>OY757246.1:22829904-23193616 GCA_963583935.1 Diaperis boleti | reverse complement strand
AATAAGTTTAGTAAAATGTAATTTTACTCTATGAAGGAAGTATTTCAACGATTTTCTTGTATATCAAGAAAAATAAAAATTGTGTCTCTTTTCTTCTCTTACTTGTCTTATTACAAAAATATGAATTTGCAAAAAACAAGTTTAAATCAATTTGTTTAAAAATAAAGCTTTCACTTTTCTTAGTAATTATTGTGTACTCTTGTGACGAACGGCTTCCCTCCACTTCTTTCAGCATGAGTGAATTTGTTTGATTTCACAAATAACTTGGTCAAATACGGCTGATCGGTCTTTGTTGCTCTTAGGCACGTGTTTTCGACCCAAAATTTGTGAAAGCCCCAGCTCGAACTAGGGGAAAGATTATAGCTTTCGCTATCTATCATAATTACATTGATTTCTATCAACGCGGTCTGTGGGGTGGTTGATTAAATTTTTTGCAAATCGATGCTTTTGCTTGGGGTAGGATTTCCACGAAAATATCAATTACAGAAATAATTACGAACGTGAATACAATCCTCAAAACAAATCGGAGAGTTTACCCTCGGTTTAAAATTCCAATGAATGTCAATAGCTTCGGCCGGAACGAGAGATAAATGTGGAGATAAGAATTGCAGGAATTAAAGAGCATGAGAAAGAAATTCGTTTAATTTCAAGTTTGGTGCGAAATTAGATAAAGTTCTGATACGGCGGGGTGCATTTAAACACTCATCAAGTGTTGCATGTAATAGTGAATTAGACTAGGTACCTAAAGTTTCTTTTCTGGAATTAGCCATTAAACGTGGACGAGAAATATACTGTTACTGCACCTAAAAACCTCTTTCAAAATCATCGTTTTATTTTTTGAATATCATAGGCAAAAATCTCAACAATGTGAGTTAAACTCAATTTGAGATCACCAGAAACCCATCTAATTTCAATAATAATCAATCGTGATAATGGATATGGCTTGTCGAGAATATGAATTTCAGCCATTAAAATCCCCACTCCTTACCACATCCATCCCACCCCTCACTAACAATCTATTGATATATCTTACCCTTTTCTAGTCAGATGAGCTTCAGCTCTGATATGGTTTACATAAATTGAGTTAATTTTAATACTTCAAAAGTGAGCGAGGCGTAGAGAATTTTCAAGAAAATTTAAACCAGCAGAGACGGTCCAAACCCGATCTATGTTATTATTAACACTGGATATGTAAAACCCTCTTCCACATGTATGATAACTTTTTAACATATCAATTTTACAACTGATGCAAGGATCAGCGTGGTGAATTTTCTTTATAGCCTTGACAGCTGTAAATTACGTTCTACCATATTTTAGACAGCCATGGTAGCCCTTTTTTTACACATTGAAAATAGTCCAAAATTTTCTTCTTTAAGAAACGCGAAAAAAATATTGATGATAAATATTGGTCGTATATTTTGAAAGAAGATACCGCACGTAACTGCCTTTGAATATGTTTCTAAGATATAATAATGACCAATTTAAAGACATTCTCGAAGGCCCACCATCTCGTGGTATACATAGTAAGTATCTCAGTTGCCTATTTACCTTATTTACAATGTCAATGTCAATCTAAAAATGTTAATTTACTGCGATTATTATTCTCATAAAATACAATAATATGGCAAAAAATGGGTGAAGTCATTGAACTAAAAGTAAAACACGTCAACAATAAGATAATGAAAGAGTTAAAGTAAGTCAACAAAATAGTCCAAAAACCATAACCTCCCTCATATTTTTAGGAATTGCGCCCTATGTGCTACTATGCATTCCTACAACTCCCGCATTCTTCTGGGCAAAATCCGCGTCCGTCACACTATCCTGCACCTATATTTATGTCAGTAATGTGAATGTAACTTCGGTGCAACGATAATTTTTGTAAAATGGAAAACTTCGTCCTCGCTAAAAAGTTCTATACATTATGTGTGTCGTGGGTATTTTACATCACTCAGTTTTATTAAATATTAATTATTAAAATTAAAACTTCGTGATGTAAAATTGAACCTACCACACTTATGATGTAATATACTATTTAAAACCATGTACGCACGGTACAGTACAAATCAAGTATTTGTAGTTTTTTCGAGTATCACGGAAAGTAGAAAATATACTGACACTGTGGAAGTTGATCTGATTAATTCGTTCTTAGATAATAATTTGCTAAAAGTGACGGGTATTGTCTGAGGATTTTGATTTTGATATTTTCAGTTTTGACGACTCATCTCAATGGTCCAAAGAACAAATTAATCGACTCGAAATTTTGGTGTCACTGTAATTCCTGCTATCGGTAGTACATAACACCTTATAATTTTTGATAAACTTGGAGAAGCCAATAGTCAGAAGCAATAGTCAGAAGAAGTGTTCTTAAAATATTTGTGTTGTTTACGGACGAAGCGGGATTTACTAGATTTTGTATAAATCATTAACCTGTGGTAAGTAAACAAATAAATTTAAATTACAATTTAACTTGTGTTTTTGTCAACCAATGAGATATTTCAATTTCAAAATAAACAACCAATAGGACAATTATTTTAGTGGCAATTTTTCGAGAAGCTTTATTCCAGCGACAATTTTTCTATAGCTATTTGCCATTACAATTTACAAGTTCAATTGTCAAGCCAAATAGGATTCGAGGTCTAAATTTTGCCGCCAATTTTTGTTCTTCAGATTGACTCTCTTCTATTGCATGAGGAAATAATGACTCGTGCAAGCATTCGTCGCAACAGAAACTCGTATCTGAATCGCAAAAATTAGTGTCAACAATATTTTGACCTCTCGGTGTTTTTGGGTATGTTATTGTAAACTATTTTTATACGATTGATACAAAATTGTTTTCTTTCTATCCCAATGCTTCCATAAACGTCGTTTTGGGGATGGTACATCATATTTTTAGCTGAAAAATCAAAAATTGCGTTATGTTTGATCTCAGGATGTCGCAGATTTAGTACATAAAAGTATTTCAATTTCACCCTGTATACACGTGATCCAAATACCACTGAGTGACTGACTGACTGACTCACTCACTAATCAAGAAATCTCCGGATCCACTGAACCGATTGCAATAAAATTTTGCACACTTACATTATGTTAACACTTAGGGGCTCACTAAGAAAGGGAATTCCTTATTAAATAAAATAATAATATAAAATAACCCTGTGAAGTAATACATAAAATAATGAAATAAAATCACCGTGGGAAGTCGGGACGGGCCATCTAGTCTCAAACATATTTCTAAAAAATGTTGCTGTGGACAAAAATAATAGATCGACCTTATTATAGTCCAGGCAATGGGTACAAAAAAGGGGGTTTTGATCGCAAAAGGTCGGACAGAAATGAAATTTGGTGGGATGGTAGACATAGGTACACCTGAGTTTGCGACCCCGGGGGCTTGCCGCTCGACGGGAGGGGGGTGAAAACTATGCACCGTGACGCTTTTTGGAAAATAGCGCCGTTGTTGTAAGTGCTATAAAAAAAAAAGTTCAAATGAAATATGTAGAGAACAAAATTGTGCATAATTTTGATTCTATTAATTTTTTGTTTGCGACCAACAGCTTCCGTTTTACGGGGGGCCAAATTTTGGGATTGATTTGCAAATTCCAACAAAATCAAATTTTCAGCGGATTACAACGAAGGTCGACTTCAAATAATCCTGCAATATTTTTTTTCTGAAAGAGCAATGCTTTCCGAGTTTGTGGATGTTTACCATCTCACCAAATTTCATTTCTGTCCAATCTTTTGCGAATAAAACACCCTTTTTTGTACCCATTGCCTCGACTATAGACTTTTTAGAAAATGTTTTAGGACCTATGTTCTCCATTAAATTCTGCATAAAAATGCTCTTATGAAGTTTTTGCTTATCTCCCACCCATCGCTCATCAATGACATTGGAAAATGAGTATTGTTTTCAGCGCAAAGGCAAAAATTAGTCAACCCCCGTTTTTTGACCAATAACAATTTATTGCAAATGTTTTATTTAATATGGACCTTAATCGCCGCAAAACACGGTTGTTTTGTTGCCTTCACGCTAAAAACCAAACTCATTTTCCAACGTCATTGATGAGCGGTGGGTGGGAGATAGGCAAAACTCTCATAAGACTAATTTTATGCAGAATTTAATGGAAAACATAAGTCCTGTAACATTTTCTTTTCAGATTTACCGTTTACGAGAAAAAGGCACAAAGGATTCATGACGTCACGTTCGGGAGCGACATATTCGGCAGAAGTGGATGAAGCTCCTCCCGAGGGAGTGGGAACTCTTCGGATTTTTATTTGGGTGCCTGCTGGGAGTTCATAACCAAAATTTCTAAACTTTATAAATTATTTCCTCTAAAAAGTCTAATTTGCTTGGACTAGATATTCGTCGGCACATATCTTGAGAACGATTCAATCTAGTACCTGCTTAGGGAGTAAATTGTAGTAAATTTGATCAGCTTTAATTTTTGTTGTAATGATTATTTACGTAGGATACATATTTTTCGAGTTATAAGCGATAAACGTAAGAATTTTTCAACTTTGAACCTATTTTGTAGTAGGGAGAAGCACACTTAAAAAAATCATATCTTTTGTAATATACAACCCAATTCATCAAATGGGGACATCCACAAAGTTGGAAAACATTGTTCTTTCAGAAAAAAAAATATTGCAGGTTTATTTGAAGTCGATCTTCGATGTAATCCGCGCTGAAAATTTGATTTTGTTGGAATTTGCAAATCAACCCCGTAGAACGAAAAGTGTTGGTCGCAAACAAAAAAATCAATAAAACCAAAATTATGCACAATTCTGTTCTCTACATATTTTATTTGAACTTTTTTTCGATAGCACTTACAACAACGGCGCTATTTTCCGAAAAACGTCTCGGTGCATAGTCTTTACCCCCCCACCCCTCGAGCGGCAAGCCGCCGAGGTCGTAAACTCAGGTGTATAGTAGCCTCAACCTTAAATTGTCACGAATTTTTTGTCCAGTTTTTTGTCGGAATCGAGACATTGCGGGACAAGTAAGTCGTAACCGATACCATATAGATTCTAACCGGTTTTGATTGTCTTGTTGCAACTGGTCGACTCGATTGCAAGACGCGGTTTCCGTCCTGGCACGCGACATTGCATCAGGGGTGTATTTAATATTTTGTTATGAATTATTACTAGCTAAAGTGAGGAGTTTGTTTTTAATATTTGGTCCAGCATATGTTTTTCGAAGGCTTGCACTTTTAATGTATTCTAAAGTTGAACAGTAAAATATTAATTTGTTACACGTACTGAGGGAAGTGTTCAACTCAATCTACATTTTTCGAATACGGTCCTGTCACCATTCCTTTACATCTTCGCCGAAGAGTCGATCAAGAGTAGAATGTTTATTTCAGAACCAGTTTAGGACGTTCATAAATAAGTTGGTCGTGCATCATTTCCCCTCCCAACCCCGTGACAATTTAAGCTTGAGGCTACTATACTATCGGGAGAAATATGTCTACCATCCCACCAAATTCCATTTCTGTCCGACCTTTTGCGATCAAAAACCCCCCATTGTCTGGACTATTATCGGTATATGATTATAAATTAATAATAATTTTCAC
This sequence comes from Diaperis boleti, assembly GCA_963583935.1. NCBI lineage: Eukaryota > Metazoa > Arthropoda > Insecta > Coleoptera > Tenebrionidae > Diaperis > Diaperis boleti. The sequence goes on along the minus strand of OY757246.1, from coordinate 23,188,049 downwards.
TTCAAAGGGACGGAACATTGTAAAACAAACAGTGATTCCGACTTTCCCAGAGCTTCCTCGCTGGTCAGGTTCATATTGTACACCATAGCCACTCCTCAAAACTTATTATTAACTACTAATCCCTAAATCATGTGCGCTAAGTAGACGCAAGAACCCCAAGAGGACTGCCTTTTGCAAGGAATGATTTTCAGATTGGAATCGAGCGAATTCTTGATGCCTCTTGACCAGCTCCACTAAAGTACAGTCTCTTAAGTTCAGATAGCAGGTCTTGATATTTCGTCAGCTTCTCCTCCTCCTTGGTGCAGATGTTATTTTCAGCAGAAGCCGAAAATTCAATAACAAACATCTGGTCGAATAGAACCACGTCAGTTTGGTCGATGTTATCTGGAGAAAGGATAGTTCCAATGGAATCGGCACCTCTCGTTGTCCACAACGGAGTTAATATCGTTAAATAATAATAGTGTTTTGTTAATACTCTCAACGGCGCATTGCATTGTGGTGATGGATGGCCGAAACTGCATAGACCGGGCACGCTGCCAATATATGCATTGCAATTTCGGGGGCCCTGTGATAAGCCCTACAGCTCACATTTGGCACCTCTATACTGTTCAAATGGTGAATTTATTATTATAATATTACCTAATTTGTTATTTTGTTATACCTACTAACTATAACAAACGATCGATTAAAAAACGCTTACTTCACAGTAAACCGAAAACTAGAGGATATAGTAGGAGTAGTACCAACAATGCACAAATTCATTAATAAACACTGTTATAAATGTGTGTATTTTGAATGTACAAAGGAGGGTACTACAATAATTATTCAAAGTTCTAAGGCGAGGTGCGAATATAATTTTATTAGTTATCTTGTTACTGTCACAACTTCAATATTCAGCACCACAATCTTTTAAAAATGATTTGACTATTATGTATTCGTCATATTTCGTCAACAGCATTAAATTTCTCTAAAAACGAGTAAAAATTTCATAGGAATAATATTTTATACGTTTATTAATCACGCAATCCTGACCGTAAAAAACTGCTTCTCTTGCAATAAGTGCGCTGGTCTGTTTCGGGATGAAAAAATCCAGGAGTTAATTTTTGAATGCGGTGCACAGTGCCTGATGGTAATCCAATTAATGGCCCCCTCCAAGTCTGCGAGGGCGGTAATCCCCTACCCTTATCCTGTCGTTGGTTTTTAATTTTCCGCGAGTGATAAAACCACGGATTTGTGTCCTTCCGCATGAGATGGTCACGTTTGATGTTTCCTGTCTGGAAACGCATTAATAACGTAGACGTTTACATTTTGCGCTTAAAAGTTGCTTCGGCTTCAATATCAGCTAACTTGGCGTCTAGGCAAGGCAGGGAATAGCGGAAGCGAAAGAAGCCCCGTTTCGAGTAAGTAAACGGTGGCTTCTGCTATATCCAAACATTAAATTTCGAAGCTTCAATCAAACCGTAGTCGTGCCACATTAAAGGTTGCTTTGCATGATTACAATATTACAGTATGTGTATCGGATTTGAAGTCAAGCACACGCTGATTTGCGCGCTTTGCCATTCCGTTCCGGTAACGAGAGTTGCTCCGTTAATACGTTGTTGGATGACAGGTTATGAGATTGTCGCGATATGTCGTCGTCGTCGTCGAATCTCAATCAGGTTCTTGTCACCTGCAGTTCGATGGCGTTTACGCGGTATTTACATGGAGGAAATTTTACTGCATAATTAGCAATCAAGAAACTGCCTCCGAAACTAGATCAAAAGGTGCGAATTCGCGAGCAGACTGATTTATGTAAATAAATTTCTCGGAAAGAAAAGAGAAGCAGTCGAAATATATTTGAACGAGGATATCGCTTCAGAAAGGAAGGGTTCCCTACGTAGTATGTCTGTCTGTGTTAGTATACGATATCGAAACTACAGAAAACGAAGCCAATATGTAAATAACTTAAATACGATGTGGATACGTATTTGTGACCTTTTCGTGCATATACCTAATATTTTCAAGATCTCTAAAATATAATAAGTGACAATAATAAAGTAACACGGGGTATAATATTTTATAGAACTGGGAAAAAAAGTTGCATGTTTTCCTTATAGCGTGCAAAGATCTACTGACCTATAAAACTTACATAGGTTAGAAATAGGCAGCAACAGAATTTTTCTCAAACTTATTTACTCAAAAGGCATTGGAACTATTCAGAGATCTTCATTACTGCAACTGACTGTAACACAATTGTAAGCCCCAGAAGATCGAAATTATTTGAGCTTTCAATTGCCCACCATAATAGTAGATTGCTTTATGAGAAGCTAAAATGAGGCTTTTCGTGGCAAATACAGACGCGCCACGAAAATCCACTTTTCTCCGAATAAAACATGCTAGAAATCTAACAATTTCTTTGATTTGACTGACCATCAGCGGCGCAAAAAGTAATTTCAAGGTTACTTTTAATGCCGCCAGCTGACTTTATGCGCCGGCAAATGACTGTCTGCATTACAGAGAAATGGCAATTTATCGTTACCTATTGGCGTATACATTGTTACGTTTTTTTGACGTTATTACCTTATCTTATAAATGTATGCGTAGAACAACAAAATAACCAAAATATGTGGCCCTATAATAAAAATAAAAAGAAGTAATCACAATGAAAGAGTTTGAATTGGAGACGGTAATGCTAAGTATAACCAAAAAAAGAACAATAAAACAAATATACGGGGTGAAATTGAAATATACATATATTAACTGATACATCATAAGCTGCAGTACAACACAACTATGAAAATTTTACTCAAAAATTTTAATGGGGTATAAACTTTTTAAACCAACATAGTTTCGGCGTTCATGAAGTCGACATGACAAAAAGAGGCATATGGTCGAGTTGGAGCAATATGGTTTAAATAGGCACTTAACATTGAAGTTGATTTGATTTACGTGCCTCAATAACAATATCTCAAAATGCCGTTCTTTATCTTGTTTCAAAAATCATCCACGACACGCCACATCAAACGTTGATACGAAACTGTTGTTTTGCACACGTTCACGTAAAACACGCTTCGTCCGTCAACAACACAATGTTTAAAAATGTTCTCAACTCTCGACTTAAAGCGGCGGGATAAGAACCTGCACCTTTTGTCGAATTTTCGGGAAAAGAAGCGTGATACGTCTTCGGTTTCGAGGCTCTTTTAGAACTGAGGTCATTTAACTGAGGTGGATGACAGGTTTTGTCTATTATTTGTAAATTAAAGTTATATCGCAAAAAATTCTTTGTTTACATTGCACTGAGTGCAGTGGCGTGCTCCTATTTTATAGCTAAACTTTATTAAAGAATTTTATCTCGATACAGGGGCGGAGTAGAAAACCCAAACCCAAGGGGGTTGCGCTCCACTCATCCGAAGTTTTTTTTTACATATGTACATTTCAATTTCACCCTGTATGGTCCCATTCAAGAAAACAGTTTATAGAGGAAGAATGAATCACGAAGAAGCTATCATCAAGCGCCTGGAAGATAAAAGAGCTCCAAAGAAACTCACCAAATTGGAATTCTTGGGAAAAGGTGGAAAGACGACGTAATGGGAAATATATATTAAAGCTATGAAAATCAAGAACTGACAGCAAGCAATAATGGACAGAAAAACATTCACTATAACAAACCAAGCGAAAACCCATGTCTTAGATCTACAGGACGAAAGAAGAAAAAAATTAGCATTAAAATTCAGTCATAAAATTCAGAATAAATTGTAAGGGGAAAAACAAACTTCCAATCCAAAACATTAAAAATTTAAATAAATTAATTCATAAAAATATTATGAAACATGTCTATAATATTAACATAATATGCTTCAGAGACAGGATCTGTAAGTACCCTAACAAAATGTTGCGAATAGAGAGAATAAAGACGTTGGGAAATATGATTGACATCCGGGAGGTCGATTAAATCAAATTCCAACACAGCTAATTGACAGAAAATGAGTTTGCCGAAGCTTTTTGGCATCATCAGATTTTTCTTTCTTGCGGTGTTTTTGAATAACTTCCATATTTCTATTTATGTACACACTCATAATGTTGTACCTATACACGTTGCGTTGCGCTGTTTGTCTGAGGTTTTAAGTCATGTGACCTCTTAACCTCTATCTTTTTCGCCGGCCAGCAATAATGTTACTGACGGCAAAAGTGATAGGCCCTGTTTGCCAACTGTTGCCTGTTTGCCAACTGTTGACGCCACCGGTAGGGTGACTTCCCGACATAACAAGAACGCCAGCTTCTTCTTTTGGGACATCGAATGAATGAAAAAACACATAAATGAAAGAAAAAAAGCGGTTTTACCTATTCCTGGTTCCTGTAAGACAGGTTGGTACCTGAAGGGTGTCGCGAATGGAAGGGTCTGTGAAGCTTTCACCCTTCAAGCAGCGCCATTCTGGGCCGCTTTCTTCTCGATGGTCTACTCTCGTCGTAGTCGACAGCCTGTCTGACCAGTGGATTTGGGTGTTATTGGGCCTTTTTGATGGTCCGGAGGGCAATCTTGTAGAGGAATTCCTTCAGCAGCGGGAGCCTTGCTTCTCGGTGGAGTTGTTCGTTTCTGACGAACCATGGAGCGTCGAAGGGTTGGCGGAGGAATTTTTTCTGGAGGACCTGCAACTTACACATGTTTGCCTTCGAGGGGGCGTGTGCCCTAGCCGCCGAAGTATATGTTAGAGTCGGACGAACGATTGTGCTGTAAATTAACAATATGTTTTTTACCGACATCTTACTGCGCCTGCAGGCCAGCGAGGAGAGCTTACCTACTGCCATTTTCCCCTTACTCAGTGAGTATTCGAGGTGCTGGCGAAAGTCGAGCTTTTTGTCTAAGATGACACCTAGGTATTTGGTCTGGTTGGCCCAGGGAATGACCCGGTCGAACATCTCAATTTCTCCCTCAGGCTGGACGAGTCGGCGTGTTTCGAGGAGGGCTGTGCTCTTCTCGGGGTTGACGTCGATCTTCCATTTCTGGCATCAGTCTTCGAGATTGTCGATGGATTCTTGCAGGTAGCGGGTCACCAACCAAGGTTGTCTTGATCTGGTGAGGATTGCTGTGTCGTCCGCGTAGAAGGCAAGCGTGGTGTTTGTGGTCTTTGGGATGTCCGCGGTGAAGGCCGCGTACAGTGTTGGAGAAAGGACAGATTCCTGGGGGACGCCCGCTCCCGATGTCGTGGGGACGGGACAGGGCATTTCCGATGCGGCCACAGAAGGACCTGTTTTGCAAAAAAGAATTAATTAATTAAACCATTTCCAGGGGCACGCCGCACGAGGGGATCTTGAGAACAAGTCCATCGTGCCAGACTGTGTCGAAGGCCTTTGCTACGTCGAAACAGTACCGGTCACTTGCTTTCGCTCGATCCCGGTGGCGGCGTATTCTACGACTCGGAGGAGTTGGTCGGTGGTGGAATGCTTTGGACGGAATCCAAATTGTTCGTCTGGGAGGGTGTTGGTCATCTTGATGCAGTGGGTGAGTCTCTTCTGTATGACTCTTTCCTCCACTTTCACCGCTGCTGAGAGCATGCTGATTGGCCTATGGTCTGTGGGAATTTTGGATCCTTCCCGGTCTTTGGAATGAAAATCACCTTCGCGGGTTTCCATCTATCTGGAAAGAATCTATGTTTGAGAATTGCATTGCAGGGCGTCGACGGCACCGTCTGGGAGTTCTTTCAGCGTCCTGTTGCTGATGTTGTCCTGTCCTGGTGCTTTCTTCGGCTTCAGATGTTGGAGGATGTGTCGGATTTCGATTGTATTTGTGGGAGGGATCTCTGCTCTGAAAGTTTTGGCTTTGTTTTCGTCCGTGAAGACGACGCCGTTTCTTCCGTAGATCGGGGGGTACTTATACGCATGTTCCCCTCTGACTAAAATATCATTGGATTTGCCCTTTTCCGTATAAAGAATCTATGGCGTTCTGTTATTTTGAAATCTAAAGAGCTTGTCGATTTTATGACACTCAGCTGCTTTCTTAAAATCCCAGACTAAGCAATCCGTAGCAAGTTCGATAACAATCCCGTGCTCAGATATTATATCTTTTCTGTTGATTAACAATATTTTCATGTTTTTTAATTTTTTGTTGATACTTCCGAAGACCTGATTTGGAGTAATAAATTAATGTCCCGTAACAGAAAAAAAAAAACAATAATTAATTTCGATGTTTTGGGGAGCTTTTTAAAGTAACCAAAAATCTTGCAATAACTGTAAAACTCTTATTTTGGTGTCTACAACCATCGGAATTTATTATTATTATTATTTATTTATTTCTTTGGAACCTTTTTTGTATTGGTCTTCGGTCTTGTTGTCAAGCTTATTTTTTGACGAACCTATAGTAACTGTAAAATTATACAAATATAGCTGGCAGCCATAGTAGCAACTTTGATCCGCTATTTTTGACAATGCTAAGTTCTTCTAGCAATGAAAGAAAAATGTAATTAGATTTTCTTTTTTTCCCCTTTACCAGATCAAAGAAAGCCTTCGCTCGAAGTTTATGAATTTGTTTCTCATTCATAAGTTTGGATTTCTGTAATACAGCAATTGAGTAGGCATCAGTAACAGGATGTCCAAATCCTAAATTAAATTGGGTACTAAATATTTTCCACAAAAATGTACTCTGCATCCATTTAAAAAAGTCGTTTGGCAAACTGTAATAAATTAATTGCACTGCTGCTAATGAAATATTTGGTATGAAACTGCATTTTTGCATGGGATTCATGCTTTGGATGTCATCATTTAGCGTAAATTTTAAAATAAGAGTGTCCTAGCTTATCGTGGATCCAATAAAACTTTTTATGAAAATGAAAAGGACTGTCGTGGAGATGTCGAGGGACCATAGGGCGATGTGAGCGATGGTGGTACGTATGTGTACCAATGTGCGTTCTGGTCAAACATAAACATTATTGCGCATGGTAACGAGTGAGCAACAAAATTCGTGATCGTAGGAGCCTCTGAATCCAAAATTTTGAGTCGATTCTTGATCGAAACGATTGTGTAAGAAGTCATCGAGTAATGTGAATTGACGATTAATGGAAACAGTAAAGTAAAAGAACCGATATACGTTTAACCAACTGCGATCACGAATTTTGTTGGCCACTCGTTACATATCGGGTGTCCCAGACCATCAATTCCGCCCTTATTTTGAAAGATAACCAAACGGGGTTTTCAGGGAACGATAGCCACACGATGCCTTCACAATTTAAAATTATTAGAAAACATATACAGAGTGTCCCAGTATTAGTAATATACCAAAGTTATGTTTTTTTAAATGGAATGCCCTGTATATTAGTTGGTGAATTGAAAGAGCAGTTAATGCTGAGCAAAATGATATAAGGTACTACGGGTTTATTATAGATGGTTCTTCAGTTATGAATAATAATTTTAGATCAAAATTAGTGCTTTTTAAAAAAATTGCAGAGACCATTCCAATACAGATAATACTTTTCTGTCAATGATTTTTTATAGACCCCAACTTTAATACACACTGATTGAAAGTCATCTAAATTGATATTTTGTACGATTTCGCAAAATGTATAATAACTTTTTTTTCAAATGGATTCACCAACTAATATACCGGGCATTCCATTTAAAAAAAAGATAACTTTGGTATATTACTAATACTAGGACACTCTGTATATGATTTCTAATAATTTTAAATTGTGAAGGTATCGTGTGGCTATCGTCCCCCGAAAACCCCGTTTTGATGTCTTTCAAAATAAGGGCGTAATTGATGGTCAACACGCCTCTGGGACACCCGGTATGTGTACCACAATACATACTACGTATATAATACAGAAAATCAAACAACTTCATACCAAAATATCACCTTTATTCAAAGTATCTCTATAGAAATGTTAAATAAATCGAAAAAAAAATTATAAAAAAATGTTTCTCCTGAAAACACTTTGAAACAATAAAAAATATTTTCAGAAAACAACAATTATTCTTCAACATCACTAAAATTAAACAACAAACATAACATAGATTATAATATATAAAATAATAATATAATAAAAGAAGCGCATCCACCATCTTGTGCTTCGCCACGATATATACAGGCTGTCCCATTTAAAACTCCCTAGCCCAGATTTCTCCGAATTGATTATTGTGATTGAAAAATCCTCGGACGGGTCGATTTTGTTTGCCTGGGGCACATCTTTTCAGGTTCCTTTCAACTCCCGGCATTTCGCCCTCTTCGCGAGGGGGCTGTTAGCCCCAAAATCTTAAATGGCACTATGGGTCGAGTGATACCTTATTTGAAAGGTATTGAAGGCCTCTCTACAACTTTACTAACCAATTACTATTCAATATCTTGCAGTTTTCAAGATAATCCACATTATCTCATGCTATGTTCCACAAAGACCAACATGTAATTTCTGAAATTAAATTTATTGAAATTTTTGTGTCATTAGGTTGTTAATTTTGATTGCTAAATAGCGCGAAGGATTTAAAACTGAATGTAGAGTATGCGACACGATTATTTTTCAATTAAATAATCTAATTAACGTAATAAATGTTGGATATGGCTACCATTAATTTTCATGCAAAAATACGGACGATTTTCAAAACTATTCGTGATGTTACAATTTCAATAAGCCTAATTTCAGCAAGAACATGTTTGTCTTTGTGGTTGCTGTGGAACACAGCATGAGAAGATGTGGATTATCTTGAAAATAGAAAATAATCTTTTTTTGCGGTCAAATCACCAAAAGATTGAAAAGTAAGTGGTTTATTGTATAGAGCTCTCCAATACCTTTCAAATAAAGTATCACTCGACCCATAGTGCCATTTAAGGATTTTAGGGCTAACAGCCCCCTCACGAAGACGGCGAAATACCGGAAATGGAAACGAACCTGAGAAGGTGTGCCCCTGGCAAACAAAATCGATCTGTTCAGAATAATCAATTTGGAGAAATCTGGACTGGGGAGTTTTAAATGGGAGAGCCTGTATATTATAAGTATGAGCAGTTGATCAAAATGGTCAATCCCCCCATGAATCTGTTGTAATCATTTATTGCTACTGGACTTGATACATGAGGCCTAGATCCATCATTCTGTGTTCTTGAAACTTGTGCAATTTCTAAGGGATTGTGCTAATAACAGCAACTGATTTCCTCCCACGATCTTTCAATTTCGAAACAGATATTTGCCTATATGTAGTTAAATATAACGAGTCAGCAACAAAATTCGTGATCGTAGGAGCCTCTGAATCCAAAATTTTGAGTCGATTCTTGATCGAAACGATTGTATAAAAAGTCATCGAGTAATGTGAATTGACGATTAATGGCAACAGTAAAGTAAAAGAACCGATATACGTTTAGGCCAGGCGACAGAGAGTTCAATAAGGAAATAATTAGTGGAAAGCTGGAAATGAACTTAATCTCTTTATTTGGACCCACTTAATACTATACTCATTTTCCAACTACATTTAGGAGCATTGAGTGGGAGAATATTTATAAGAAATTTTATGCAGAATTAAACGCCACTTTTTATACAAAATAATCAAATTTTACAATCTAGGGAATTTCGCGGCGGTTGGCACTCTTGCGAGCTGCATTAACGGCGCCTATAAAAAAGAATTAATTTGAAACGTCAACACTCGTATTTTTGTCCTTCCAAAAATGAGTTCTTAAGTTCTTCAATGTACGTCCCCAGAAATACGGGCTTTGGCGAAAATACGATAGGCACTTTGCTACCTTTAAAGTCACGCGAGGTATATGGAAAAACATACGCCCAATTTGAAAATTGGCAGAGGAACACGTTCTCTACGATCTCCAAAAACATTTTCCTACCGTATGTATTTTGAGCTGCAACGCCACAATGTCTTATACTATTAAAAACCTTCCTGACGGCGTCCACACACAAAGTCAAGGCGAGCCATCCAGGACATGTAAAACCTACAGACGCCGTCCTACACGAATGCCCCAAGAAGGCGACAAGTGTTACCAGCTTGTTGGACACCTCCCCCAACAAAATCGCTTGCCCTAAATGCACGTGAATTTCTAATACAAGTGGCAAAAATAGTAATGCCAATTCACATTCATACATCATTGACAGCGAAGTATAGGTTAGGATTGCCAAGATCAGACAGAGAGATTACCAATATTAAAAAAATAAATTATACTATTTTTAGTGTAATTATTATAACACCGCTTTTGTCTATTATGACACCCAAAAGCGTATCGTAATAGCCTCAGTACGAACGCAAAGTAGAAAATAGTACATTATTATACGAGTTTAACAAGAGGCTTCATTGTGACATGAGTAGGCTTGGGGCACGACGAGCGCAGCGAGAAGTGTCCCAAAAGAACGAATGTCACAATGCCTCGTTAAACTAGTGTAATATACTATTTTTTCTACTTTGGAGCTCTTCGTTTTATGCAAATGTTAAAATTTTGCTTTGTAAATATTCTAGGGATTTTTAGAATTAGGTAGTACTGGTTGTGTTGGTGGTTAAGTTTTTTTATCAGAAAAGTTAACACTTTTCTTGACTTCAACAGGAGTTGGTTAAAAATGCTCAATACCAACGTAATACGTATCAAATAAAAAAAAAACAAAAGCAGTTGCATAATAAGTTCCATTGTGCAACTACTTTTAGTGTCACAATGAATACTTTGTGACACCAAAATAGAAAAAATATATTATACACCCGTAATCAATTTGTACGCATTTATGGTATCTAATTTTGGTTCGTCGCCATAACATCAAACTTGACGAATCTTTGTGTTCTAAACTGAATAGTTTTTTGTGTGTTTTAGAAGGATCTCACACGGAGTTGTGATGTGAAAAAACTAGTAGGTTATCATTTTCATTCCTCTAGTAACATAGCAAACAGAATATAAATCGGCGTATTCCGTTTTGATATGTAATGAATACGTCGGAAATAGGATCCACTCCTTTATGAGCGCGTAAACATGGCATGTTTGTTTTTATTGGCGTAGGTTATGAAGTTTTAAGATGTATCGGAAAAGAAATGACTCCGTCTTAGACACATACAAGTCATCATCTTAATGGAAAAACTTGGACGTTATTAAAAGTTGCCTCCTACATAATATTACCTATCGGTCGCTACTCCATAAAACTGATAACGTATTACGGCAAGTTGCAGTAACAGTGCCTGCAGGAGAAATCTTGCCGCAAACTTTTACAATAATCTAATCTGCGCTCACTTTTAGCGTTTCAACTTTATCCACTATCTTGATTACATTAAAATACGAACTTTTACGGAATTGGCGGATGCGTATCTTTTATACATCATTCCGTTGTGATAGCTCGTCGACGAAAAATCCCCGGAAATGGAGTGACCATTGTTGCCTTCCAGCTAGTGAACATTGGACACCCTATTTTAAATTCAGCTCGTCGGAAATTACCCTCCGGAGCACGTGGAATCGATACAATTTTCTTAGCAAATGTGCTATAAAAATTTATGCCTTTCCGATTTTAACGGCCTTTAAGATTGGAGTGGAAATAAAGAAGACTTCCGAACGTGCCGATATTTTTTTCTAGGTGCTTGAACAAAATGACTTTTTTTATTCCTACTTACGTTCAATTACACTTTTTTCGGTTTCAGATTTAAAGCAATGTTCTGGCCGAAGAACTTATTCCGCAAAACTGACCACCACTGGGTACACGAAGTTGCAGTTATTTGTTTTTTTTTTAAGGGTACACTTGTTTAAAATTATATGTATAGGGAATTAACAGAAGGTATATATGTATTTAGAAATTCTGGACATTAACATCTTCAACTGGTAGCTAAGAAGATACAGGCTGACCTTAAACAAGTGTCGCTCCTTGAAGCCTCAAATACTTTATGAGAAGTAGGGACAAATTGCAAAAACTTGTATAAACAAAAGTATTAGCTCAGTCTTGCATCGCCTGTGGCTAGTTTAATGCAAATAAATCAGAACTTATTTATAAGGGATGGTTTTAATTAAATTAATTAAGGCGAAGGTCAATAAGCACTTTTTGTGCATATCTGTACATTTTTGTTGGCCTTGGAATTTAATTATGTTATGGTTTGATGGTTTTACCTCATAGTACAAATAAACCAATGCCCTAACGTCTTTCGTAATATTTAATTTATACAAAACCAAGTGCAATTGTCAAAATAATGCAAGTGCACATTATACCTACTTTTACAAACCGAATTCTGGTTTTGTTATGCCATATTTATTTTCACGTTGGGACTAATTTTAACTAACATAATTACTACAAAAAAGTTTTATTTTAAGAACGTTAAAAATCGAAACGAATAAATTACCAATCCACGTAGGCAAATGTTGAATCATTGCTGTATGTGGTTTCACTAAAACTGCGCTGTTTCGGACACACATCAACATAAATGGCCTTTGGTATTAACTATTAGCTGAATCTTAATTTGAGGTTTATTGAACAGTGCCAAATAATGTTAAATTTATAGGTTAATGTAGCCAAATTACGCTATATATTATTCAGCGTTTGTAGTTCTGCTTTATTATAGAATGACACGAGAGCGCACAACGGCATTACGTCAATAATAATTTAATGGAAAATTTACTTAAAATTTTGTAAACGGTTGAAATATTGATGGAAAAAAGAGTGCTGTTTAAGTAGTTTTACGTACATGCGGTTTTACCTAATAAGATGATAAATAACTTATAGCCAAACATAAAAGTGCACAATAATATTTATTTAATCACCGAGAGTTTTAGGTAAAAAGTACCAGTCGATGACTTTTTTGCAGCGGAGCTTTGCGATGGAACACGAGCATTTGGCCGTGACAGATTAAGATACCCACGAGGTGCTTCTTACGTGTATCCCACCCACATCAACCTCAACTATAACATCTTATCATGTTGATTTACTAAAGCATTTTTTTACAAAAAATAATTGACAGTACAGAGAACCCTATGGTATCAACAATTTTTCTTCTTTCTTTCTTTCTTTCTTTCTTTCTTTCTTTCTTTCTTTCTCTATTGATATACATATGTAGTTCCACACCCCCTTCTCTGTTCTTGTAACTTTTAGATCTCCCTGTTATTTCTCGTTCTTCAGCCGCTCTACCTCATGTCTCTCTATATCTTCTTTTCGCTTTTAGAAAGCTGTTTCTGTTTACTTTCATCTTTTTCCCTTCTCTTAGTTCCGTTGTCTCGTATTTCCCTTGTTCACATTCTTTGTCCCACCAATTATTTTTCCTTCTTGCTCCTCTACCTCCTATTGTTATTTCTTTTTTTTGGCGGTGCTTGTTTTAATATTTTCTTTCAATTCTTTCTCCATCTTCCCTACTTCATGTTCTTCGGATCTTACTTTTTCTAGTCTTCTTTTCTACTCTTCCACTCCTTGTTCGTGTCACATTTTGATCGTCACCTTCTTCTGCGATTCCACTTTTTTTTCTTCTCTTTTCTTTTGTCTCCCTTTTCCTATACTTATTTCTATAGACAAATGTTTTGACTCTTATTGCCTATACCCTACCACACTTTCTTCGTTTACTATTCCGTAGTCTATCACCGTTTCTCCTCTGCTGCCATTCTACTTCTTCGTCCCCTTGTTTATTTCCATCCAACACCTCCCACCTTTTTTCCTCTATTGTCTATATTTGAATTTTCTTTTTCCATCCCCTCTCTCTTCTTCCCTTTTACCCCCGTTACTATTCCCTCCGCCGCTCTTCCTTTCTTCTCGCTCCCTGACATTTCCATCTTTTGGTACCAGCTTTGATCTTTAGGCCATGTTTCTGCTAAACCCACTATCTCGAGTTATCTCTGATAATCCTAGAGATATCTTTTTTTATTCTTATTGGAAAATTTTTAGCCTCTCACTCGTTTTTAATTCCATCTCCATTGAAACCCGTTTATTGTTAAATTCTTGTATCCCACTCTTACTTCTTTGTCTTACTTCTCCCCGGTCTTCCTTCGCTATGCCTCTTAATTTCCTCTGTAACTCTCCTTCTTGCTTTCTGAGGTTATCTCTAATATATAATCTCTGTTTCTTTTATTTCTACTAGTACTTGATCTCTATTTATAGTGTAACAGTCCTTCATTTTGACCTCTACTGCAGTTTTTTTTCAGAAAATCCTCTATCCCCTCTTTGGTCTGCTGTTTAGTTTTAATTTCCGCACCCCATCCTGTTATCCCAATATTGTCCTTCCTCTTTTCCACTTTCCTTACTCCTTCACAGCTGTGTAAACTCTCTATATGCTTAAATTCTTCTCTTTGACTTTCAGTCACGCTCTTAATTCTCTCTTCGTATTACCTTCATTTCTCCCTCTAATTTCTTTTTTATTTCTTCCGACTTATCTATGGTTCTCTCCATGTCACTATCAATTTTCTTATCGGCGATCTTGCTGTTATTTTACTTATTTTAAATACATTCTCTTCCTCCTCTCCTTTTCTTCCTGCTCCGCCCTCCCCGGTTCTTTTCTTTTTTTCTATTTTCTTCCATTAATGTCACTAAATTTCCCTGGCCCAACGACCGGTTTTTATTTTCTCTGTCAGTGACGTCAGTAGGTACTATTACAACCTAAAATGTTGTAACGCCCTGACAAAAATTGTGAAGTGTGGATGGTGACACAAGAAATACAGTTATGTCCCCAAAAGTCATATAATGAACAAATAAAATAAATACAGAAGCTTTCTACAATTAAAGAATATTAAAATAAAGTTGTGAAGATTGAAATTAAATTGACTGGTACCAAGTTGGTTAAATAAAAACTATATGAACGATGAAATAGAAATATGACAAGTTAAATTATGACTATTGCACTACTCTTACAGGTTAAATTACATTAAAATGATGATTGAAGTTTACAGTTTTAAATGACACGCTTATAAAAAACTAGACAAAATGATAACTCAAAAGGAATTAAAAAAAAAATTATCTCCTACTTATTTTCTGAGGGATACTACGGTTTCCTGCTGGTTTTGGAGCTGTCTTTACAATTACTTTCCTGCTTTCCCGCGATTCCTGGGAAATTAACCCTGATTCCACGTGAAGATTACGTCAGTCCAGGAAAGAATCTCTAGTGGGAATACTTAGCAGCTATTCCAAAGTAAATGATACAAGAAATCTTCTCTGGTGAATGCTGGTGAATCTGCCTATTTGATTGAAAGAAGACAGTCAAGGTCTGCACGCAATAAAGTAGTTTTTCTTACCTCTCTTTCCCCGAATCGACACCTAATCGATTTTATCCTCTAACGCGATTTCGTTATAGAAATAACTGAACACCCCAGTCATATCCGTATTTTATGCTATTCTCTAGACCTACTTTTGTCCAGGACAAAATTTACAACAAGATGTTACCTCGGGCAGATGTCGATCGAAAAAGAAGGCTGTAGGTTCGTAGCGTGATACGCAAGCTTTTTTGTATGTGCCGGTTAGATAATGTGGAGATCCAAATGCTGATTCGTTCCTGAACCTGGATGGTAAATGCGCGGCAAAAATCAAATTGTAACACTACCTCATGTATTCCCTTTGAGTGCCTCTACACAATCTCCAATAGCCGTTAAATATGTGGGATTAATTGTTCAGTTACCATAGAAAGAGTGAGAAAAAACGACCCAAGTATATTTTTTTGTCATCTTTTATATCGGAACGTCAGAGGTTTTGAATTCCTAAAAAGCGTTAAACGGTCCATATTATCTCAAAAATACAGAGTGATTCAAGGGAATATTAATCAAAGCGCCTTTTGGTAAATTGTCTATGTTTATACCATACGATCAACGTGCTGCCGTGCTAAGCAAGAAGCTCGTATTTTGAGTTATCGGATCTATGTGATAAACAAACATAATATTATAACATAATATTATAATATCTATCTACGTTGTAAAAACACAAAAATAAAGTTTTTTCGAATTCTAGCCTGTGAATTAGATGTGCAACAGGTTCACACATTATTCAAAAGAGCCCTTGTCACTTATCAGTATGGCGCATTTAATCGAACGCGATAGAATAGAAATTTTGATGATGATTGGGTCATGGGGAGGCATATGCTTCATTTAATCAATAACATTGAGATATCCCCAAAGTACATTATACCATGCATAGGAGAACTTCGAGTTGCCTATCCGGCAAGTTGCTTTGAAGTGAGCAATTTGAAGTGAGCAGAGGTTTGCAACGCGATGAAGTTGGCCTGACTAAAGAAGCGGTTGGCAAGCTGTTTTTAAAGTTGAGTGTGCTCTATGTTTAAATTGCATTGTCGAAATTTCAAGTTACCAGAAGGATCGGTTGAATTTAAATTAACAATTGTGTGTGTGGTGCCGGGCGACGTAGTTACAGGTAACCTTTATTCTATCTATTTCTTTTTGTCATACTCGACATAATGAAGATGCCATGAAATTGACCGGTTTTTATTTCACGTGCATACTAGAAACTCCAAGATAAAACAATTTTATATTTTACCGTTATTCCGCCATTTTGTCTGCTAGGTACGTCATAAAACCCTCCACGATGAAAAGGAAGTCGTGCAGCCTTTGTATCTACATGTCTTGTTAAGAATTCTAGCCTTTGTTTAAAAAATAATGTTCACTACTGTTACTCGAAGTATTCCGTGGACCTCGCGTGAACCCAGAAATTTCGTATCAGTTGCATTCAGTCCTCCTTTCTCTGAAGTAGTATAAATTACCAAACTTATGAGTCACAAGCACCGCGAATAACTTGCTAAAGTCGGTGTTGTAATTTGTTTTTAGATATTGTTCTCAATTTCAGAAAGTTCAAATGTGTTGTTGACTTATAGTTATCGAGCCCGAACCACAGGCGCGTTCAATTCGAAACAAAGTGATTCCCTAACTTAACATAACTAGATTGCCACTCAGATAAATCCTTTAATAACTACCTGTCTTTCGTTATGAGGCCGATAGCAGCTTGCCGTCATTTAAAAGCTATTTTGTCTCTGTTGATTTGAATTAACCAGCACTGAGTAAGAACTGATGAATAAAGGGCAAAAAGCGACATAGAGCCACGCCGAATGTGGGAGTTCTGAAAAAGTGCCTTATCGTTGTGTCTTGCACCCCTTGCGATTTGTCGTCGTTCGCTTGTAACTGACATCTAACGATTATTCGACACCGGGGAAGCCAAATATCGGTACTTAGTGTAGTTTGTTTGTGCATGTTCGTAGCTTTGTTGCGCCTCGTTACGTGCTACGTCCACTGGATGTGATCGCATTGCGCCCTGTTTTCAAATGACTTCCAAAGAACACGTTGCGTACTGTATATTTTATTTATTATATAGACCAAATAGCATTCATTTTTGTAGTTCTTGTTGCAATACTGCTTTCGAGATTTTATACGGTCCGAGTCGTAAATACCTGCTCTCTGGGGTCATTTGCCAAACGGGGGTTGTTTTCGAACTCGCTTGAACTTCCTCCCGGGGACTGCAGGGTAAAACAAAGCGGAGTTACTGTTAACTTTTGAGTCAAACTTAGGTTGGAGTTTGCGGCGTGGATTCGGGCTACTAATAAATTGCTTGCTTCACAAATATTTAAAATACTAAATAACCAAAAGAATAGTCCCCGAGGGAAGTGCCGCTAACTTGGACTTGGTTTGGATTTAGTCCCCCTATCTGCTCTACATGTTGTCCATCACTCTCCGACTCAGATACATCCAACTTAGATAACTCCACGCTTTTCAATATTCTTGTTTTACGCTTTCAGGTGCGAAGATACCCGCCTTTGGTGTAGATATTTCTCCTGGGTTTTGGGATGAAGATGATCGCTGCACGTTTCCATCTATCTGGAAAGATCCTATGTTTTAAAATGGATTTACAAATACCTACCAGTGCATCGACGGCCTTGTCAGTCAGTTCCTTGATTGCCCTGTTTGGGATGTTGTCTGGACCTGGAGCTTTCCTCGGTTTCAGGCCGCGGAGGATGCCGCGGGCTTCTTCGGCTGAGGTGGGGGGGATCTCGGTTTCAGGGACTTCACCGACTAGTTCCCGGACATTTTCTTCCACCTCCTCGAGGTGGTCTTCATCCGCGTGGTGGAGGTTGTTTCTGCATTGCAGTTCCAGGCTGTCGGAGAAGGCTTCGGCTTTGTCTTCTTCCGTGAAAACGAGTTCATGGATCGGGGGAGGGGTTTGCGGTCGTTGCAGAGGGTTTTGGCCATCCTCCAGATGGAGTTGTCCTTTGTGGACAGTGATCCTAGCTTCTCAGTCCAGCGTTCCAGACTCCTGGGGGGTCTTTCAACTGGGTCGTTGGCTTCCGTCCCGATGGCTTCCGGGGCAGTGATCCGAGCTGAGTTCTGCAGCCACCGAGAGCTCAATCTGGTGGGCGACGTTCTTGACGATGGCGATGACGATGACGATGTCAAGTGTGTCGGGGACGCCTGTTTGATAGTTTGGTCGGTTCGTCCGGGGCCATAACTACCACTTCTGCGCTTCTTGTGAGGAAGGCATCGGGCGTCCTCTCATTGAGATTCGTCGTTCGGCTGTGCCAATCCAGGTGTATGCCATTGAAGTCGGAAGGCGTGCTGAGGTCGGTTGTAAGATGCAACTAGGCATAAAGGTCCGTTTGCAGTTGTTACCGTGATTCCAGTGGCTTTCAAGTGTTGCTGATCTGAAACAGCGGCAGCACAGTGTTTAATCACGTTTTTTACGTAGATTCCTGTGGCTCCTTCTCCCCTTTGTCTATCTGGCCGGTCCGTGCTGTGAAGTGTGAAACCTGGGATTTTGGAATCTCTGATTCCCATCCGAAGTTTTGTTTCGCTCAGTAGAACGATGTCCACTCCTTGGTAGGCAATGAATTTCTTAAGCTCGTTCCGAGCCGGTTGGAGCCTATTGGCATTCCAGAAGGCGATCTGGAGGGATTTTGGGATTAGGGAATTAGCCAAAAAACCCAGATTAGTTTAATAGTTGGTTGGCAAGCTTAATTAGAGCTTGAGCGAGTGTTCTTTTGTCTTTGGTTGCGAGAACCGCTAATAGGATGTTATCCTTGTGGGCCGTGAAATCAGCCGTTGTCCTCGCTTCGGACTTTGTGGAGCCCCCGACTACTTGCGCTCATGACGTTGTGCCCGGGGCGGCTGTTGGGGGTGGGGGTCTTGTTGGTTTGGCTTCTTTTGGTATTGCTTTCCCTGCGTTGCCTTTCCTGGGTTTTGAGAATTTTGGGCACCCTCTGTAGTTGGCTGTGTGGGGCCCGCCACAGTTGGAGCTGAACGGTCCTTCCGGCAGTACTCTGTACTGTGGGATGCGCCGCGTTTGACACATCGTGGTTTTGCAGTGCAGATCTGCTGGGCGTGATGGAATTGTTGGCATCGACCAAAACCAAAGTTGAACAACCATGTTGTTGAAATCAAAACCCTCTTCATAATTGTAGGCGGGGCCTAATGTTGTTCCAACCTATTGGAGTGTGTATGGGTAAGTTGGTCAACATGCTTGTCAACATCAGTCTGCTCGACCGGCAGATTCCTGTGCTTTCGTAGTAAATACGTTCAAATCCTCGCCCTTGGCTGTCTTTTATTTGATGTGTTTATGATGGCGACTGTTTCGAAAAATGAAGCTTGGAAAACATTTATAGAAAAGTACCGCGGGTTTCTGTGGAAAGTCAAATCAGACTTTGGTTCCAATATGATGTAACACCTCCGCATTTTGGGTTGAAAATCAGGGCGTTTCTTGAGAACATTTTCAAGAGAAGAGGGATAAGGCGACGTGGACCGTTTGAATGGCCGGTTTGTTCGCCAGATCTAACACCTCTTTTTTTGTGGGGGTATTTGAAATCTAAGGTCTACATTAGTAGACCAGACAATTTGGACGACCCCAAGAACCGAATTAGGAATATCACCCCAGATATATTGGACGGTCAACACAGACACACGCGCTGATATGTGCCAAGTGGTTGGTGGATGACAGTTTGAACATTTACGATGGTTTTGTTGTTATTTTACTATAGACTTTTAGTTCAAATTATTATTAATCGGATTGATGTTCTTATTTTGTTTTTCCAGAAAATTGCTTATATTAGGTACCAAGTTTTTTATATGACCATTCAACTAATAAAAGATCTACCAGAACCTGAAAGAAAAAGTTGGCGTTTCAATAAAAAAAAATATATTGATAACGTTACTGTGCAAAAACAGGTAATTACAAAAAATACATTGTTACGTTAAGAAGGGTCATTTTGAAAACTGAACCTGTCAATAATTTTTTTAAGAAAACGTCAATAAAGGGAATTTTGCAATGTGCAATAACATTACTTACAAGAAAAATATTATTTCATCTATCAGAATTACTATTCAAGAACAACTTAAATTTTATTTTCCACCTTGTGTTTATTTCTAGTCGAAATTTAAATTAATTGTCCAAATTAATTTTGTAGCAATTAATTATTGTGTTAAAAACGCTCAATGAGTCGTTAACTTTAACGTCAAAAATACGCTTTTATAGCTATTTATTATACTAGTGTTGCTACTAGTGGATGCAATGACAAATTGGAAAACCGTTGAATTATTTTTTCATAAGTCACATGTGTCTTATAGACCTCATAATCCATTCAAAATCGACGTTATTATGACTACATAATACACAAGTGTTGGATAAAAAAAAATCTTTTGATAATATACAGGGTGGAAAGTTTAACTGGAATAAATTCAGTATCTTCACTGCAATTGATTTTGAGAAAAATTCTTGAAACACGTCGATTTTTGTTTTTAAATCGCCACTTTTTAGCCTGATCAGCTTTCTTTTATTTTTACTCAGGGGGGCTGTAACGACCCTTTTTTTTTCAAATGGGAAGATATGTCAATCGATACATCATTGGAAAGCTTATAAAAAAGGAGTACAACATTTCTGAAGTGATTTGCTGAATTTCATAGGTAATACGTTGTTGCAAATCTTCAAGATTATCGGGTTTTGTGGTGTAGACTTTACTTTTAAGATACCCCCACAAAAAAAAGTCAAGGGGAGATGGTTATCTTGCTGGCCTTTCTATTGCACCTCTTCTTCCGATCTACCTATTATGAAAAATGTCGTTCAAATAACGCCGAACGGATGCAGCATATTGCGGTGGAGCTCCATCCTGTTGAAGTTTTGGATCTAATTCATCTCTAAATTGGTCCGCCAGAGCTGGGCGAAGCGTTTCTTGAAGAAACGGTAGATATCTTTCTGCATTAAGATTATCAGGAAAGAACACGGGTCCTATGATCCTAAAAATAGGTTTTAGGGTCTTATTCTCAGATGAGATAGAAATATATGAAACAAAACACATTTTTGTATTCCTTTTTTTATGAGCTTTCCAATGATGTGTCGGTTGACATATCTTCCCATTTGAAAAAAAAAAAAAAACTTAAGGGTGGTTACAGCCCCCTGAGTAAAAACAAAAGAAACCTTATCAGGTTAAAAAGTGGAAATTTAAAAACAAAAATCGACGTGTTCAATTGCAGTGAAGATACTGAATTTATTCCAGTTAAACTTTCCACCCTGTATAGGCCAGAATATGTACTACTCTAAATGCAACAAAAAAATTCCAATGTAAATAGATAACTGTAAGCGCTAATTGGTTAAAATGTAAAATTAAAGTTAGTATTATTACCATTCTAACAGTACTCTACAGACACTTGTAACGACATTCCAAATTAGTCATTAGTGGTAAGTTATGGTCCTCATTGAACATGTAATTACGTAACTACGTGACAACCACAGTGCGATGTATTATAATGAGAACTACATACAGGGTTGATAAAAATTCTGGGACATAAATTTTCTCCCATACTATCAACGCTATTTTTAAACATCGTTATATGGAAAACAATAAAGTTAATTGGTACAAGTTTTTTTTAAATTATTCCGAAAATTATACCACTTTTTAAATGAAACACACTGTATTTTTGTTTTAATTTTGAACGAGGAACTTATTGACGCCTTACGGAGCAAAGCGAATTCCAAAATTAATTACGAAAATAACCTAAACGCGTACCACCACCACTATTATTTATTGTTAACATGAATAATTTGAGTACAAATTAGAATTCAATAATGGTGGCAGTCAGAACGCCCAATCAAACTGAACTAATAATAATTAAGCCTTGATGTGGTTGCACATGCACCATTTCGACTTGAAGGGCCCTGATTATAATTCAATTTATTATTTCCTTGTTTTTTTTATGAAACCATCATTTCAGTAGTCGACTTAAATAATAAAATCAAAAATTCGCATAAAGTTGAAAATTGCTACGAATGTTCGGAACATCATTATAAACAAAACGTGAAAAGTCCCCGTTGATCCTGTGTGTGCAAAAATTTTGTTCAAGGTCAAAGTTCGAAAATATGTTTTTTTTTGCATTTTCTCTACAAAAATTGTCCTTATACATTTTTTTCCTAAGTAAATTTTATATTTTCCTTTTGCATAGTATATAATATCATGTAATATAATATGACTTTCAATGTAGACAGTAGTCTAAATGGTCCATTTGCGAAGTACGTACACAAGCTGTGGTGTAATAACAAACAGTATTATTTTCTGTTTTTTGAGTAAATGTGTGTGTTAACAAAACATAACAAAAGTGAAGCATGTAATGAAACTAGGGGCTCTTCATAACAATTTTGCGAAGCAATGGATTTTTTACTATTATAGTGTTTTTACAAACAAATTAGAATGCCAAATGCAACCTAAACCGCATTTAAAATTGATAACGTGAAACCCAATTTAATCCCCTTGAATTATTGCCCAAGCTTCCTTTAAATGGACGTAATCATGTTTGCAAGCAGTAACTTATAATATTCCTGCTTATCGTCGAGTCTGAAATAAATCAGGCTCCCCGTTCTCCCTAAATAGTGCAAAACCGCTAGGGTCCGGTCCATTTCTCCTTATTAAGAGCATGATGGACGTTCATTCTTAAAAGGTGGCACCGTAATATTCCACCGAATAAACAGTTCCTTTTTCAGGTGCCTTTTTAGTTTTCAACTTTCGGAACGGAGCAGCGAAAAGATGTCGGAAATTCCGCGGATCGTTGAGCAAAAGGGCGTGGAGTAATGAATTTTAGACCATCGATATATGAACTGCACCGTGGTCGGTCGAGAAACGCGCTAGGGTGTGAAATTGGGGAAGTGCACAATGCAGTAAAGTATATCTGTCGTTGGTCTCTTCTCTTATATTGGATAAAGTATAATTCTGCTGGCGCAGCATCGTATAAAAATAAATACAGGCTTATGGCGGACTTACAAGGCCCAGAATTACTGGAATGTACAACATAATAAAAAGTAATGAAATCATCACGAAGCTTCCGACCCTAAGGAAAAAATCTAATTTCATGAATCATTCTCGTTTACAGTGATTTCCTGATTTCTAAATTAATAGCACATATGTGATGAGATGTGGGGGGTAAAGCGTTCTGGACCAAACAGGGTAATCCACAAAATGGGAAGAGTTTATATCTGATTTGGATAAAGGAAAAAATGCAACACACTTTACCATAGCAAATTGTTGAAACGCTTGGATAAACGTCTGCAATGGGGTCAACTAATAAAAAGATAAAGCTTTGCTAAGACGTACATTCATTACATTCCCTTGATTTATTTTAATGATACAGCAGTAGAATTTTCTCATTATAGTTTTGTTTATTGACTAAAATCTCTAAATTACTGAACACATTGTTTAGCAATAGAATAAGAACTATTATGTAACACTTTATGCAATAAGCAGTGTGTGAACGGAAACTAGATTAATGCTGATATTTCCTATATATTTTCCTCATAGTCTATTTGGAATACAACAGTAATCAAAGATAAAAAAAAAACTTCTCTTTTAGGGTCTACATTATCTATATTATTGCACTATTGTCCAGCTGAAGCATTTTCCATATCTAGAGGTCATACATCAAGCATAGTTTTATTTTTTAATGCTCTCGAGCACCCGCAGATTAGAGAAGGCATACATTCCAACCTGTAACACAATTATGTATTGAGGGGACATCTGGATTTCCGCAGAGATGCCATGTTTATCAGTAGGAATTAAATTTATAATGAATACCCACACTCGTAATTACTGCTTGCTTTGTACTTCTCAGAATTTCTCGACAAATTAATTATGTAGAACTTCCTCCAGATATCCGCATAAACGGTTGTAATGATGGTCGGATTAATCTACTCGATTGACATTTGCCGCAAAGATGTGAAATTATGGCATTTAAAAATTTTCAAGAAACATTCAATAATATGCTAATATTAAATACGAGGGGAGATTTTTATATTATCTGCCTAGCCATCAAGGAAAAGAGTTAGAAGAAAAGTAATATTTTATTTTTCGATATAAGATCCACTAACAGTCCACTAACGTTTTTCCAGGTCTTCAAAAATCACCTCCACTGCTTCTTTTAGACATTCATATCCGAAGAAAAACGACGACCGCCCAACTGCATTTTTAATTTATGCAAGAGATAATAGTCACACGGTGCCAAGTCCGGACTGTAAGGTGGATGTTTCATCTCTATAGAGTTGCACTCGTTGATTACTTCTCGGACTTGGCGAGCTTAATGGACTCGGCAATTTTCATTTGGGAATCCAACGCGCTGACACCTTATTCATTCCGAAATCTTCGTGGAAAATTTTTAACACTGTAGCTTCTGATATCCCCAGTTCAGCGGCAATTATTGAAATCCTTATTCTTCGATCGGCTAAGACCAATTCCTCAACTTTCTGTTTTCCTTCAACAGGCCTTCCGCATCTGGAGTCTACTCGAATTGATTTCCTACCCCATTGAAATTACTTAGACCAAAATTTAACTGTAAAATATGATGCTACATCTTCCCCATACACGTTAATCATCCTCTGACGAATATCTTTGGCTCCACTTCCTTCCTTCCGCAAGAAATTTGATCACTCATTTTTTGCTATTGTATTTTTCATAAAAACAACGAGACACTTTGCATTTGCACAAAAGTTGGTCAGTATTCATTAAAATGCCACAGCTACTTGATTTGTGACCCTTGTTTTCTTCATGGCTAGGTAGATAATATAAAAATCTCCCCTCCTCCATAAATAGGTATCCGGGATTTTAATTCTTTCTCTTATTATCAAAAGTATTTGTGACAACAGAACCTAAGAGGTTGCGTATAAACAGTTTGTAAATAGCGCGTAAATCCATTTTGAAAAATTTACGGAAAAAAGACACAAGTAAATATTTTGACTATTTAACGTGAATTCTTCGTCTGAAGTTTCTTGATACGCTTTCTTGCTCCTCCAGGTGTCCGAGAACTCGCGCCCCAGAGAAAACTGGAGAAATTGTCCTAATACAAAGAAAAAATTGGTTAGCTCAAGCGGTATTGAAGAAAAGAACATTTCAATTTTACCAAGCAGAGAGTTTTAGGCCATCCAGGTATAGTTCTCAACATTTCTGTTGCTAGGTTTTATACATATACCTACTCAAAGCCTATTTTTCATTTTTTAATAATCCAGTCAACTAAGGGCCCTATACTCGACTACTCGACGTGACTCACAACTCACTCACTCGGGCACTCACATGTTCAAGAATAAAGCCCTAAATCTTTTAAAAACATCAGAGTCAAAATCAAATTTAAATTAAAATTTAAATATATCTAATGATGATGGCAGAAGTGTTCTGCCGAAACATGTTCCATTAGTAATTTTACAGTTATTAAAGTTTGTGGAGTTCGACTTAGATATAATTAAATTTTAATTTAAATTTACTCCACCTGGATTTAAGAACATTCTTCTGGTTTAAAATCAAATTTGATTACATCACTCTATTTGATCACACCTCTCTAGTGACAAAACAGGTCAAGTTTTACTAGGCAGACACGAGGTTGGACTGTACGTAGTTTTGAAAACGAAGAGGCTACCAGAAGGTACCAGAAGTAAAAGAGATGCAGCTCAGGAATTGACTATTTATAGATCTTCTTCTATCTTCTAAGACTGAACAAAAATATTCCTTCCACTATAGGCGTGTGCAACATTTACAACCAGAAGATTTCCCTTCTAGACGACAATTTAAATTCTCTGAATTTTTTTTCTTTGAGGCCACGTAGAAAATGTTGTTTACAGACATCCCGTTGGGAAACAGATCAGGGGCCGCGTCCAACAAGCTCATGCTACAATTATTAACCTTCTAATGATTACAAACTCCAAGTTTAGTCTTTTGCGGCGAGCACCAGTTATGTAAGCTCAAAATCTGTCTTTGTTTGCATTTTCGGAATCCATATTGTCATTGTCAGTTTTCTCTGGGGCGCGAGTTCTGGAATAGCCTATATAGTATATTGTACAAAAGCTGAAAAAAAGAATATCTTTAAGCACGTGTTGTAGACCATGCTTTTCCTTCGACCACCAAAAAAGTACATGTAACTGTATTTTATTGTAATCACCTTTGTTGAATTATCTAATAAAAACCCACTTAATAACCAACGTTGTTCATTTCATTAATTTTTTGAATTATTGTTTCTCGAAGTTGAGTCACATTTTCTATGCCTTACGAAAAAGTCAAATGGGGTTAGATCGCAAGAGCTAGGGGGCCAATTGTTCTCTTTGTTTCGATTAATTATTCTGTCAAAAAAATTTTGCATGTACTAAATTGTGACAAGAGTTGCAGGACAAGCTAGTAACACCGTCTTGCTGATAGAATCCATGCAGTAATTATTCGTCATCATCACCAGATGCGCATATTTTGTGAGCTAACGTATACTGTAACAAAGTCACAAAAAAATCCGGACGTAAAAACCAAACTAAAAACCGCCAGCGAAGCGACATTGACACCGCGGAGCACACCGTCGATTCGCTATTTAAAGAAAACCGTGCTCCTGATAATTAAACTTATAACTCACCGGGAAAAATAGTTTGCAGTGTCACACCATCGGAAAATTAGCGCGCTCCCGACAAGTCTACTCCGGAGTCGCTACGAACACCCCCAACCCCCGACCTTGCCACGCCCGACCACGCCCTTTTATCGATCCGAAAACCTCCGAAAATAAATACTTCTGGTTATCGCACCGCAATGAATTTTACATCATCTTAACCAGCGGAGAAGCGCGTATTGGACGCCGCCGCTCCGGAGCCAATACGATGCCCGGAACCGATTTTACTCCGGGGAGAAGATAACACGATGATAAGACCCTCACTTCTCCGCATTGCTACAAGTAGTGCGCATCGTGCTAGGTCATTATCACCCCACCATAGGTCTATAGGTCTAAAAGGCTGCGCTCCCTTAGAACGACAGTAATGAGTCTTGCCCGCTCCGAAGAAGACCAGCCAGAAGGAAGCCGGCCAGGAGGAAGAAGCTGACTAAGGTTAGAGGCTACAACCATCCTTCCCATCTCCCTCCTACTCCTCTCCTGTAACTAGCCTACGTAACGCCTTATCCCGGTTTTTACTGGTCTCTGGAACGTTGGGTTCACGCAGGGGATCCCAGGGTTCAACGCTGACCAAGCCTCCAGACCAACCAGACTCGTCTCTTTCTTTGCTAGTTACCCCACACCCGCCCACGTCTAGCCATCGTAACACCTTATCTTGGTTTTTACTGGTCTCTGGAAGGTTGGGTTCACGCGGGGGGATCCCAAGCTTCCAGACCAAAGCACACCGACATGTTTTCTGCTGGCTAGCCCGGATCTAACCCAGCCTGACCGTCCCGCCTCGTGAACCAGCAAGTCGAGTCTCGGGAGACGCCGATAAACGTATACTACAGGCTGTTCCGTAACTTTTGTCATCGCCTGCCCGGGTTCCGAAGCTTGCGATAATCGAATCATCGCGTCGTATACGCGGAGCGGGCGCGCCGTAGTCTACCGGGTGAATCTAAACTTTTGTCATCGATCGCTCGAGTTCCGAAATTTCCAATAACCGGACCGCCGTATTTAAGAGGGGGTGCATTGACGTCTACAGGGTGACACGCAACTTTTGTCATCAACGATTCACAAACCGAAACGCGCAGATTCTGAACCGCCGTAAACAAGGTGCAATTCGACAGGGGTATACAGGGGGAACCTCAAGTTTCGTCACCGAGTTACCACCGACCAAGTCATTAAACTTTGTAAATTTTCTGTAAATAATAATTGTAAATAGGGGTACATTAAATACTAACACCAAAACGGCTTTATTTCTCCCTCCCGCCAAACTAGACAGTTGGCCTCTGAAGTTTCGTACTAAAGACTTTTGGCTACCCGTGGTCTCGTGGAGCATACCACGTAAAAAACTGACGCTCGAGGCAACCGTCGCCGCAATCAAGCGTCACAATACATTCAAATGAAAATATGCTCCATCCCTGAAGAATGGTATCTATCGTCTTTAAAAACCAATATTGCAAAAGTTCACTCTCTGAGGAAAATTGGCTTTACGTATTTCATGACAAGGAGGGATTCGATATGGATGGATATAAATACAGGTCTTTTTTAACAATTGTGTGGGCACTTTCAAGAGATAATTCGAGTTGCTGGGCAAAACGATTATTTGTTGGGCATTTGGAATAACATCTGGAATACGTTTTCTTGCGCCAGCACTTCCTTTTTTCTTCTGACACTACCAGATTTTCGAAAATTCTTAACGACAATGTTAAGGGCTTGGGGAAATTTTGAAAATTCAATTGGTACATCTAGAAACTCTTCCATACAATCACCTACGGAATATTGCCATTGTCACTCGTTTTTCTACCATTGCGAAGTAGATAATCTTGGAAGTGGTATATAACTAAATATATAAACTTTTCCGCTTACATACCTACATATTTAATTTGACAGTTGTCAATACTCGTGCGCTGTCCTTTTCAGGAGCACGGGCTCCTTTGCAACACTCGTCTTAACCACGTGCTTCAAAAATTCGCCCTTGCCCTGAATATCTCAAAATAAAAAATACTCAAGTATATATTATTGCGAGTACAATAAAATTATTACATAACGTTCCTGTAAGCGTAATATATAATATTCTATTAGACGTCTCTCGTATCCCCTATTCCATGTCTCTCTGTCTCTCCATCCTTCTTTCTGCAGGTTTCTTTGTCGCATAGCATTTCTTACACGGTCCATCCAACTATGCCGTGGTCTCCCTTTTTACCTGTTTTCATTCGGGGTCCAAGACTCAAGTAATGAGGAATAAGTTCCCGAGCGTCTATTTGCGAAAAATATTGTTGCGTTTCTGGGTTCCACTATTTATTTATTTGAACACTATGTACAATTTATTTACACTAAACTGATAATATTACACTGTTTACAATTTACTACTTCACCGGCACGTCGCGTATTATTTATTTACACATCGCGCGGCACTCCGGATAGATAAAAGCAACTGTCCGATCCACTAATCTTCGACCTCGATGAGACGCCTGACTCACTAGACTGACTGATGCGACTAGACTGGTTTTCGCTGGAACGTCCTCTAATAAATATACCGGCGCCTGAATGCTTCTAGACGCTCCAGATGTTCCATGGCGCTCTCGATCTGTACCGAATATTCCAAAAGATGATGTCATACTCGTGTACGTTGTATTATAAATACAGCACATTCTAGTAATTGATAACACCGCTACAGAGATGAGTCATCTCGGGTCCTAATTTTCAGACTGTCCTTTCTAACTGTCTCGAATCTTATTTTCTTGGTAATTTAAATTGTGTTTTTGTGAACCAATAAGATGTTTCAATTTCAAAATAAAAAACCAATAGGACAATTATTATTTTAGTGGAAATTTTTCTAGAAGCTTAATTCGAGCGACATTTTTTTTAGCTTTAACATTACAATTTACAAGTTAAATTGTCAAACCAAATAGGACTTTAGGTCTAGATATTGCCGCCAATGTTTGCTTTTATATTGACTCGTTTCTGTTGCTTGAGAAAATAATATAATATAATATAATTATTTTCGTCGCAACAAAAACTCGCATCTGAATCGCAAAAAATATTGTCGGCAATATTTTGATCTCTCGGGCTATTATTATTGAAAAAGTTTTCAGGAAACAAAACAAAAAAATATTACGGTTGAAAATTATGGCTTGATCAGTTAGAACTGTAACTAAGTAAACTACGCCAAATACATAATATTCGAAGTCCCTTTTTCGATGCCTGTTAGCCCGCTTACCCAAGCAGGTGCCCACGGTAGTGGTAAAATTGCATTACAGGCTGTAATGAAATAATCTTAAAAGCGCTCGGCAACACTCGGCATAATATGCGAGTGGCGGTTGTGAAGAGTACGTAAAAAATGAATTCTCGTTTTTTCGTAGACTTACTTTGCAAAAGTGGTGTCCACGAAAAGCACTTTTATTTGAACGGTATAATAAACAGCCTATGTCCACCCTGAACGTCCATTTTAAATATTGGTGAAAGAATTTTCGAGATCGGAAAAGTAGAAGTTTTGGAAATTACTTAGACAAAAGCTCACACATGGGAGGGGAGAGCGCGGGGTGAGAGGTGGCGTGATGCCGTTTCTCCTGACGACGTTCGATTGGTTTTACTACCCTATCGCCGCTATGTGTTTCACATAAAAAAAATCAATGCTGCAATGCGGTTTATAGATATGAAAAGTTTTTTTTATTAAATGTTGTATTTGCCCATACTTTTGAGCGGTAGTGTATGTAAGCATGTACCAGTAAATATAGCTCTGATTTGTTGATCTACTCTGATCGCGCTCTATATGAGTGAAAATCTGATTGAGCACGGGCAGCGTGGTAGACAAACAAAATAAAAAGGTTGATGTTCTCTTCCAATGAAATATGGTCTTTATTTTACATTCTTTGTGACATTTTTATAGTTGAATAATGATCTACACAATATTCAAGAAGTAACGTTTCCTATTTTTATACATTGTACAAAATTTACAAGCAACATCATTGTAAATAGGTATCGAAAATTTAACTCACCGTTATGGGTACATTTACGTTGGTCAGTTTTGTAAATATCTGAAAATGACCAAAATGTACCAGTTGCGTTTACTCAACTAAACACAACACTCCGGCTCTCGCAACAATTGCTGGAACAAATTAAAGTCGGACCGACTCATTCTTTATTTAGTGTTCAGTTAGATAAGTAGACTTTTTTTAGCAGATGCAGCAGTAAACTGTATTAAATCGTAAAAAACGAGACTAGTTTCAAAGTGCTGGAAAATTAAGCTTGCATTGTATCTTTTTGTCTCTGAAGAGAATAATTATGTTTGCTTCTGCTTTTAGCAGAAGTCGCTGTTATGTTTATTTGAAAGCGAATAAATGAATTGTCAAGATTACCTTAGTTATAACTTTAGACAATGGTATGGATTTTGCTGCTTTTAAAAGAACTAAATTCGTTACGCAGAAGTCTTAACTCAATAGAACTTCGCATGCATAATTCAATTTTCTGGGTTCTGTATTTCTTATTATTATAATCAATAGACATAAGATTCGCAATAGTTTCTGAACTTATAAGCGCAGACTTTTTATTTTATAATTATCTTCAAATCGTTGCTACTCGTTCAGAAAAGTACGCAAAAATTCTTATTCAGTATTATGGTGGACAATATCACAAGTATTAAATTATTATTATTTAACGCACATCAAACACACTGATAGAATATTGAAACGCCCATTTCGGTAATCCGATTAGTTTAATTTAATCACGTAATCAATTGGATGCATAAAGTAATGCCGTTTTTATAAACTGCACTTTTATGTCTGTTAATCCTTTACCTAATCAGAGCAGATACTTTATAAGAGGAAAATACTGTGGAATTTTTAGACGTACATCCAAGACAGTGTGTCTTTCACATAGAGCTTTAATACTTTGAGTAATCCAGATCTATCATAAAGACAATATCAGTGGCGCACCATTCGCCTTTTTAAAATGGGCATTTTTTATAATTTGGTAAATAGTAAATAAAGTGGTATATATCTATTCATGCATATGAATTTAATTTGACAGCTGTCAAACCTAACCCCAAAATTTGATGTTAATTTTTCTCATTTTACGTGAACAAATACAACAAAAGTTTTCACTTCAGGGAACTTAACATCCCACTTATATATCGAAATATTCTATTAATATTTCTTAGTTATTAGTTTTTTAGTGTCAAATCGTTGACTGAAACATATCACAATTCTCTAATTTTCAATAAATAATATCTCTTTTGTTGAAGAGCTGTTACACACACCGAGGGAGAGCTTGTAGATCCTCTGCACAAAATCAGAATCCCTTGGGATTTTTTTTTTTGTCAAATCGTTGATTGAAAAAAATCACAATTATTTACCAATTTTCGATAATTTTATACATTTATTAACATTTATTTGAATTCTCACTTTTTTTAAATTGTTTTGCACCCTTATTGTAAGTTTTTATAATACAATTTTAATACACAGTTTGCTCATTACTTACTTTCATTTTTACGTGTAGTATACACGACTGACCTATGTCAACCCTTCAACGATGTGAACACCGCACAATAATTTTTAAATCCGATTATAAAAGCAAAATGAAATTTAGAAAAATTATATATTCAATAATCTTGGCAACATGTAACAATATTTATTAGTCATAAAAAACCAAAGAAAAGATGCACAATGGACGACTGTTATTTGATGTGGAGTTATGATAATCCTCCATAAATATTTCCGAAGGTCTATAAGCCTCCGAAAATTTATCGCAGGTATGTTATTCTGAGCTTGTTGAGACATGTCGCTTTAAAACTATCGTCGAGGGTATCTCCTTCGTGTCCGGGACTAACCTTCGGCCTAACGTTGAGTAGAAGCTGAAGTCACGCGCCTGCCTAAACCTCTAGGGTAAAACCCTGGCAATGGACAACCTGTTCGATGCGACAGCGCCTTACTTTCTTTCATTCCTGTGCTAGATTTTATGTACGCGTTCTTGAGAAACAGGACAATCCGATTTCCTGTAGAATTCGTTGGCAAATCAACTTTAATTTTCTTGATTGCTGCATGCAGGATGTAAACTCGAGGAATACGCAAACGTGACCGAATTTATTTCACTGTACTTATTTACGTTTTGGATGCTGTGCTGCGAAATTGCTTTCCGGAGAATGGAAAATGGGTACAACGAGAAATAAAGTATGGATTATTACTAGAATAAAAGTACAAAACTGTTTGTTTTCGCCGCTGTTGTTCAATACATGCGTACGGATGCATTAGATATAAAATCTAATTAAGGCTACTAACTGATTTTGGATTCCATGTGTTTCTACAGTTAAAATGAAATTTTTAATAAATATGCAGTGAAGCAGAGAGGCATTAACAATTTTACGAATGCTGCATGCGGCAATTTCGTTTAGTGCAGAGGTTTGTCTAGAAAGATAAATGATCTGTGCAGATTCGCTTGAAAATTATATTATTATTTTTGCATTAATCAATGAGGAACTGGCAAATGTTAATGAAAATTATCATACATAATTTTGGTGTACTTGAAAGAGATTATTGTTGGAAGCACTGCGTGGTGTAACATTTACCCTTTGGGTATAATGCATACGGTTTCAGTGTTTTTTTTACAATACAATCCCTCATCTTCGCAAATATTTTTTCTAACATCTCCACACTTTCGTCGCCTCTGTGAAAGGTGGTTTATTTCCATTCTGTTATTAGATTTTGCTGCTTCCTCATCAGATCTTTCTTGAGAGCTCTCCCCTCCTACGTTACTTATAAATTTTTAAAATACACCCTCAATTCCCCAATGTCATCTTTGATGTATAAGTATCTGTTACTTAGTGCTGTTATCGTATTTTGTCTTATATTTTAATAGTTCAAAAATCTAAGTATTTTAATTACTATTTACTATTTACTATAAGTATTAAGCTAATACGAATTACAGGATAGGAAGAAACGCTGAAAATGTGATGTGTTCCTTTCTTGGTCAAGTCAATATTCTTTGTCCAACATTTGCATATTTTAAGTGCTTTTACGTTCGTTTTGAGTGACCCAAAAACAAATTTATCACTACTGATTAAAATTTGATTTCAGTCACTCAAAACCAACGTAAAAGAAAGTTAAACTGTTTTATTGTAAAGAAACATAATAATGTTGCAGATAATGTACTAAAAGCTAAAAAATAATTAGGTAGGTACCAGGTACACACTACTCTCCTCATAAATCTAGAGCCTTGATCAGACTAAAATAAAATCGTGGGGCGTAGCGTAACCTGAGTAAATATGTAAATGATCGTTCTGTGATGTCGCACGATGATAGTGACGGATTTACTTTTACAGACATTTTGCATAAGTTGTCTACAACTACGACTGCCAAAAATGATGGCAAGTAAACAACGAAAAATGCTTATTATATGTTCCCATTTTGGGAGCTTGTCAATCAAATCCCGTTTACACAAGTAAAATGAAAGTGTACTTTAATTGAACAGAGATGTGCTACGTGAGTAAAGTAAATGAAACTTAACTATGGACATGGTCGTAGATAAAGCATAATGTTTTACTCGTATGTTATTGGTCCTATATTCACTAGCTTGAGATGCAAGACGAGCGAATTAGCTTGAAAGTCACGCCATTTTTGTGAATAAGAGCTATTTTAAAATTCATTCATATTTTATTCAATCAACAAAATTTCAATAGTCAATCAATTTCGTTGTAAGAAATAAGCAATGACAATCTTTTTAACACAAATGAACTAAAATCGTCGGATCAAAAGTATATAGGATTATTTCATTAAACGTTATAAGCCGATTTTAAAATCTCCATTAAAGCCCACAAAGTCATTATTACTATCTCAAATGGGTAGACAAGACTCCCTCCGATCAAGTGCTTGGAGCACGTACAAGTAGAGGCCCCCCTCCTATCGAGATGGCAGATGCGTTGCACAAACGATGTCGATGTCGATGAGATGATGGGTTGTGGATGTTGCCTTTTGTCCAAGCACGCACTCGACTCATCGACTGAGTCAACTCTGGCAGGCTGGGCTCATCAGGGGTGTGTAAACACGACCGGACGTGTAGCAGCCACAATCAACCCCTGCTGAGCCGTCGCGTTCGTTCTTGAAATACAGAAACCATTACGGACTCAAAATAATTCTTTAACTAACTCCCGGCCGGAAATTAAGACTAAACACGAACCTGGAATCTCACAAATCGTCGATGGATTTTTAGAGCTTTAGTATCCAGTAAGAGTTTTCTGTGGAAGCACGATGACGATGACAAGAAAAAATATAATCAGAATAACAATAAGCATTGAGACTATCTGCATGCAGTTTCAAACTGCTTAGGGTAATAAAAGTAGATTATAGTGTTACAATTTTTTAAGTAGGTTACACCTACTCAGGCAAAGCCAATATATGAAATACCTAAACTACTAAAAAACGTATTTACATAAATACATTCGCAAACTCCTTGGGCCCCCCCGAGTGAAAATTGAAGTGAAGTGAAAATTAATTTAAATTGGCCAAAACTCTTGGGCTACGCGCCACAGCCGCCGCACCAAACCTGCATGCCTTCGCGCGCCAATTTGGCGGTGAAAACACAGTTGTTCCACAATATACGTTTCAACAGCTCTTTCTCACAGATGCTTCATATAGCGTTTTTGACACATATGCGAGAGTTTGAGTGGAGATATTGTTGAATCTCGGACTCTACCCTTTTAATAGAATAGATTAAGTGTAAAATACATAATAAAGTATAAATAATAAAATTAATAAGAACTTGATAATCGCAGTATCTTGATATGAATATTTCGCCACAATCACTTCTTCCTTGTCGCCAAGTGGACGAGTTGTAGATGTAAAAATGAAAGATAGCATTATATTTTTCAGGTCGCATTAGTGGAAGTGGAAGTTTCGTAATTCCAACAGTAAGAGGTTTTTTGAGTTTACTGGGCTCTTAAAATCACATAAACTTCAAAGTATAACAGAAGTCGTCATATTCTAATTTCAATTTTAGTTTCACCAAAAACAAGCGTTATCGACAAAACAACATCTTCTACTTTGCAAAACTACATATTCTTTGCTTCCTGAGTCCTACATACGTTCGATTTCTTATAAATTGAAAGAAATTTTCACAACAAAGGAGTTGATACGATTTCATCGCATGTGTTTTTTTTTCAGTTTTGAGGGTGATTTTGGAGCCTCATATACGATTGTGGTAGGTACTATACATCATTGTGTTTACATCACACACAATATTATTTATTTGAAAAGACATTATCTACAGCGAGTCAGAATTTAGTATTTAGCCCACCGTACGTACGGATCCTTTTTGTTAACATTTAGCTTTCGTTCAAAGTCCTTTGTTACTATTTGTTTTAATCTTCAAATTTTGCCAAGTTTAATTTTTGTCTTGCCCTAGTGTTTCGGGTGTGGCACTATAAAAGGCGTGTAACACACTAAAAATGAACTTACATCAACGTTAAGAAAAACTATGCTGTGCCTGGACAGTCTGTTAATAAGTTTAAGGCGGTCAAGAACTCAAAAATTGTGGCAGTTCAACAACTGACCAGGGAAAAGCTTTGAATATGTAAGTGCAGCTTATATACCTGTGATGTTTTGATTACATTCGTCGGCGTAGTAGCCAACCTTATAAAGTTTTTGCTTTTCGGCCGGATACTCGGGATTCGATTTCCGCTCATGTACGTATTATTTTTTATTAAATAAATCGTTTTTTATATAATATTAATATCAATTATTTTATTTTATTTAAGATATTTGTTTTTATTCAACGGAGCATTACAAATAAGTACGTAATATTCTTGACCCCCTTAAATTTGTTGACAGACTCTGCCCAGGCACACCATGGTTTTTCTTAAGGTTGATGGGAGTACTAACATTTAAAAAACATTCCACTCTGTAACCTGATCGACCATGGTATTTGCAGCTGCCTCTCACTCTATAAGGAGTTCCCGCTTTCACTTTCTTTTCTTTGGCCTTACAGAGATATACCTTTTTTCTTTTCCTACAATCGTTTCTTCCCGGTACTACTGGCACGTCATTTGAACTCGAGACTTTTTCAGCATTGCTTTCAGACTACCATCGCTCTATTTTGTTCTAGAACATTCCTACAAAGCCTTTTAGCGGAAACGACAATTTTCTCGGATCACTTACGTTGCAAAATCGGACATGTAAGGTCCTCTTTGGTCTAGAGTTGTTTCCATTCCCTGTTTGAGTAATCTTTAGTGTTTCTGAGTTTGAGTTTTTCCTTTATCGAAGGTATGTCTGTCTTTTTTGTCCAACCCGGTACTAATTTCTCTCATCCAGGGTTCTGCTAGGGACACAGCTAGGGTTCAGCTACCTATAGGTTCAGTTGGAACAGTTCGCGATCTTTTGCAGTTCCTGAAGGAGGGTACGACATCGGACCCCTCTGTCACTGTGGCTAGTTCCTGGAGGAGGGTGCGACATCTGACCCCCCCATCACTGTCAGTAGGTAGTTCCTGAAGGAGGTTGTGGGGACGAGACAGATAAGTCGTCCGTTTCTCTCTCGTTTTGGTTAAGGGTGTGGCCCTTCTGGTTTTTCTGTTAGTCATTGCAATAGTTTCTTCAGTCATTATAGATTCTCAAGTACCTAATTGTTTTGTGCCCTTCTGGCTTTGCACAATCCCACCATATTTTGCTAGTTATTTGGTAGTAATTTAGTATCTGTTTAGTTTAGTCATTATACATTTTTTGTAACTGTGTTCTTTTTCGGCCCTTCTGTCATGGCATATTTAGTTTAATATTACCTTGGTGTAAGTCAATTATTATTGTTTTGTTGGGTCGCCGATAGAAGTCGAGGTGACGGGATCGATACGGGCTTGGGGAAGGATTGTTATCGGACGCACCCGTTTTTTTTTTTTTGTAATAAATTTTATTTTTCGAATATCTGTGGGTTATTTATTTAACTAGAAACTTTATCAAAGAGAAAACATTTAATTAGTTGATTTTGCGGTTATCAACATCGTGAGGGACCCCCTCCTTCCCGGCTTGAGCTAGACCGGCACAAAATCGCGTAACAGAGTTAATAGTATATTGAAACATTAGTTTTGCAAAACTTATCTTAAGACACGAGTTCAGGTAAAGAACGAGTGCCCTTAAGTTTTACAAAACGAGTTTTTCATGTTATTTTTACTAATTTGCATATTAATTTTATTTTTTGACAAATAAATTTTGGTTTTTCTGAACCTGACGTATACTTGACATGACACCATAACCTTCAAAATCCCACTGACATTTCGACATTTCGTTCAGTGTATGTAACCAATAGAAAAGAAACCAGATTTTGGGTGCATTAAGGGCTTATTAAAGCACTCAAAATGAATGAGTTAATAGCTTTGTTACGGCAGCAAATTAGAAAAATTATAAGATCCTAGTCTACTATAAAAAGAAAGAAAAGAACTGTCAGTAAACTTGTTTGGAGAAGATGCTCTATAGATATTTATCTTTCTTCCTATTTATTGTAGAAGAGAAAATGAATGAAGTCTAAAAGGATTCGGCTAACATTTTTGACCACCAGCATTCTTCCCATCTGTTTAATGGTTTTCTCCAATCTCCATTGCTTCATGCATTGCGTGTGTTATCATAAGAACTTGCAAATCAATACTTGTCATTGTGATTTTTTATTAATTTTCAAAATTTGCTTGCAAGCAAATGCCATGATTTTTTATAATTTTGAAAGTAGCTTGTCCCCAAAGCAACAACGCATTGAGAGACTTCGGACTGCATTGAGCAAGTCTCTATAATAATAATTGGTTGAAGAAATTCAAGTTTGATCGAGTTTTTTTGTCTGAAGAATTGTATGAAGAACGACCAATTTCGGCAGTAAGCGAAGAACATTTTATTGTACGACAAATTTATTAATGGTAAGGGAAGACAAATTGCAGCGAATTATACGCAATATTTTTAGAATTATTGTAATGACAGCAGTAGAAAAGATTTTATATTTCCCTGAATCATTATTTGTTTTTTATACTTTGATAACGAGACATATTAAGTAGGCTATAATGCCCTAGGGCCCATAAATCATAATGCCCGCATATTATGCCCTCAAAAAATTTAAATGTTATTATTATTATGTATTTAAAGTTAAAAGTACAATTTGTAAATGCAGATCTACTAATTGAACCATTTATTAAACCTATACTATGTTTAAATGAAGAAACATTCAGGTTGGAGGCATCAGTTTTACCGAGAATTCTATTTTCGCCGGACATTCCAGTTTCACGGGAGCTTTCAACTTCACAGATGCAAGCCACCGCAAACGAGGGATTTCAGCTAAATCAAATTCAGAATTTATATTTTTTTAAATGTTCACAAATTCAAATACAGTGAAATATAAAACGTTGTATGCACCACGGACATAACTCGATGTTTGTAAATCTCGGGCAATTTACAAAATCTCGGGCCAGAGGCCCTCGAATTTGTAAACTGTTGCCCTCGAATATAAACATCCTCATTATGCCCTTGGTACGTTTTGTGAAACACATAATGCGTAATGAAATACATAGCAACATACATAAATATTGCATCGTATGTATTTAATTTGGCAGCTGTCAACCTAACCTCAAAATCTGATGTAAATTTGTACTTTTTTCTCGGGAACGAATACAAAAAACACTGTTCAATACTCGTGCCCTGTCACTTTTCAGGGGTGTAATGTAATGACAGCGCACTCGTTTGAAATATATTATTATTCACAGTCAGTTGGTAATATACTGCGTTCCAACTGCAAAGGAGGTTGGAAAGTGACCAATTCCATTACTCACCTGATGTTGCCAGGCAACCCGAATTTAAATGATCATTAAGAAATATGATTGGCAATAAAGGCAATCCCACAACTCTTGCTGCAGTAGTTGACAAATCAAATACAAAATTGCGATTACAAATTGCCCTTAGTGATACCAATTTGTGTAATAGGACAAATGCCAAAAAAACCTTTTACATTTATCTGACAAATAATATCAATTGTTGCAGTGCTTACTACGTGCAAACATTTGACTGAAATTAAACTTTGCAGTAATAGTTCATAGTAATGAGATTTAATTATTAAATTTCGAATACCTAATTGTGAATAAAATAGTATACAAAAATCGGCAAAAGTACCATTCCTATGTTTCGAGAACTAACTCGAGACGAAGCTGTTTTAGCGTTTGAAAACCTAGTGACAGGAGTGACTCTTTTTCTTCATGCTTTACTGGGATTCGCTAGATGTTGACCTTAACTTTTCTTCCCATCATTCCATTGGTCGTCCAGGATTTCCTTTTCCTGCTGGTTTGGCAGCTCTGACTACACTGTTTTTTTTATGTTCTTATAGGGATCTCTTCTTGTTTTTCCGGCAATTGTTCTAAGTTTATTCATTTCTGCTGTTTTCATGAGTCCTTTAATGACTTGCCTTCTTACTTCTTTATACACGTATCTATGCCTGGATACATCTATCCCCAGGTATTGAAAATCCATCACTTTTGTTTGGATTTCTTGCATCGAATGGGCTCTTTTGATATGACCAAGGATTTGGTCCTTTCTGTTGAGAATTTCATGTTGTATTGTTTGGCAGTTGTTACAACTTTATGAAGAAGTCTATTGGGGCTTAAACTGATGATTTGTAATAACATAGTCAATCATGGACTGTTGTCGCTGTGCCCCGTGAATGTATACTTGTACGTAAAGACGTGGTCTAAAAATGTATTATTAATTCTTATGTTGTTTTGGGCACAGATGTTGATGAAGAGATCTCCGTTTTAATTAGTGATGGGTTCATGGAAACGTTCTATTCCGTTAATTAGGTTCGTCGCCTATCCTTACATTTAGGTCTCCGGTAACTATAATGTGGTGGTGCTCCTCAGTACCTTGTCTATCACTAACTGTAGCTCTTCGTAGAATGCTTTTCTTTGTTCTTGTGGCTTTCTCATGTCTGGAGCATAAGTGCTAGCAGATTGTTAATTTAAAAATTTACTCTAAGTAGTCATTCGTTAATACAATCGATTTCATCGATACGTTGTTAAAATCTCGTATGCAGAAGGATCAGTACGTCGGCAAATGATCTTTCTTTATATAATTGTTTATTATCTGAGTTCCCTTGCCTTTATTTTCACTTTTGTTATGCTGCATAATATCTAACTGTTTCTTCCAGATTTAGGTAATTATTTATTGGTCATTTCTGGTGCCATGTTCCAATTTGTGCCGCTTGGAATGCCTCGAGCGCCAGTTTTTACTTGGTATGCTCCACGTGACCACGGGTAGCTTAAGCGGTCCGGTAAGCCGGTGGTCAGCTGTCAAGTTAGCGGGAGGGAAGCAAAACACATGGTCTACCTTTCACTTCACGAGTCTGCGACATCCAGAGGCGGACGTCAGCATCGAAATTGTGCAATTTCACTTGCTATTTTATTTTATTACTTTATTATGGTATTTATTTATGGTAACTTAGTTACAAATTCGTAATACTAATTGTTTTTTCATTCTCTTACTTCTTTTTCGGTTCCGTGTTATCTTCAAGTTATCTGTCCTGGTTCCCAGGCTTCAGTAGTTTAATTCAATTTCTTGGCACCGGCACTGGTTTCCAATAAGCTATCCGCTTATATCCAGGGTGATTCATGAAGTATAGTAAAAATCTAAACCTCGAATTATATGACGTAATTTCTAAACGTAATTTTGACGGTATTAAAAAACTTTTAACGTAAAGTTGAAAAATTAATGGCAACCAGCGGTGCACTCAAAACATTTTGATAGTCGCTGGCTTTATTTTGGGCAAAAAATTACTACTTCTCGGTCTTTACTGATGAACCCTTTCCGACTGACAAAAACCACTTTTGCTTTCAATTGAAAAACATAAAGACTCACCTAGACTCACCTAGATCATTTATAAAAATTGTTCGAAATGACGACAGCCCTGGGCATTTCGCAGATGCATACCCCACTATATTTCGGTGTTAATGGCATAAACAAATAGTTTCATATGGCCCTACACGAAAAAATTACTTATTCCGATCCACATTTCGTGTAAATTTCGTGCATTTCTCGTCTTATGTTCCGAACGTCCGCAAATAAATTACACACTCAGAGAGTTTCCACGGGTTTTACATAATATGATAATAATAGACATAATCATATCGGTCACTATTTAAATATAAAGTCATTTTAAAATATTTAGTAGTCAAAGTAAAACTGAAAATAATTAATTGGCAGCTGTTCACCGCACTCGTTCCAGAAAAAAAGTCCTTTTTTGTTTAGGCCAAGAGATAAGAGTTTATTTACTAACGGTTCTTCAATCATGCTAGCGGTTCTCAATCGGTTTTCGCGTAAATGTTAAAACCATATAAAGCTTGTTTTTTTATAATTTTTTAGGTCTCGTCATATTAGGTACTGTCACAGGTTTAAATAACTACTATATTTTGTGAATCACCCTGTATAATGGAATATTTCGTTTATTAATTTATATTATAATAGAATACCTACTTTTAAAAACAATAATACTTCTTCGATGTTGTGTACAGTTAACGATGTCCATGACTTGTAATTATAAATTATTTCAGGTGGTTTCATGTTGATGGTTGAATTTGAATGTAGTTTACAGTCTTACTGAGACCAACCGATTTTAAAATATTGTTATCGAGTGATACATTATCTTCTCTTCATGTCCTCGCAAAGACCAAAAACAAATATTGATTATTAAAATATTCGATATAAATTCCACACAAGAAATGCCCCACCAGTCATAAGGGGGAGAATTGACGTCCAAAGTTGGTAAATGGTTTCCTCGCTCTGCCTGCTGAAATTTTTGCATGCAATCTAAACATGTTTTATATTTTATACTAAAGCTAGCTGTACGATATCGTTAATTTTTTTAGTAGTCACTATATCTATGCATAGACAATAGTGTTTGAACACCAAAACTAAATAAAAAGTCTAACAAATTTCTCTTTTATTGGTGATTGAGTTATGGATTTTGAAAACACGATAAGTGTATTTCAGTTCAGCGACTGTATAAGTTTGCTATTTGAGATCATCGCGACGTCTCGATCAG
Organism: Diaperis boleti; assembly: GCA_963583935.1. NCBI lineage: Eukaryota > Metazoa > Arthropoda > Insecta > Coleoptera > Tenebrionidae > Diaperis > Diaperis boleti. Next base: position 23,145,280 of record OY757246.1, on the reverse strand, counting down.
CCCTCGTTGAGAAACAAAACATAAAGAAAAAGGGGAGAAATTTAATTTATTAATGTTGGTAGGTCTGCAAAAATGATGCATTGGCGTTGAGCCGGCGTCGTTTTATTGCGGCAATCTTTCGTCGGCCGGGATTAATGGACGGCATCGATTCCTGGCGAAGGAAAGCGGCCTAGCTGAAGTTTTCGTAGGTAGAGGTTTAAATCAATAGTTGATAACACAAGATCTGTGTTATACACTGCCTAGATTTAAATAAGGAAACAATAATTAAAATGTGGTATTTGATTTTATCATTAGAATTTTTTACAACAAAAGTGTGTTTAAAACACCATAGTATAAAAAAATTAACTAATAATTAAAACGTTCCATAAAATATGCTAAAACCTGTGGATAAAATATTTAATTATGAATGAAACTAACAATAATTAATAATCTGAAAAAGTTAGAATCAGCTTAAAGATTAATATGAATTTTCCTCGCTTCAGCTTTTATTTCTGAGTTTGTAAAAATTTATGCATAGAGATTGAAAACTAAGTTCTAAATTCTAATTTTTGACTAAAGGTGGCCATGCGCGAAAAGCCGCTTGTCGTAGTTTAATAGAATTATTATGTACCAATTGTTCAAACTACAAGAATTAAGTATATCCAGAAGCATGCAACTGCAGTTTGAGACAATAATGTCATAAAATTCTCCCAATTATATTTTCCAAAAAAGTAAATCCGTGCAAGAGAATCGATAAATAATGAAACATTCCCGTAAAGGCATAATGATGTCAACACCAGGTGCACATAAGGCAGTGGTACATTTACAACTTGGCTATTTACTAATATAGAACGTTTTGTTACTCACAATGATGAGAACATACCCAAGTCATTATTCATAGGGGCCAAAAAAGTAACCGCAGCTGAGATTGAAATACATGTTTCCTTTGACTTAACAAACCACATTGCTCTGGCCATTATGCGTGCAAGACAATGACCGTACACACGTGTTTATGTGTAATTTCGTTTCTTTCTGTACGACCTGTCTATATCAGGGTATCTATTCTAAAGGAGAGTTATTGCCCACTTAAAATAGATATCGATAGTCGACCACATAATCATGAATTACGTCGGAGAACTGGACGAATGAAATTTTGTACAACCTCCGCCAGCGAAATTTATTTTATTTCTATCTTGGAGATATAAATTGTTTCACCCCTTGGTATTTGGTCAGTCGTCACACATAAGACCATTTTTAACCGGGCGTGGTGCTGTCATAAACACGGACTGTAAAAGAAACTTTGAAAATAGAACACGACTATTGTGTCGGGGTTGATAAATTTATTTTTTAAGGTGTTAAAGGAGTGGCGCTGCAAATTCTGCAGTAAAAAAAAAACGTATGTGAAGATGATACATCATAGATCATTCTCAGGTAATTAAAGCTGTTGCAATCAACTATAAAACGAAATAAAAGGTCAGTTTATTGTTCGGACAATAAAAGACTGAGTAAATAAACGAAGTTAATATTCCTAAACGCTCTTCCATAAACTCAACAATAATTTGTTCGTATCATTTTATTAACGCATTATTGAGAAATTACCTATAAAAATGCAGTAATGTACAGACATCGACTGCGGTTAGAGATCATACCGCTTGATACAATAACAGGTATGGGAGACGTAAAGCCGCTCATACAGTATAACCCTGGAAATTTCTGATTCTTAATAACATTACTTCCAAACCACAAAGTAAAGTAAAAACTTAAAAAGGCCATAAACTCACGAAAATTAATTGAAAGTTCGCCGACATTCTTTAACCAAAAAGGTTTTCTCGAAGTTTGTTAAGATTTATGATTAGATGCTCGTTAGTATTTTGATCATCAGGAAACCCAGCAAAGTACTTTTACTGCATGTATAACTTTTAAAAATGACATATTCGTGCAAGCAAGTCTTTCGTGTGCAGTGAGCTTACACCGAGTGGAGTTTTGATATGCAAGAAGATGTACTGCATGTAAAATTATAATTTTATGCAAGTAAGCAAGTGAGCAAATGGTTTCTTTTATGTTACGAGCAAGTGGTAATTACATATGCGGTAGAAGTTGAAATATTGCGGTCATCAGCATTCTTCGTGATTTTACGCCTCAAAGAAAATTAGTTCTTTCAAATAAAAAGACTAACACTCGCAATAGATGAGGATTTTATATGGACTTGCATGCAAGAGTTCAAAATGCTGCCAAAGGCATTTAAGAATTAGTGTGAAATCTAAAATATAAATATGACCATGAGATTACTTCAGAGCTGATACTAGACTGTACTGCTAAGCTAACGAGTTATTTTTCGTAGGGGGGTGGACCCGGTGGGTTCCTTCATCTGAAACAGAGTTTGCAGAAATAATTTATTGGATGAAGCACCATTTACATGGCTTTGTGACGATGTGACGGTATGCCTCCGCTTGCGTAAATGCTTATTCTGCGGTTGCCCCCGTGAACTCAATGATCGAAGGCAGTTCTGCTTTCCCATGGAGCTGATTATGCCAAGGCGCATTGTACGCCATCCTCAGGTACTTACTCTGAGCCCTTTGTAGACTTTTGATGTGCGTCTCCGCGACATATCCCCAAGGAGCGAAGCTTACATCATTGCCGGTTGACCTTTATTGACCTTGATCCAATGTTGTTGTTTGGAGCACTGGAACTTGCCATGGTCTCCTTCGTCATCTCTGAAATAAAATTAACACTAATTAGATTGTGGACCGTCCCAAACATTACGATACAGTTACCGTTTCACACAGGTGCCATTTTCTTGGTCTCGTCAGTCATAGGCCACAGCTACACGGACGAGATGGTTGGGATGCGCTCCCGCTTTTCGGAAAGCGTCTTCTGCGGTTCTCCGCATGAATTCCTCGATCGTCGGGAGATTCGCCTCTCGATGAAGCAGCGAGCTTCTGACGAGCCTTTCGGTATCGAAAGCATTTCTGAGGTGCTTGCTCTGTACCACCTGGAGCTTGTCCCCAGGCCTTAAATGCGTACATCATCACTGGTCTCACGATGATCTTGTAAAGCAACACCTTACATTCCATGCCGAGCCGGGAGCCCCGTCCAAACATGGGGTAAAGGTACTTCATCAAGCCCCTCGCTTTTTGGGCGCCACGAGTGATGTGGAGTCCCATCTTCATGCCCCTGTAAAGGTGCACCCCCAGGTATTTGGTTTCGTCCTTCCACGAAATGGGACTGCCGCTTAGCACTAGGACAGCTGTGTCATCAGCGTAGTGTCATTGTGGTTCCGACTTCCTCAAGACGCGGAATGTTTGCCGTGAAGATGGTGAACCGGAAGGAGAGATCAACGACCCCTGGGGACCACTGAGGCTATTTATTTCCATCCCGACGTCTCTTCTCCAATCTTCGAGCAAAATCTTCTGTCTTGCAGGAATGATCGGATGATTTTTAACAAGCTGATTTGGAATCCGGCTGTGAGCAGCTTGTGGAAAAGCCCCTCATGCCAAACCTTGTCGAATGCCCTTGCCACATCCAGGAACACACCACCTGTGGGCCTTTTTCAGTTGAAGTTGTCGGTGACAAATTCCACAACTTTGAGGACCTGCCGTGTGGTCGAATGCTGTTCCCTGAAGCCGAACTGTTTGTTTGGGATGGCTTTTAGTCTTTCCACGCTGTTTTCTAGATGTCTGTCGACGCCCGTCTTGATTACCTCGATTTCATCCATGTCCGCGCAGGCCAGGTTCGGTTTTCCGCAAAGACTTCCGCCTTTTCCAGGTCTGTGTAAGCGACGTGGCCGCCCTCACCCTGGATTTGGGGAATTTGCCCGCGTTTCTGTTTGAGGATTTTCGCTAGTCTAAACACTAACACTAACTCTTCGAGTTGAGCATTCCATCTATCGTTTCTGAGTTCGCGAAGTCGCAGCCGGGTCACCGCTATCAACCGTTTGGCCTCCGCCCGGTGTTCCGGTGCCACCGGTCCGGCGAAAACGCTCCTTAGCCCGATTCCGGTCTCGGATCTACTCGCGGATGACAAACGGAAGACCGTCGCGACGTCGCTTCAGCGATTTGAATTTGGTGGCGAAGATACAATGTTTGAGGTTTACGATCGCGGGATCGATGTTTTCGCGTATCACAGTTCGCGGCACCGTCGACACCGTCACCTCAATGGTTTCGGGCGTCGCGTCGTCATCTCTTCGTCCCAGATGAATGGTCACTGAGTCGTGATCAGAGTCAAGCTCGCCGCCGATTGCTTCCGTCCTCGCCTCATAGACGACATCTTTCAGAATGGCAATGTCTAGGACGTCTGGTTCGCCCACCGCTCCATAGTGGGTCGGTTCCTCAAGTCCTACGACAACCAAATTCTGATTTTCTGCAAACTTGTGCCAGAGTCTCCCTTTACGGTTGCTCTGATAACTGTCATCCTGCCTCTCGAGATTCAGTGCGAAAGCCTCTGCTTTCTCCCTTGAGGTGTAGGCGACCCCGCCTCCGCCATGAATGGGAGGACTTTAGATCCGAGCGGAGGACTTTCACCATTTACCCCACTAACGCGTCCTCAGCAGCCAACTCTTTAATTCCAGCACACAGGCGCCTCCGAACTTCACCAGACACAGGAATAACATCCTGACATCGATCCTCGCTGCAAAAGACAAGAGCGATCTGGCGAAAGCCTTGATCGCTCTTGCCAGTCAAATAATGCACTAATTTACTTTATTTTTAGATGGATAGAAGCTCCCTCATCCCACATTCCCTGCAGATTTCCTTCTGGAACGCCAATGGGCTTCAAGCAGCTCGTAACGAGTTCGAAGAATTCATCACCTCCCATGGAGTGGACGTCGCACTTCTGTGCGAAACCGAACTCCAGGCGGGAACCAGAGATCCCAAAATTCAGGGCTTCATACTTCATCGAAACGATCGACCTGGAGGTCGAGGAGGAGGCACAGCGATTTACGTAAGAAACGTAATTAAACACTGTGTTGCAGCCGTTTCAGATCTTCAACACATGGAAACCACTGGGGTAACTCAAACACTCCGCCTGTTTGCATGTTACAACCGCCCCCAGCCGACCTTCAGACTTTTCGAAGACGATCTGCGGGAACTGATGGATGGTGACATTCCAACCATCGCAGCAGGCGACTTCAATGCCAAGCACCTGGATTGGCGCAGCCGATCGACGAACGCCAATGGGCGGACTCTCGACGCCTTCCTCACAGGAAACGCCGAGATGGTAGTTATGGCCCCGGACGAGCCGACCTACCATAATTACCAAACAGGAGTCCCCGACACTCTTGACATCGCCATCGTCAAGAACGTTGCCCACCAGATTGAGCTCTCGGTGGCCGCAGAACTCAGCTCGGATCACAGCCCCGTCTTGATGCACACCGGGACGGAAGCCAACGTCCCAGTTGAGAGGCACACCAGGAGGGTGAATTGGACAGAATTCGCCGCCCAATGTGAAGTCAACTTCGGAGATTTTCCACAAACCTTGGATGCCGAAGGCATCGACGCCGCAATCGAAGTCTTCGAGAACAAGATCAACAACGCGCTGACGGAAGCGAGCGAAGAACTCACGCAGATGCCATCCCAACGGCGCACGATTCCGTATCGAATCGTGAATCTGATTCGTGAGAAAAACCAAGCGAGAAGAAGAGCTCGGCGCAGCGGCCTTGCTGCAGACAGAACTGCAGCAAACAGACTTCAATGGGAAGTCAAACTAGCACTCCGAGAGTTCAGAGACGAACGATGGACAGAGAAGCTAGAGTCACTATCCACAGAGGATAACTCCATCTGAAAGATGGCCAGGGCCCTTCGCAACGACCGCAAACCCATCCCCCCGATCCACGGAAGCAACGGCGTCGTCTTCACGGACGAAGACAAAGCCGAAACTTTCGCTGACAGTCTGGAACTGCAATGCAGAGTCAATCTCCAGAACGCTGACTTCGACCATCTTGAAGAAGTGGAAGAACAAGTCCGGGAAATCATCGATGAAGTCCCCGAAGCAGAGATCCCTCCCACAAATCCAATCGAAATCCGACACATCCTTCAACATCTGAAGCCGAAGAAAGCCCCAGGACAGGATAACATCAGCAACAGGACGCTGAAAGAACTGCCAGACGGCGCCGTCGATGCCCTGGTTTGTATTTGCAATGCAATTCTCAAACACAGATACTTTCCAGATAGATGGAAACGCGCGACGGTGATTTTCATTCCGAAGCCCGGGAAGGATCCAAAATTCCCACAGAACCACAGGCCAATCAGCCTGCTCTCAGCAGCGGGGAAAGTGGCGGAAAAAGTCATACAGAAGAGACTCACCCACTGCATCAAGATGACCAACACCCTCCCAGACGAACAATTTGGATTCCGTCCGAAACACTCCACCACCGACCAACTCCTCCGAGTCGTAGAATACGCCGCCACCGGGATCGAGCGAAAGCAAGTGACCGGTGCTGTTTTTCTCGACGTAGCCAAGGCCTTCGACACAGTCTGGCACGATGGACTTGTTTTCAAGCTCCACTCGTGCGGCGTGCCTCTGGAAATGGTTCAACTAATTAATTCTTTTTTGCGAAACAGATCCTTCTGTGCCCGCATCGGAAATGCCCTGTCCCGGCCACACGACATAGAAGCGGGCGTCCCCCAGGGATCTGTCCTCTCTCCAACCCTGTACGCGGCCTTCACCGCGGACATCCCAAAGACCGCAAACACCACGCTCGCCATCTACGCAGACGACACAGCAATCCTCACCAGATCAAGACAGCCTTGGCTGGCGACCCGCTACCTGCAGGAAGCCATCGACAAGCTCGAAGACTGGTGTCAGAAATGGATGATCGACGTCAACCCCGAGAAGAGCACAGCCCTCCTCGTGACACGCCGACTCGTCCAACCAGAGGGAGAAATCGAGATGTTCGACCGGGTCATCCCCTGGGCCAACCAGGCAAAATACCTAGGTGTCATCATCGACAAAAAGCTCGACTTCCGCCAACACCTCGAATACTCGCTGAGTAAGGGGAAAATGGCAGTAGGCAAGCTCTCCTCGCTGGTCTGCAGGCGCAGTAAGATGTCGGTAAAGAACAAATTGTTAATTTACAGCACAATCGTTCGTCCGACTCTCACATATGCTTCGGCGGCTTGGGCACACGCCCCCTCGAAGACAAACATGAGTAAGTTGCAGGTCCTCCAGAACAAATTCCTCCGCCAAGCTTTCGACGCTCCATGGTTCGTCAGAAACGAACAACTCCACCGAGAGGCCGGGCTCCCGCTGCTGAAGGAGTTCCTCCACGAGATCGCCGCTCGGACCATCAAAAAGGCCGAAGAACACCCAAATCCACTGGTCAGACAGGCTGTCGACTACGACGAGAGTGGACCATCGAGAAGAAAGCGGCCCAGAATGGCGCTGCTAGAAGGGTGACAGCTTCACTGACCCTTCCATTCGCAACACCCTTCAGGTACTAACTCTCTTACAGGAACCAGGATTAGGTAAAACCTTTTTTTCTTTCATTTATGTGTTTTTTCATTATTCGATGTCCCAAAAAAGGAATTCGACGTTCTCGTTATGTCGGCACCCATTGCCTTCATTCGAGACGCCAGTCCGAAAACAGCAAAACTGTCAAACGACTTCTGGGCGCTGACTGGGGAAGTCACCCTACCGGTGGCGTCAACAGTTGGCAAACGGGGCCTATCACTTCTGCCGCCAGTAACATCATTGCTGGCCGGCGAAAAAGATAGAGGTTAAGGGGTCACATGACCTAAAACCTCAGACAAACAGCGCAATGCAATGCGCCTCCGAACTACTCATCTGAAACCAGGGTATTGTGGTAGTGTCTCCCGGCCCGGTTTCACTCTGAGATCTCGTCCATCTAGTGCTTTCCCCTTCGGTCGCATGCTCAGCGACTCCGCCGCCGTCGCTGCTGCCTTGGCTTACAGAATGCGGTTTTTGGGATGCTCGACCGCTTCGTCAACTTGGTCGTCCACCTCTTGGAACTTAACCCATGTTGTTGGCCAATGATTCCTTAACGACCTTTTCGATTTACATGAGCTCCTCCGTATTCCGTTCATGCCCCAGATGATAGATAACTGGATAGTGATCGGAATCGAGCTCATTGATCACTTCGATCTTTGCCTGCCTGGTAGACTGTGTCAAAATGGGTCGATCTCTCCGGTGCTTGTCTTCTTCGAAGCACTGCAGTAGTCGGCTTATTGTGTTGGTGACCCTGATGTTCCAGGCCGGATGATTGACGTTCAGGTCACCGGCCAACACGACAGACCCTTGATACTCGAAAATTAGGTAATGCCGCGTACCAGCGTTCGCGTATGGGTCCCTCCAATCAGAAGAACCTCAGCTTGGGCGGGCGTCTTCGCCGAGGGTCAAAGTTTGGTCCGAGGACCGAGCTACTCCAGTGGATCCAGAAGATATCATCGGATAACACAATTACAACAAGCAATTACATTTTCCATACAAACCTGTCCTACCCCAATATGATGTTGAAGAAAATTATCATTTATAATTATCATGATCACTTATGTCCGAAGCTTGCATATTTCAAGAGCTTGAGAGTAGGTCTAGTAGGAGACCACGAGTCAATCTATAGGGAAACTTCCGTTATGAGTGTGTGATCTTGTAGTTTGAGAGGTGTGCTGCAAAGACATCTGCTTTTTTTTGACCACTTTTTGCCCACGGCCATGGCATTGGTTATTTCTTAATTCTTACAGTTTGAATGTTAACTTGTCTGGTTAAATCTTATTCCATCTTTAGTGATGTGAAGTTTTTTCTCATAATCAGACAAATCTCTTTTCCGCAACGCGTTCTTTGAGTTCACAAGGAATCAAAAACAAAACAATTGTCTGGATCACTTTTGGTGGTAGATAACTACTTTTAATCAGTTTTTCCCTAAAACACCAAAAACAATTTTATTATAACTGCCAACGCACGTTTCGCCAACAATGTTGGCATCATCAGGGCGATGAGTAAACTGTTTACTCGAAACGTGCGTTGGCAGTTATAATAAAATTGTTTTTGTTGTTTTAGGGAAAAACTGATTAAAAGTAGTTCACAAGGAATATTAACGATTTTTTCTTTTTTTTCGTCCTTGGAGTAGCTGAGAGGTTTGTTTGTTCTTGAATGGTTGCTCGGATAGTGTCCCAATTTGTTTTGGAGTTGTAGAATGAGTACTATGAATTGTTGTTGTGTGCCACTTGTTGCAGTTATGGGGCTGTAATCCGAACTTAAATTGAATAGCTAGTGTTAGATGATGAGGCTTTTACTAAGGTTGCTCGTCTCTTTCGTATTTTGAGTGCTCGACAAAATTGAGAGAGAGAGGGACAAGGTGACATAAAATTGTAAACTTTTACACGAAATTATAGTTATCGTTTTAAGTCTTCAAAATTAGCAAATTATAATTAAAAAAAAAACTACATTATCGACTGCAACAATATCGAAAGTAGCTTTTTTCTACAACCCATACTAAAAGTGGACATTTTAACAGTACGAAAGTCCGCGCAACTAAGAGTAAATTGCAGATGAACAAACTAAAAGTGGTCTACGCTGCACCCCAGAGTTATAAAGTAACAAAACCAAGTTATTTGGTCACTTGCTCTTCCCTACAGCTCTCGAACAAGGGTAGACGTAAGTCCATCATAAATCGACATACGCCTTGTTTGCAACCATGCTTTTCAGAAAGTTTTTATTTCGCTGTTAAAAATTTAAAACTTAAATGCCGCATGTATGGATTTGAATACAACAGTTCCAGTAAGCACATCACTGAATAAAAGTTATAAAATATTTATTTGGCAGCTGTATTATACAAACCGTCAAGATTAAAATGAACTTTTATTTAAAAATGTTGAATAGCAATTTCGGATACGAGAAAAAAATATTTAACAAGCTACGTATTTATCTGGAGGTGAAGGCTCCCAACAATAAATTATTTAATGTTTTTATAATAACTCTAAAATTGAATACTATAATTTTTAGCACGTAATGCAATATTACAGACATAAAACTACCACATTTTTATTGCGGTACTTTAGCAGGTATAAATAAATTATTATTGGTAGAGTCAGCAAGGTACACATAAGAAATATTTTTGAAATTGCATTTATACAAACTTCTCATTATACGTTCGGACTGTTTCGGTCATCTGGAAGTGTTGTCTGTGCAGCAGTTGTTATTATATTATACTTAATTATTATTGATAAGAATAAATAAGTCTTTATTCTCAATGCTTTCTGTTGAAGGTGGTCAAAGATTCCTGCTGTACTCACACTTCAAGTTCCATAGACTTCAATGTTGTGATTTAATACTTCTAAAACTATGGGATTATCTTAGAAGCGCGGCAAACTTTGTAAGATTCTTTTTGGATTTTGCGGGCTGTAAATATAGACACGCAACATTCCTAGCTTCTTGAAAACCTGAAAAATTCATTATTCAAGTATTTTCTATGGTCTAGTTCGTGTAGTATAAAAGTAAACTACAATCACTACTTCAGTTCCCTTTGATTTCTCTTTGATTTTGGTATTCATTAAATGCACGAGCATTCTTGTTGAAACTTTTGTTCACTTTCGTGTCGTACTGGTCGGCTTACTTTTGCAGGATAGACAAGGACTCTGGGACCAGTCAAGGGACCCACGATCAGGCGTGGATCCGGAAACGGCGCCTCCCGGACCCAGAGAACGGCAGCAACAATCGTGATTTTGATCTTCATTCTTTTTATACACTCTCTGGTCGACGTGCCCTAGACGACGATCCTAGTACTGGTTTTCTGCGGTTTCCCAGTGCTGTAACACGAATGTGAGGATCATGTTCAAGGCCGCAGCCGTGTGTAGGCATAAAAACACACCAACCAGTCCCAGATCCTGGAGACCTCCGCTGCAGAGGCAGAAACCTATAACAGCGGGCCGGCAGTTAAATGTATGTAATTTGATAACATCTTGTCATATTCCTTATACGTTTTTTTATTTTGATAGCATGGTTTGTGTTTTTCCGTCCTTACCTTTTCCGGTTACTTTTTTATTTCTGAACTCAAAATCTGCAAACGATGTCCCTCTCTCTCATGAGCTACCTCAGACTTTTTAATTTGTTATTTAATATTGGCTCTTCTTCGCTAATTCCTTGCTTGCTTTTCTTTAACATTATTGTACACTTTATCATTTTAGTTTGAATCGTGCTTCTTTCATCTTGAATATTTATAAAATGGTTTTCATATTATCTTTGTATCGAATATCTTTGTTCCCTTCAATCTTATTGTTTTTCGTAGTGTTTTCGTTATTTAGCTTTATTTAGATATATTTTGGCATCGCTCTCGTTTTTTCTCTTGTGCTCGTCTACGTCAAACCCATTTCTTTTCTATGGTAAGTTTGCCGTTCAAAACACAAATTTCAGTTCTTCACAGATCTCCACTAAAATAAGAGTTGACTACCCTCTACACTATCGTCAAGAGCATATTATTTACGGTTGGTTTTGGGATCGAATGGTTTATCCAATTTGCCTACAAAGAGTGTGGATACAGTCATTTCGGACACAAGACGAATACGGCGAATAATATCGCAGAACAATATCCACACTCTAGTAGGGGGCCTCCAAGAAACTAGCTTTAAGTCTGCGGACTAATCGGAAAAATTTAATTTAGTTTTAAGAGAATTTAAGTCTTCGAGTCGAACCTTCTGCTCTGTTTAACCAGCGCACTAACTACCTACACATTAATACAATACAGAAAGGCAAGGAATCCCCCTTTCTGACCAAACAAAAACTCAAACGACAGCTACGAAATCGACACTGAGTCGTGGGGTGAAAGAAGTACCCTAGTTGGTCTGAGTAGGTATTTTTCAATTGAAAGTTACCAATACTATTCTGCATTCTTGAATTTAAACATCTACCTGATTAAATCTGGTAATATCTGAAGAAGTCGATACCTCAAATAATTACAAACAAACTTCAGGTAAGTAAGTTTACGAGCTTACCGATGAAAATAGGTTTGCTATCATTTTCAAATACTTTAGGTTTTTAATTTTTTTTTTTCTTGATTTCGTAATTGAATGTTCTAATATATCCTAAAACCAACCCCATAATATGACAAACCGAAGAATAAGCAATCAACATCATTCGTGTGGTAGCCTAAAAAAAATATGTTGTTATCCATCAATGACAAGAGATAAACATAAAACAATAACGATTGTCTCTTTCAAGCACCAAAACGTCCTCGCTCGAGAGCGCATTTTTTGCGACCCGTCCATTTTTTTCGAAAATTGTTGCGGTTGTTCACGGTCTTCGGTTGAAAATGAATCGCATACCTATTTTAGTTTTTCCGACTATTTTTATTAAAGCCTGTCCACCGGCCGTGTTAAATTAGTAACCCGTGCCGGTAATAATTTCGCTTTACAGCCCGGTACAAATTGTCAAGCGGAATTCCTGTCGATTTTTTCGTATGTTAAGAAGGCGAAGCAGTAGAGGCGCGCGAAAATTCATTAACGCAACGATAAATTACTATCACAAGAAGCACGGGTGGCATTTAAAGTCGTTCCTTATTATGCACAGAAGCCAGGTGTCGACTTGAGAAGAATATGCGATCGGCCACACCTGCGCTATGCTGTCGCGTTGTCGAATCATTCTGTAAAATTTTATTACGGTCATAACGAATGAACATGTCGAAGAAGAGCAGGCAAATTATTAAAAAATATACGAGGTCGGTCAAATTTGGAACAAGAAGGTCACGAAAGCACAAACGACAACTGATAAGGACATATGAAATTTTGGTGGTGCGTGCCCATTCATAATGGAAGCATGTAATTCCTAATGAATGTAATTTATCCGTAATTGGTAGATTGGGATTGATAGCTACAGTATTTTTGGGATGGGAAACAGTTTACTTTTTTTTTTTCAATAATAATTATTGTAGTATAACCTTAGCATTTATTGAATTTTCATAATTTAATTGATTTAATAGAAAATGAGTTTTAGTGATTACAGCAGGGTTCTTACCTTCTTCTGTTTTTGTGCTACAGATCAAATTTTTCAAATTCGATAACCTTCGGGTACTGGCGTTTTTTTGAAAAACACAATGCACAACATTAATGGAAACTTTAAAAACGAAAGTGAAATACAATAACACGCCCGGTCGAGTTGCCCCGATAATCTGGTTAATTATTGCGTTTCACAACAGGTAACTGCACCCGAGTGTACCAAAAACTTAGAAACTGTATAAGGACGCTGGCTTTTCTGGACAAAAACAATTGATTCTCTGTAGGTCAAGTTAAAATAAATCTCCATATGCGGCTCGTGAATTTGAAGGGTTTAAAAATGTTAAAAAAATGAGATTTCGAAAAAGTGGTAGATAAAAATGTTGTTGGTCTCGATGAGTTTTGCTACTGGTTAAAATTAATGTAGTTATTTCTGTATATTTCAGATTAGTACAGATCTGTATAAGACGAATAGCAATGACCTCGCCGAATATTAATGGAAATTTGATTTTCTCAATTTTCGCATGATTTTTTCTACTTATTACGTCCAACGGTTTACCTTATAGTTGATTTATTTTTCACGGGAAATAGACAGACAATGACACTTAGAATTCAATTTTTTCAACACCGAAATAATTTAAACAAATAATACATAATTTTAGTAATCGTCTGGATATCAAGATTGTAGACACATTTAAGTAATTAACAAGAGAGCTTTATAAATGTTTAGTAAAACCGAAACGTCAGGTCGCTTAAATTGCGAATGTCATTAAGTCTGTCAATTTCCCGTGAAAAATAAATCACCTATCTATTAATAATAATAATTGATAATTTAAGTCTATCCGGAAGGTTAAATGGGTTACTTTTATCACGCAAATTGGGTTCACGATTACGTTCCCTATTTACTTATTCACGGGCTAAACTAAACTGAACCGCTAACAACTTATTGTTAAAAGCACTTTATCACGAAGAAACTACAGCCGAAGTTCAAAATAAAATTGACTAACAAAACTTATGGTATTTCGGCCAGAGTTCAGCTAAAAGAGCCAAAGACGTACGATTGCTAAAACCTCCCTAGCTATAGTTTTACAAAGTACCGTTCGTCTAGCAGAAGCTGAAAATCTGCTACGCTATCGCTTATGCGTATGAGTTCCACTACTGGACATAATGTTATGTTAGGCGGTATTCAAATTAAATAATCCCGCTTTTCGACGAGTGATAGGGATTTAGGCGGTACTTTCTCGAACCCTTAAAAAAGGAATTAATTTTTTTAATACATTTATCGGTTTGTTGGCTGGTAATATTACTTATCAATTATTGTCAACATGAATTTATCAAGAAAGTGAAAACTAATTAATCTGTAAACCAATAAACGTATGTAACTTATAACAGTATAAGAGAACGCGAAACAATACCTTAAAATTTAAAAATAACAATGAAAATAACGAGAGAAAAAAATTACTGCTTTTTATTGCCATCACAATAAACATTTATGGTGCAATTTTTCAAACCTGAAATTGTCATTCCTGGCAAATTCAAATTCGAAACTGATGAAGACTTCATGTGTGAAGATGTATTTTATTGCACTATTTCTGTTTTAAGGTCATTGTAAATAATTTCAATTATTAAATTTCCTAAATATATAATATGTAATAAAATTTTCGTTGACAAATAAACATCTTTGTAACTAGCTAGCAAGCAACTTGCATAACGACTTTAATTTTTACTTCAAAAATGTTCACTAAATTCACATAAATGAGAAGCTGGTCACCTGAAACCGATAAACTATTGGACAAACCACGAATGTTTTGACCTATAACTCTACGAGCTCGGATTTCAATTTGACATCTGCGGCTATAATAAACGTCATAACATTTCTAGGTATGTTAATAGCTGTAAGGGGTCGTCCATTAATTACGTGAGCTCAAAATAGGGGGGGAGGGGTCCAGTAAAATCTCATCAAATCTCATCTAAAGGGAGCAGGGGGTCATAGAAAATCTCACGTCAACTTTTTACATTAATACATTGAATATTAAAAAAAAAACTTATTATTTTACTTTTTTAAAGGTTTTCTAATTTGTCCGCAAACGATTTTTTTATTACAATAGAAATCTCGAGTATAGACAGTATTAAATATCTTCTATGTATGGGATTTCCCGAATTGACACAATTGCGGCACAATTTATTTACCAGACTCATTTCGTGGAAATCCCCGCAGCGTTAAAAAATCTTTCAACGAACAATACAGAACGCCCATGCCCATGGAGTAAGTAAACAATTAGGGAAGGTAGTCTATTTTTATTATTATGTAATTTAAATAAATTTCTTATACTGTCCCTTAAACGCGCTAATATTTTTCCCCTTTATATTTCATCAATATTAACGCTTAGGTATTTAGTGGTATTTAGCAAAATACATGAACATACATGAAAATTAATTATTTAAAAATAATTTTAAGGGATAAATCTCACGTGAGGGGGAGGGGGGTTCACCAAATCTCACCAAACCTCATCAAGGGGGAGGGAGGGGTCCAAATTAACAGCAAAACACCTCACGTCATTAATGGACGGCCCCTAACAACATTTTACAACTTACAATCCATAAGGCCGGTAAAGACTGTGTAACATTGTTATATAACTTTGTTATATAATTCTGCTATATAATTTTTGTGTTAAAACATAGCTACATCCACACCTAGTTCTCAAGATGGATGCAGAACGATCGACGCGTTGAGCACGGTCTACACTTGCTATATAACACTGCTATATATTTCAAACGCGTCGATCGTTCTACATCTATCTTGACTGAACTAGGTGTGGACGTAACTATGTTTTAACACAAAAGTTATATAGCAAAGTTATATAAAAATGTTACTCACAATAAATCTGGACCGGCCTTTTGACTTAGCAGTGCAATATAACTTCTTTTGATCTTTTCGGGCTTTTACCGACTCCAGACGGATTACATCTAGCATGTTATATAGCAAGGAAATCTGCTAAAATTTGCCTAAATTTTTGTAACATGTTATATAACTTTGCTATATAGCAGTGTTATATAGCAAGTGTGGACCTTGCTATAGACGCAGACTATGCAATGCAATAACAAAACCATTAAAAAAAAATACGAATGTGCTTTAGACCACACGACTGAAGAAAAACTTCAGTTAGCCATTGTGAAAGTGCTCTTAATTTATGTAACTTTATAAATGGAGCTAGACAATCCTGAATTAATACCGTCTGCAGTATTGGATAATGCATGTTTCAGTTTGTCGTCAGCGAAAAGTCGGCAATCATGTGTAGCAATTAAGATAAGTAGCGCAATTGCATACAAAACTGACACACGCAAATAGGTGTATTGTATGAAGTGTCTATTTACAACGGAGAAGACGCGGGTTCGAATCCCGTTAAGGCAAAAAAAATCTATAAATTAATTATTGTAAAATCGTTCGCTTCGCCCGATCACACTTTTTGTAACGCTCTCGTCACGCATTCACCAGCTTACTCCCCAAGTCAAGTGTCCGTAAAGAAGTTTTACTTCAAAAATCAAAAGTCGTGATTTTGCAGAGGTCAATGAGAATAAAAACTTTCCTCCAACAAATGAATTGCAAATTTTGACGACAGATGAAAATCAAGTGACAAGTAAAAAAATAAGGTTTAGATTTAGAAACTTTTTCGGGGGAAAATTTGATCGATGATGCACCGTCATTTGATGAAAATGCGCATAAACAAAAGAAGCGGAAAGCTAATAATGAAAAATCTGGAATGTACGTAAAAATAAAAGGAGGATGCAGAGAGAGTCCTATCTAGGCTTTCGTTGTACTAGAGAACGAAAGGAAGGTGTCTCATGATTGTCACGAAGTTACCTAAAAATTTCAAGAAACGGGTATCGGAAACGAAGCTCAACGCTCTGAAGCGAAATTCTCCGCAGTCTAGCGGGCCGTTGTCCCACTGCTTCGACAAGGTCAAGGTCCCTACGCCCAAATCGACATCTTTAACAGCCTCTTAAAAATACTTCTTGACCTCCCATCGGGATGAAACTTTCACCGTTGTAGCAGTGGAAAAATAAGGCGTAGCTTATGCAACTTTCCACAAGTCGCTACGACCACCCTAATCCACTGCGGCCACGCCCTCCGCACCGAATCATTAAAGTCCAGGAAAAATGTTTTCCATTATTGGATTGGAATGGAACTTGCATCATTTTGAACAGCAAGGAAGCGCGCTCCGGACATCGCCGCTCCGGAATTGCTACATTTCCCGGAGCCGCTGCCGTTCCGTCGGAAAGAGAATGCTGTAACTGTCTCCCTACTACATTGCAACAGGCCGCGCGGGTCTTCCAACGTCATCGTCTCCCCTCCAGCGTCTTCATATAAGAAGCTCCGCTCAGCCGCAGAAGGCAGATGTGAGCCGCACCTCTACCGAAGAGCCTAGCCGATCGTCCTCCCGGTTCCCGTCCAAGTTCCTGGTAACATCCCTGTACATTCCATTACCCGACCACGTTCCTTCCGGTCTCCACTTCCGGTTTTTAGCCACCGCCTGCCGGTGTTTAATTCGGGCATCTTTCGGCTTTCTGACGGCGGGCGGGTGCACTCTGCTCGCGAGCCAGCCAACAGTCGCGCGTCGGTAGTATCCAGACAAGTTTCCTGTTTTCCCCCCTGAAAACCAGGACCACACCATCCCTACCCTTGACAACTTTCACCGCCGCTACAACCGTCGGGAAGCGACCAGGATAGTGAAGATAGTGGTATTGTAAAATACATTGTATATAGGGTGCTTATTAAAGATTGTCACATTGTGTTAAGTTGTTTTTTCCCTCCTGCCAAACTAGAGCGCTGACCCCTGGCGTACCGTACTTCGCTGTAGCTACCCGCGGTCCCGTGGAGCATACCACGTAAAAACTGCCGCTCGAGGCAACCCGACCGTAGTAAGCGTCACATGATGTAGAAAAACAGGACCTCAAAATAGGCGTGCCTTGTAATTCTCCACTGTGTCGAAAATCGAAGCAAAGGGCATACAATCAGATAACAGAGTAAATGAAAAAAAATTGTTTAATTCATTTTGGAAAAACATGATCTGGAACCACACAAGAACTTTTATTCAGTTGAGAAACATCCAGTGAAACTTTGCAAAACTCAAATTGAAGAGTCTAGAAGAGAAGCGTCTTTGCACTATTACCCCATGGCGTTCGGAAAAAAGTCTGCAAATGATACCATAGCTCCTTCGACTAGTGTGACTCATCCACAAACTGGGTTTCATCCGCTAGGGAAAAAAAGGACAGAGATTTCGTAAAACAATTTTTGGGCTCTTTACCGAAAATACCCTCCCATTATTGCCGCTAATCGACAACTAGGAAATACTTGGAACCAATTGTTACTTCAATGGCTCAACTCCACAATGAAATAAAGAATACAAAAAGAATACAGGAGAAAAAGGAAGAGCCAGAAAAGAGAACAACTACAACAAGGAGAAAGCAAATGCAGAGGAATGTCATGTGTTTACTAGGATTTACAAGCAGTTAAATTAGCTCCTCTTACAAAATTTTCGTCCTCGACATTCGCAGCATATATTATCGATACGTTATGAAAAATTCTAGAACAAAAGGGATTACCGGTTATACTGTGGTCTGATGGCTGTAACTATCAAAATAGAAACAGTCCTATACAACGTGCTCTTGATAATAAGTCAGGAATACAAATTTAACATTAAACAAATTTTTTTAACTAAAGTCACACGCAGCCTACGCCTCAGTTCACAGCTATTGTGATATAACGAAAGAGGCAAGATCTAGATCCGGAAGGGTAGTTGGAGATCCCACTGTAGTGAACTTAAAAGCAATAAAATATTTCAATGGGGAAATCTTCGTTAAAAGAAATTTTCATGAAGAATGCACTCCACTTCCTATACGTCACAGAAACAACACTATTGACTTTTCTTTAAGAAACGCTCCATTACCACATTTGGAAAGATCTCCAAATCCAAGTGACTTCATCTTCAGGAACTGAAGAGTATCCTGACATTTGACTGTCGCTCTTTATACAACCAACTAAAGTTACTAGATTTTGGAAAAGTACCGCAAATTGTCTGCCATTGTGGAGCAGAATGCGGCGGGAGATTTGAATTGACGGAAAATTTAAACTGAGTCATCTCATGGCTCGGCGAAATGCAAAGTAAAGAAGATTTAAATTCGGAATTGAGATAAAATAATTTAATTTTGTAATAACAGTTCCTCAACATTATTCATGGTTTTTCAATTATTTCATTTATCTCAACCTCTTCCTCCGGTTCTAAATTTTTGTCTCTAAGTGAAACTAGAAACTATATTTCACTTAGTTTTCTTGATAAAGTTTTCAATTTTAGAATTGTTGTCGTCTATCAAATTGATGCAAATCTTCTGTCAGTCAGCCATATTGGGGCGCTTTTATTGTTATCTCTTTCTAGCGCATGGGTACAATGGATTGCGAGAATATTTTTTATATATCTTTTTTGATTTTGTGGAATTTATATAGAATTTTACTTTGTTTTAAATTTTCAGTAAAGTTGCACTGTTCTTTTCAAGTTTTTGTGTACAATGAAAGCCGTCGAAGTCAAATTTGTAGTCATTGTATGTTTCTGATATCGCCCAAATACCATAAATAAAGTATGCCATTTTGTCATTACAATGACTTTAGTCACACCATGTTTATGACAATAATTTTTTAAAATAAAATTTCATTTTTTTGAATTACGTAGTTTTTGTAATCTCTTAAAATAATATCCTAAAATAGCCCATTAAAAACTCGTTTTTGAAAAAAATGTGGGATATGAGGTATTTAAGGTTACTATATTTACACAAGTCTGTTAGACCAAAGGTAGTTAAGTGTTCCTC
The DNA here is from genome assembly GCA_963583935.1 of Diaperis boleti. Classification (NCBI taxonomy): domain Eukaryota; kingdom Metazoa; phylum Arthropoda; class Insecta; order Coleoptera; family Tenebrionidae; genus Diaperis; species Diaperis boleti. Next base: position 23,125,505 of record OY757246.1, on the reverse strand, counting down.
AGCCACGTTCATGTTGTTATTTTTAATTTATTACAAATACTGTGAATAACAATTTGTAATAATTGTTGAACCGGTAATAAAGAATTAAAAAAAAACAAGTCAGATAACTTTATTACATAATAATGTTTTTAGAATGTATTTTGTTGTTACATAGCAGTTATAAAGAATAATTCTGAGGAATACTTTTTACTCCTCTATTGGACTAGTTTTTTATGGCCCAAAAATATCCTGCGGTCACACTGTGACATGCACTGTATAATTTTCGACTTATAACATTCCATCTGATATGCGGCATGAATGCCATGATTGTGGGGCTAACAAATTGACCACTCATGTGTGTAGAAAAGGTGTTTCGCTTCTTGTTAGCGCTTCGATTTGAAATTATAGGACAATGCACAATTCCTGCTGATAACAAGCGCATATGCGAATCGTCGAACCATTGGGTGCGCTGATTACAACTCGCACCATTTCATTCGAGAGCTATATACATAAATACCAGAATAAGTGCGTCGAGACGCTCTGGCCGTTTCCCCTTCACATTAATTGAGATGTATTATATGAGGGAAAATACTGCCGCGGTTTTTTTCTTCGTTTTATGTATAATTTGACAATTTACGTTTCCCGATCTACTTTTCTGACGTAAATCTTGTAGTAAAAAATAAGTGCTCAGTAAATAAAATTTTAAGATATCAATGCCCACGAGTTGCTATTAGTATAAATGGTGTAGAAGGCACTGTTTGATACGCGAACTATCTAATAATAATAACAATAACTAATCGTATGACACTTGATTTATAAACCCTCATTATTTAAAGTGAATAATGGTTTATCTTACAGGAAATTTTAGTTGGACGCATTTCGTAACTGTAATTGTTTCGATGCCACCTCGAAAATTCCTATACGTATTTAATTAAAATAGAAAAATGCAAACATCTAAATCGTATCACAGTAGTTAATCTATTTCGCAGAAATCCGTCAAATCCTATCAAAGCGACACAGAATTCATTTAAGTTTTCGTGCAGATTATCAGGATTGTAGCTGAAACTAGATTTCTTGTAAGCGGCACAGGAACGTTGCAAATTGTTCCGCTTCTGAAAGTCATAGTCCAAACTACCCTAGTTGGAGTCAAATTGTCTGCCTCATCTCTTCGCGTTTCGCCTCTAATCAAGCCGCTCTGATAATTTTTAATTGGCATTGTAGCAGATGAAGAACTTCACCGGTCTCGCGCCTCCAACCTATTTTCTATCAGCGCGATACTTGATACCGAATTTAATTACATAGTAGATTAGCACGTATAACCTATAACAGGCTTACGTGATTGTTGGTTGGGTGTGTGTTGAGGGTAGAACGGCACCAGTCGCCCCCATGTCGACGAACAGGGGTTAACATTCTGTTAGACAGTAATGAATAGCCTCGGCCTGATGAGCTCAAATCTAGCAGGCGACGCAAAACGGTGCACATTAATCAGTATAGCCTTGGTTAACTTTCTCTCTGATAACCTGCAGCTTGAGTCTCATTACTGAAACATCGACCTCTTCGTGCAAATAAAGAGCAATGAATAATTTCGGAATTATTCGCAACGTCGCACAGAAAACATTATTTATTGCGACGGTCGTACCTACAATCGAACGTTCGCAAATTCATAAAGGAAACTCGAGCGAAAAATTTCAGAAATTAAAATAATTTTTTATGCGGCTGCTTAAAAAGCAATATTGTAGCAAGGCCGAAAGTGATATTAATATTATATCTCAAAAGTCGGAAAACGATTTACACTTTCACGATTTTAGAATGTCAAAGTTGAACATTCAAAGCTTTTATTGAGAGTGATATAAAGGCCGAGGTTTTGTATACATAAAAAGCATTTAATTCAACCTAGTATTAATTAATCTGCTTTCAACTTGTGTAACATAAACACCTTGAGGGATTTTTAAGTTGACAGCATGAAATTAAGATGTTAAGATTTAGTTTCATTATGCAGTTATCCAAAATTACGTGACATTTTTCTTTCCATACACAGTGCAAGTAATATATTACTTTCATTCGATTAGGTCGGAGCTTAAAAAGAACTTAATTACTGTGTGAATTATAGCGCCAAAAACATTATTCATGTTGCCTGTGGAAAACAAAATTTACATATATGGATGAGAGCCTGCTGGATGTTTGAATCATTTAAGACCTTGTAATTAAAGTATTGTTACTTGAAGTCGGCCCTAAATAGTGATAATTCGGTATAAGCATATTTTATTTTTGTAGAACGTCTTTTAATATCTACCATTGCTCATTTATAATATCTATTATTGAATAAATGTTTCATTATATATGTTATGTTATGTGGTATTACAGAAATCTGTTTGTAGTTACAATATACCCAACAAATGCTTATTCAATATCAGAATATATTCATTTATTACTGCAATAGTATTATACCACAAAATAATTCAATACCACAATATTAAACTCAAAAGTTCTGAAATTTAAATTAAATTGGTCGGTATTATGGGTTCTCTAATTTTCATTTTATTACTAACCTTTCGTTGAATGATTTATGAAATTGCCAAAATCAACGTGTTTGGAGTTCAGAGTTTATTTTGTGAATAATACTAAATTCATGGAATCGACGAGTATGTAAATAAAAGAAAGATATTTGAAACATGTTATTATTATTTTGTTTGGCTTACTGGTTGGGTAAATTAAAAATCGACAAAATGTTTACAGATTTAATATGAGGACAATTTTATTTTTTGTTCCTTTAAGCTTGTGTCGAAATAGTTATTTATGTCCGAGCGAATGAACCAAAATATTAACTCGGAGTCTGTATGTGCATTAAAATTACCGTTTAATCGGAAATAAATAGCTTACAGACATCTGCAGTGCAAAAAAAAGCTTTGCAACAATCTCAGCTTATTCTCTTGTTCTGTTGGCAATACCCATTATATCTGACTTTTTGAAACTGTGAGGTGAAAAAATGAATTGCATTGTACTCCCAATGCGGTTTTTTTTCGATTGCTTCCTGTATGCAGATTATTATTAGACCTATTGTTGAGTAATCTTTTTCGACACTCTTTCCTGCCCATTGTGCTTTCCGTCTTCAGCTTCACACTCTGCTTTGACTGTAGATTTTCAAACATTGTCTCCCTCCATATAGTATTGTTGCGATTGTAGGGTTCTATTGTTTATTTAAACATTATGTACAATTTATTTACACATCTTATATACAATATTTATTTACATTATTTACGCTATTTACAATTTACTACTTCACCGGCACGTCTCGTGTTATTTATTTACACCGCGCGGCATTCCGGATAGATAAAGGCAACTGTCCGACTCGACCCACTGATCTTTAACTGTGACGAACTGCGATGCGACTGGTTGATGCGACTAGACTCACGGACTCGTGCTCTAGATCTGTACCGGATATTCCAAAAGATGATGTCATACTATCTCGAGTACGTTCTAGTATAAATCCAGCACGTTCTAGTAATTGATGACGTCATAATCTCAAGCGACGGCAGCTATGAGTCATTTCGGGTCCACGTCCGTTACACTGCCCCCTCCTTAAAGATGTTTCGTCCCGAAACGTCACAAGACATTCTACCGATGTTTAAATCTGACTTTCGATGTCCTTTCTAGTTGCAGCAGCAAACCCCTCGTTTAAGCCAAGTAAAACGGAAGACTCCTTCCAACATGCTTCTTTCTGACTGTTCTCCAAACCAAACAGTCGAATTCACAGGCGATTTTCACGATTGCCAGTTTCCTGATACCCTGGAACAAAATAGACTCCATCGACTCCCATATAAATTTTCCAAGCACTTTGGTAGGTGGCCTTCTTGAACAGGAGTCTCTTCGTAACCATTTCTTCTTGATTCCAGTCGGGTGTCTGCCAGGAGGAGTACGCTTTCAACTTGCGATCTTTACATCCCCAAGTCGATAGATAGACTCTTTCATAATGGCCTCAGCAACCGTCGCAACTTCCTAACGCGCTAGGACATCTGGTCGAACTCACTTGATGGAATATTCTAGAAGGGCTCCAGTGGCATGTACATTTCTGCCGGTCGAAGTACATTTTTCCGCAATCTATATATATATAAAAGAAAGTCGTGTTAGTTACACTATTTATAACTCAAGAACGGCTGAAACGATTTGGCTGAAAATTGGTGGGGAGGTAGCTTAGAACCGGGAGAAGGACATAGGATACTTTTTATTGTTTATTGAACATGGGGACCTAGGGGGGCCACTTAGGTTTATTACTCGAGAACGGCTGAACCGATTTGGTTGAAAATTGGTGGGGAGGTAGCTTAGAACCAGGAGACGGACATATGATACTTTTTATTGGACATGGGGGCCCAGGGGGGCCACTTAGGTTTATTACTCGAGAACGGCTGAACCGATTTGGCTGAAAATTGGTGGGGAGGTAGCTTAGAACCAGGAGACGGACATAGGATACTTTTTATTGGACATGAGGGCCCAGGGGGGCCCTTTGGGTTTATAACTCGAGAACGGCTGAACCGATTTTTAAAATTTTTTTCGTATATTTGGTAGGTATGAGAATAGGTCGTAAGGTACTTTTTACATGTACATGGGGGCCCAGGGGGCCCCCTTGAGCTGGACCGATTTTTTCAAATGGACACGAGGGACAATGGGCCCCCTTGGATTTATTACTCAAGAACGGCTGGACCGTTTTTTATGATCTTTGATTTGTTGGATTTGTCTCCGCTCCGAATAGCAGAATAACTATTAAAACATTACGGGGAGCTTGGTACAGGGCAACGACAATAACGAAAGCCCCCTTGGTACAGGGCAACAATAACAAATAACGCCGGCCACCAAAATTTGTCGTACCGGGCTTTAAAAATGATAATCGATTTTTGAGAAGTAAACTCCAAAGTTTCACTTCGGTTGCGCGTGGACTCACAAAAATCTTTTGATGATATCTCGAGAACGGATTGACTAACTTTTTTCGGGGGCGAATAACTATTAAAACATCGGAAAAATTACGAAAAAATTTTTCTCATACATTTTGTATGGAAACCGTATATAACGCTATCTTTGATACATGACAAAAAAACAAACAAAAACTAACATAGTTGTATGCTGGTTCCGGTAATGCCAGTAGATGACGTTGTGGGCATTATGCTTTGAAAACTGAATTTGATTCAGCTAATAAGTTAACACAACATTTATTGATTCTGAGGCGGTACAAAGTTCGCCGGGTCAGCTAGTATTTTTTTAAACCAGAAGAATGTGGATAAATCCAAGTGGAGTAAATTTAAATTAAAATTTAAATATATCTAAGTCGAACTCCACAAACTTTAATAAGTGTAAAATTACAAATGGAACATGTTTCAGCAGAACACTACTGCCATCATCAGCCCTAATTTAACAAGAGATTAATGATACAATTGAATTACAGAGGGGTTCTTACCTTAAAGAATATAAAAAATTAATAATAAAATTAATTAAGTCCTGTAAAAAAATACAACCAACAAATCAAGCTGTTGTCATAGATACTCAATTCATGGATGTTTAAATTCTGAATTCCAGTTTAATTTTTTAAAATGAAAACAATGATTTAGTATCTGTAGCATGAAATAAAACGCATTACGACATACGTCCGGAAGCTTTTACAGTAACTTGTCTCAAAATTCCAGACTCGGCTCCTTCGTCGCCTCGTCTGTAAACATTTCGACTCGTTACTGTAAAAATGAATTTTTCGGACTTACAACGTAAATTACTATTTCGGCCTCCGTCTCAATTTAGTTATTTTCCAGTCGTCCAAATCGGCTTGAAAACGCTATTTGCCAGCCCAGGCTAGAAAGTGGAAACTAGGGATTTTTCAATGCAAGCTTTTATGTTTGTTGGATTTGTCACCGCCCCGAATAGCAGAATAACTACCATTAAAATATCGGAAAAATTACAGGGGGGCCCCTTGGTATCGAGCAACGACAATAACAAAAACCCCTTGAACAGGGGGGCCCAAGGGGGCTCTTTAAGACATGCGGGGGGGCCCTTCCGACATGTGGAGCCCTTGAAACAGGGGGGCCCAAGGGGGCTCTTTGAGACACAAGGGCCCCCATGCGATATGAGGCCCCCTTTAGACTTGTGGGGACCTTTGAGACACGTGGGCCCCCATGAGGCATGAGGCCCCCCTACAAAAGTGAACTATGAAAATCTTTTGTCGGCCGAAAAAGTTTTGTTTATCACACGGCCCGAAACTGTTTTGCAAGTGCTTGCACTTGTGAAGTCTCGGCTACGCCTCGCCTCCACAAACTGTGCTCGCACTTGCAAAATGACATTTTCTGGCCTTGTAATAAAATATACTATTTTTTGTCTTGATCTGTACAACATTTTCAATTTTCAATGATTTTTTTTTAACAATGCTCCTTTTCTTCCATTTCTCCAAAATTTCTCGGTCTTTTGGATATAGTGCAGTTAATAAAACCAAGAGATCAATATTTTCTGAAACTATATGATTAGCTCATTGTAAATACATGCTGTGAACATATAGTTTCAGCAGTTATTCTTAATATCCAGAGTGGTTGTAAAATAGACCTAGAGTTTTTCAAAAAATGACAATGAATGAATGAAATAAAAATTAATATGACTATTCAGAAAAAAAATTGGGTAATGTTTGTTAGACGTTCCATTTTTGTTAAGTATGTGTTCTTTATTATCTGGCAATTAAATATATCACTTAATATCTTGATGCTACTAAACTCTAAAAAGAATCCCAAATATTAAGTGGACTTTATTACCCCGAAGCACCTTATTTATATACCATTTAAAGGGTTAAAAATTGCGGCGTGGTTGATATATAAAATCCTATGTTAAAATTTGAGTCATATTTTTTAATTGTAAGTATGTACTTATTGAAAACATATTTCAATTTTCAACTAAATGTACATCACCTTTCATATTTTTTAAATGTATTATTTCATAAAACCAAAATATTAGATATAAAATTAATCTGGTAAAACTTCTTCAGTTCTTATAAACCAGACGACAATAAAACTATGAATTAGTATATTGTATAGTGGGATGATGATTCTATTCTAACAGTGATTATTAATGTCCTGTACTGTTTACTCTCACTGGTCATACCATAACATTGTAGTCATAAAAAATTTCTATTAAGACGATCCTCACGAACATATATTTCATCACTTTTTTTGTGTAATATAACTTCCATTTCAGACAAAACTTACAGTATATCACTTAAATGTCAGTAACGTGTTATGTCCATTTCTAGAATTTACCTACAAATTCATTATTTTCTTTTTCGCAATAAATGATTCAAACCAATTAACCCATACATCTTAATGTCTATAATCAAACTTAAAAGAATCGTAAATCTTTTTCCAATATGTTGATTCCACATTGAATTCTGGCTTAATAACTTCTGTCCTTAGATTTAAGCGAATTTTTGAATTTGAATTTGTATGACGCGTGGGCCATATACCTCGAGATTACAGAAACAACTACTTAGCCATATTGAAAGTACGTCATCTGAGCTATGTTTACAAACCTAACGCTGACGGAAGTGCAACAAGTTTGTGTCATTTTAAAAGCCAATTTTCAAAATGGTATGCCATAAATTTACTTGTCAGTACCGTCGTATTGGTAAACTTAATAACCTGAATAATATTGTAATTGGATATTTTCAAATTCATAACCAAATAATTATAGTTGCTAATTAAATTTAAAATGTCAGTACCGTGGCTTTCAGTATCATATACTTGAGTCAGTACCCTGGCAAGAAAAATGAAAGGAAGAATGTCGATGAATATATTCTAGTCAAACTCCAGAAACTGTAATAAACGCAAATTACAATAGGAACATGTTTCGGAACTACTCCCATCTTCGATATTTTAAAGTTATAGCAAAATCCTTTCAAACTTTGATTTTTACAATAAAATATAGTAATAATATGCATAAAAAGTAAAAAGAAATCAATTATAGAATCGAATATTTTTTTATCAAAAAAGTAACAGTTAGAACAGAATCACCCAGTGGTCTTTAAACAAAGTAAAAAAAACTGTCAGTTCTGTTGAGCCTTCATAACTTTCTTATAAAATACTTCCAAAACCAAAATGTTTGACAGTTTTATTGCTTGCATTTTGAACGTAAATTTGAACGGTTTTCTACTATATCGACCGATATTCTTGCGAAGTAGATAATAGTTTCATTAAGAATTATGAAGCTTTTTAAGTTTTCTGTAAAATATGAACCAAAAAAGGCGTTATTACCCCGACATGATAGATAAGGAGCTTTTAGGCTATATTCTCCCACCTCAACAGTTCTTGGTTCGCGTCTTGCAGACGCTTGTTTTGGCCGTTTTGGGAAGCTGGCGTACCCTCAGTAAGTTAGTAATTAATGAAGTTCGAAAATATGAGTCCGCATTCCGCAGACCAATTAATTCGTATATAACTGTAGGAAGGATTCGTCGACTTGTTCGGAAGTTGGGTTGTTTTTATTTAACTTTGGCTCTATAATTTCATATTTCAGCGTACCGACTTGCATGTAGCTCTTGAAGGGATGAGGTTTTAATTTGCATACAAACTCCAAAAGTTTAAAGTTATCTTTTAACATGAGGAGAGCTTCAACATCTGCGAATCAAGCCGGTTCGTTTACCTGCTGTGTACTTTTTAATTATTTAAATGAATGTTTTATTCTTTTGCATTATACATGTCGCAGATGGATGAGTGAGCGAGGATGTGCGACTTTCGGCGTTATCCTGTCTAGTGTCGACGGCCACCGCCAGGGGCGACGCTCTAGGCGCAGGACTAAAAGACTGCGCATCGACCCGATAGGCCTGCTCTGCTCCGATCCGCTCGTCCACCGTTTGACAGTACGTTACGAGCTGTCTTGGAAAGCGGTTTCGTCGCCAAACACCCACCAGATAAACAAAACATTGGAGGCGGTCGCGCTACCACTCCACGAGTGATTCAGTTTATTCCGAATTTTTTCTTCGGTTGAGTGACTGTGACTGTGACAGATTTTCGTTCTCTTTGAGTTTTGGTGATTTTGCAAAAGCATGGAACTGGCGACATCGAGGGTGTCGTGACCAGCGGCCAAAAAATTTACCACCGTGGCTGGTGAGTCCGTTGCACGTGTAACTATATTTGTGCAAGACTGGTTCAGCGATTAATCGGTTTTCAAATGAATGAATGAGCGGCAAAAAATTACTTCATTTTTACAAACTCCTGCTGGACTATGGAAATATCAATATTATGCCAGCACTGACACCCAGAGAAGAAAATTTGTCAAAGTTCAAAATCGAAAACAGGGATGGGAGCACATGCCATCTACAACACTCAATAATTGAGTATTCTGCAGAAAGCCTATCGGAAGGAGGGGTTGCAATATATTCTAATCAGGATAGTAAATAGCATTCCTTTTATACAAAGTGTTCTCTTGATAGACCCAAAATTACTTTGCAAGTTTTCCCTAATATTGTTAAGATATTCTATCACGCTTTGCTGATGATAAAAAGCTCAATTGTCCAAAAACTTTTTTGATGAAATATTGATAATATTTGGACTTGATAGTATGTCCATTTATCTCATTTCAAATATAGCTCATCCTTCTAAAACAGTCATTCAAGATTTTCTACTAATAATAAGCTTGAAATTTATTGCAAAATTATATCGGTTTCAAACAGTCGTGACCATTGCCTTCTCTACATGTCACACTTGAATCAATCTGGAGGACAACCGTTGCTCAACCACCTTCGTGCATACACCTAACCACTCGGTCAAACTCCCACCTGGTGCGTGGTCCTGTGTCAACACAGCTTCTCAACTTCGTTCAACTTTCGACTTCCTTCCGGCCATCCGCACCACTTTTTCGGCTATAATCCCATTTTTACAGGACGCTTTTTAAACTCCGCCACTGACGCGAGGGTGGCTTTTACATCGCTTTGGACGAAATCGATTTCCAGTTCATATCAGAGAGGAACGATTGGCTTCGTGCCAAAACTCACTGACGGCACACCGAAATTTACTCCTTTCGTTATTTGAGGGTTGTGAACGTTGCGGATTTATATTTAATTTTGCTTACAAGGTAACTGTTCAATCTAGACAGATTTCGAATAGAAATTCTCACTTTTTCCTGCCAACCCTTTAATTTATTATCAGTATCAATATCACAAGATAGTGAGAATAAATTGAGTTTTTCGAAAACTCTAGAGAGGAGAATTGTTTTCTTACTACCGTGGCAGTTATTTGACAGTTGTCAGAACTAGAAAACACATTGTCAGTCATAAACCAGGTGGTATAAATGATTCTCAGTATAATATTGTAAGTGGATTTTTCTCTTTGTAATAATATTCTGATTGGACATAATTCAACACGTGATGAAAAATCCTGCTACACGATTGGACACTAAAATGATTAAAAAACAATCGCCGAAAACGATTCCTGTGATCATTTTGTTTATAGAGGCATAAATAAAATAACAAGCCCAGTTACACAATGCGGAACCTTTCGTATATCGGTAGCGACGGTTAATTTTTTCCGGGCTATTTCCCTCAGTTGTTTTTTTTTTTAAGTGAGGAATGTACAATTCAACTTGTTCGCACTCGTTCCAAGAAGTGCTGAAGATATTTTTTTTATAAACGCTATTTAGGATTTTCCTAAATGATTCATTAAGTAGGCTGTGGACGTCAAAATTCTCCATCCAACCACATGTAAATTTTGTTTTCCACAAGCAACTTGATGTATGAATCATTCATGAATACCACATATTAATTTCTGTGTTGTGGGCGCATTTATAAGATTTATCTCACTTTCACTACACAGGTACCTGTACTATAAGTTATAACTGTCATTTCAAAAATTCACTTGACCAGATTAATGTAATCGAACCCAACTATGGAAGTATGGGGTAATAGTGCTTTCGTAGGTAAATAGATCAGTGACATTTAAAATTAAAACTCGCTCTTTTCATAAATACATAATAATCTACACACCTTATAGTGGCGATTTTTTTTTTTCTCAACCGTACCAAAATATGAAAATTATATAAGTACTCTGGTTCTATCTAGATTAAGTAACGATCAGATCCAAAACTGTATATAGAGTTGTCTTGCTAATGGTTGTCTAATAAGTTGAAAGAACGATTTCACAGTCGGAGTTAATAGTAAAATTAATTTGTACGGGTTTGGATCGGGTCTGTTTTGTCAGTGTGCTCCCATGGATGCATCTTAGAAACACGTCGAGAATTTTCCAGAAAATTTTTATGGTCTAAGGAGATCCCTAAAAAGTATAGAAAACGCATTTTATATAAAAAATATGTTTGTTCGTTAATTGAGATATTTCAATAGATGATCCACTGAGAACATCAACGAGGAAGTGCAGAGGATAGAGCAATCTCAAAATAAATGTGATAACGTATTTTCGCTAACAGTGGTGTGTCAATCTTAATATATAAAAATCAATATTTATTTGCTTGTCTGTTCGTATGTTATGCGCGCCTAAACCGGTGAACAGATCGTTATGAAATTTTTTCCACAAATAATATTCGCAATGGGGAGTAACATAGGGGTATTGACGACCCCAATGTGTCACCCCTTTTTCGTAAAAAAATGTTTAAAGTTCAAACCGGACGAAATTGAGTACTCCGTCAAAATAATTTTACAAAGGAGGAATAGCGTGGTGAAGTCGAGGGAGAAGTGCCAAAATTTATTTTGGATGTGTCAAGAATTGCTTTCGAACTTCTTCTTGGATAGGACGCGCAATCGGCAAGTAACGCTAATTTGCTGTTCACTAAGCGTCTGGAGGAAATTCGGTTAAGAGATTTCAGCTGAAAAGCCGCTGTGCCCATCCCACGCATACCAATGGTTCCACCGATATACCTTCTGGCTTTCGAAATTACCATGAACAAAGCCCAAGGACAGTAGTAGTATTATTTTTGGGGCGCTGGTACCTGCTAGTAGTATATAATAATTAACTCTGACTATCGTTGGGCGCTGGTACCTGCTAGTAGTATATAATAATTAACTCTGACTATCGTTTAATAGCTTCAAATAAAGCAAAAGTATATTATGACAGTGACCTGAGAAATATTAAAAAACATGTTGTTTGAGTATTTTTTCAAGACATTTTAACTTTGTGGTTTTTACCTTAATTAAGTGTAGGAAAAATGTTGGAGTCAGAAATGACTTCTCGGCAGTGGGGCATATCCTGAAACTTAATTAGAAGATAAACCTTTTAAGCCGCTTGTTTAGCAAACGGCGGGAACCCAGGCTTGAACAAAAGATCGATAACAATATTTCTTCCGCAAGGAGGTATATAGCGATAATTACGAGACATTATTTATTGATCTTTCCTTTTGTAATAATAGGAAGTAGCGATCCTTTCGACTCTGCTCGTTAATTACAGACAAAAGCAATTGCATGTCGTGTTGACTCCGTATAATTATGATCAGGTATGTCACTGATTAGGACAAAGCACCGACACGTGTGAATTAAACCATGATACAGAGTACAAACGTTTCTCTATGCCACAAGATTATCATTTCGTGGATGTAAAATGTCGTAATCACCCACTAGAAGGTCTTCATTGCTCTTTCGTCATCTAAGTTTATCGCTTCCACGAAACATCCGAGTTTAAAGACTTCTCACATACCAATAAACGATTTAACAGTTTTCTGAACTGTTATGGATAAATGATTAATTAAAATACGCAGCCATGGAAGCTCACTATTAATAAGTCAGGTCTCAGTTTTGTGTCCAGATGTGAGTTCCCACCACTCCCTGGCGTATAATTTTTATAATTGACCAATTATAAGTAAGGTGAAAATTGAATTTTCTGGAAATAGACCTCCAACGTGCGTTCTCAGCAGTTTGTAACTGTGACTGATCGATTATAAATAAGATCCTCAGACACTTAGAAATAGAATAGTCTGCACAAATGCTGGTTAATGTCCGCTGCAATGCGCCAATTTCCGATATAGAATCTCAATTTAGTGGCTGTTTGGCGCAGGATCCAGTCATTAGATCCCTGAGGCCGGTCTCCAACTTTGCCAGGCCGAGAGCTCTAGTGACATATATTCAATTACAAAATCCTTGGCGAGTCCTATATAAATGGGACCATTTGTGAAGTCGTTTAGAAAGGACTGGTTCGAATCAGGTTACCATGAAAGACCTATTTAGATATAACTGCCCAGCTAAATTTTTTAGTTTGTTCGCTGCTCAAACGGTAAATTCTTTTCGTTTGTTTCTGCGCTTAATGAGAACACGAAATGGGTCATTTCTTCACATGCGAACTCGGAAATCACGCACACCCATTGGATTTATTGTGATAAGGGATCATGCTGATACGAAGTTGCGGTTTCGAAAAAGTGTGACAACATGGGTGTTTCGCCACCAAGCTGGAATTGTTCACGGCTGAATCCTTCATTCATATTGTAAGCTTTATAGAAGCTTTTACAAGTTATGATGTGTTTTATTACACTTTATGTACTTGTATAAAAAATATTGCACATCGTTTGCAAAAAATGATTCCACATTATTTTAAAATAGCAATTATAATATTATGTATATTGATAACACAATTGATGATAAGTAGTTTTTCCAAGTAACATGAAGTAAGAGTTGAGAGCATTAACATTTTATTATTGATAATAATAATTAGAACAAAAAATCAAACAATGCTTGTAGTAACTGAAACTGTCAAAGTGATGGAATTTATCTCAACGTGGACAAATCTCCACGTCCTATTAATAGGAACAAAGTTCAGTCCTTGCTGTCGGGAGATAAAATTACTCAAAATGTTATGTCAAGTCTTAAAGCCTGAAGCGTCAAAAGAAACCGCTTGCAACAATCTAAACAATTGTGTAACTGCACGACATAAACACTCATATTATTTGCGGACTTCAAAGGTGCTTTTCGCCCCGTGGTCTATAAGTGCAGAAAATGCATAACTAGGATTCCGCGGAAATCCCCAAAATAAAAGGATTTCCTTCCGAACAGCGGATGTGTTTTATTTATGTTGGCGGGAAGATTTCTTCTGTGTTATTTGTGGCGCGACAAAATTTATTCAGTCGTTAGTAAGTGGTGTATCTTTATTTATGAAAGCGGCGCAGAAAAACCGCCCCCTAATTAGTAATGTGACAGATATAGAAGGGTCGCGCTTGGTGCACGGAATGCTGAATGATTGAAACGATCGTTTTTTATTCTTGTGTGACTTGTGTTTCGATTTTTGGTACCTAAAGAACTTAATTTCATTTTCTGTCACTTTACTCAGTGAAACTAATTTCCCAAATTTTACCTTCAGATCAGAAATGCATTGATAACCTAAGCCCTCTTACATTGATCATTAAACATAAATGGCTCCGGTATTTATGCGCACGAAAAAGGAAGATTCCTGCTGCGTTATTTGTGGCGCGACAAAATTTATTTCATCGTTAGAGAGTGGTGTCTGTTTATTTATGAAAGTGGCGTAGAAAAACCTCCCCCTAATTAGTAATGTGACAGATATAGAAGGGTTTAGCGCGCAGCGGCCTCGCTTAATCCCTGGAATAAAGCGGAACGGAAATAAAGAGTGACGAAATGGAGGAACAGCTTCCCGAATTATTGGGGCAAAACGTACAAATTGTTAGCATGGAGTTTCGAGAATGGAACTAGGAAAAGTGTTGCTTTACCGAGAAACAATTGGACTGGCAACAATCGTTATTACACGAGGGGTGATTTGGAATTATGGTTCGGAACGCCGACTTTGTAATTTAAAGTATAGCGGTTAAATGTAATGTGCAAGAGGCATATTATGCTATTTGTAATTGCATTATTTCACCAGTGCAATTCATGTTAACTGCTGTCGGAATTAATATGCAGCGTATATTTATAATGCCGCATTATCGGGTTGGAACATTTTTTGTGGCACTTGGCGTTATCTTTTTAATTTAATGCACAATGTGTTTCAGCGTGATGTAACTTTTTTAATAGAATTTCATAAAACAAAACATTTTTAAAACGGTTTAACCAGAAATTACACCATTATTATTGAATAAGTATTGCAAATATTTTGTTCAAAATTGAGTAAAAACATTATCTTTCCACATTTTAAGAGTCTTTGAGGGTATTGTGAATAATAATAACGTTAGAGATATATAAAAGTTTGATGCCACGAATATTTTCAATAAAACGAATCTTGAGCAATAAGCTAGAACGCATTTTCAGTCAGTATTATTAAATATTTATATTTTATTCCGTAAATATTTATAGTTGGCATAACCGTTGCAAAAATTATATTTGATTTTTATTTTTATATCGAAACTGAGACATGAATATGATGTAAAACGAATGGTTCTTCTATAATTGGTAGCGTGCAAAGTCATGATGGCCGGGAAAGCGAAATCGATCACAGCGTACGACGTGGTCACAAAGCGAACTAGGGTTCGGCGTGTTGAAAACCGTTGTTCTTGTCAAAAATAAGCACAACGCTAAATATATAAGAATTTACTAACTTTTATTACGCTTACCAGCCTGAAACTACACGTAATATATTTTCATATACAATATACATTTAAACAGTTTCACCCTCCGACTCATCTCCTCCTAAATGGCACCATATTGGCAACATTTTGCAACTCGCCGATTCTCGGGAATGATGGGTATAGTTTTAGAGTAGTATTTGCTTGAACATGTTAATGTAGAGCTCGGTGTGGTGGTTGGGAGGAAAAACTTTTGAAATTAAAATCTGTTGTGTGAATCGGTGTTTTACTCCTGGTGTCACCACCCCAACGCTCACATCAGAAGTGGGATTCACTCATTTTTCTTTTGTGTTTGTGCCCTCGTGTTTATGCGGTTCACTATGGCCGCTAAGACTGAGACTAAGACTGAACACCCTAGATATGCAGAATATGAGGAAATTTCTCTGAATCTTATACGTCAGTCCGGTGTTTTTATCCTGCAAGAAGACAATATTTTCTAGAGAAACTTTCTCATTGCCAATCTAAAATACAAATTAAAAAATACTTGGGTTTCAGACACGTACATTATTACAACCAATCTTGCCAAAATGGGGCCTCATTTCACTTTGTTACAACAGAAATTTATGTCTTGCGCCGGAATGCCGATACCGGTTCTACACTAAACCAAAGGCATTTAATAGGGTTCACCCAGCATTAAGACGAAAAAAACTCCCAACTGATGCAACCATAAAACCCTCGTAAAGCGCACGAACCGACGCCGCGATTTTTTTTTGACTAGGTCCTCAAAATTTTTAAGGCCTAAACTGATTATTGTTTACTTGGCTCGCTGCCACGACTGTAAATCTTTGCGGAAGTTTCGGGACGTTAATCACACTCATGAAAAATAATCTGAGGTCAGGTCAGATCGATAGCGGCCACTTTCTGTTTTATCAAAAGTTTTATTAAATCACCCAGCTGGGCTAACCGAAGCAGCTCAGTTATGTCAAGGTCCGTGTTAATTGAACGTTTTCCTTAGGGTGAATATATGCAAGGAAATAACTTGTAAGTGGACGATAGCAAATCTATTTGCAGTTAGTTGTTGTATAAAGTTATAGTTAGCGCTGTGTCGACACTAATTAGCAAAACGCTGGTGTGTAAAGAATATAACAGTCCAACTTCACGCAACACTGAAAACATAAACAAAAAATATATGGAAGTTTTTCCGCACTCTAGTCGTTTTAAAAATTCTCTCTGCATGTGAAAAAAATAAATAGAGTTGTATGTATATGAGGGTGGAATGATTGTAATCGACCTCATAAATCTTCGGAAATGCTCACCAAACTGTTATAACAGCCATAAAAATTGTATTCCAACGGAAAACCATTAAAAACTTAAGACTTTTCAAACGAGTTTGAGGTTTGCATTGAAAGTGCGGGTTAATTGACAAAATGTTGACTTATGCTTATGCTTTGATAAATTTTTTCCCTATACCACATATTGATCAATCCTTGTCACTTAGGTGAAATATTTAATTTTATTGTTTACGCTATTGCCGCTGAATGCTTTTTTATTTTATTCACACCATCAATCATTTGGGCCGTGGGGTATTCGATGATCATTTGTAAATAAGGAATCTCACATATTTATTTTATGTTATGGTTATGTTAAAGTACACCTGCAAAAATACATTTCGACTACATATAATTATCAGTAAACCTAATCTTGGGCAAGCAAGTTTCTTGTGTGTACTAGCCACAAAATCTTAAAATTCCAATTATTGTCGAAAACTGTGGGCTGAAGAAATCGTAGGTGCGTAACGGACCGTATTTTGTTCACGTCAAAGTTTATCATGATGAAGCCGTGCCTGTTTATGGAATTAATCAATTCTTTTATACCAAATAGAGTACGAACTCATTTTAATTTCCTTATAAAGTAGGTTAGCTGCTCCTTGCATTATTTAGCGACTAGATACCTTCCGCTACGTTTAATGAGAGACCATCATCGTAGAAAAGTGAATAATTGATTCGCTTCACGAGGTTCTAATTTTTCGCTTTTTACGGCTTTTATGTCTCCCATTAATCCCGCCCACCGAAAGGGTAACAAGTCCAAGATCAGATGGTCGTTTGTTTACAATCACCATTCCAATCACAGCTAGTGTACCCACGCTGCATCTATAGACTCTCCACACATCAATTATTTACACCAGATACCTTCATCACTCCTCATCAATAATATCCGATCGAGTCGAACCATCCATCGCTCGGTTGCTTTCCATTACCGTATGTCTTCAGTCTTCCTCCACCTCCCTGCTTCCGCCGCGGGGGCGTAAGAAAACTCTCGCAGTTTAATTGCAGAGTTTAGGAAGAATTAATGGGCGTCCCCTTTACTGTCTACTAATTGTGTGTTTATTCCAATAAAAATGCGGCTCGTTAGGATCCCGGGCGCCTATCTATATTCAAGCCGCGGTTGCAGTGGCGGCTCGCCAGGTGATTCTTTTTCCGAAATTTTGTACTAATTTACTTAATCCACACTTATCGATCCATGAGCCGCCGCTGCCCGGTTAATTTTTCGTGTTTTTGTATGGTGGTCTAATTTTAGATTTCGTTACGCACTCGCTCTTTGAGTGGGTGGTTCGATTAAATATTCACTAAGTTACTGAGCTATTTCTATTGTAATTGTATGAGATTATGCGGGCCTCGAGCGACCGAGTCCACATAGCAATAAAATGGTTAATTGTAAGGGCTTTCGGCATTAGGCTGGGAGCATGTGGTATTAGCTGCTAAAAATTGGAGCGCATAACTACCACTGTATTATTGGTTGGATGGTTGCTAAAAAGCATGTTAACACACTAACTCCAAGTTGTTTAAGCACTTTATCGATTTCCGAACAGTTCGAGTGTTCGTAATTCCCAAGAGCCATCCCTGCTAAAGGCAAAGATCGACGGTCCTTCGACATCAAAAGTAACTGATGACCCTCATCTGATCGTTAGATGTTTTAATATGGCCCGGGTTTGATTCGAGAGTAAAGTGGTCGTAAAATCAATAAATGGAATGCTTATCTACCCAAATGAACAATGTAGAATTAATTAGTAAAAGTGCTGAAAGCCAGTGGACTTAAAATGTAACCCTTGAGAGACGTTAATTTGATCGAAACAAATTGAATACTAAGAAGACTAAATTCCAAATTATTCATGTTATAATTTGCGTCAATTTGAAATGCGAGTTGCACCAATTGTTGTAAAAACAATAAGCTAATCGGCTCAAATTGTAAGTAGAATTGTTATTTTTGTAATGAGGTTTTCTTTTGTAGCTTTTCCTCTCACACAAGTATAAAAACTATACATTCTTACAACACTACTTAAATGTATATAAGTACATAGTTCTTTTTTTATAAAATCCCGACCAGATGTTCTGTCAGAATGACTAATGAAGTCTAATCTGCTTTCACTCAATTTCGGCTATTACATTGTATCAAAGTCCCAACAAAGTATTGCTGGTCCTCTCTCCTTTATTGGTGCTTCTGTAATAACAGATTTATCGATGAGCGGTTTACTGTCGTTGTTTCTAGATCGTCTATCATCAGTACACCTACTGAAAATAAATATGTAGTGTTGAAATACTTGAACGCAAAATTAAGCTATTTCCCCATCCTCATTGGTTTACTCAACCCCGGTGTTGATTTCCATCGGACTGCTTTTTCTAGGT
Source organism: Diaperis boleti (assembly GCA_963583935.1). Classification (NCBI taxonomy): domain Eukaryota; kingdom Metazoa; phylum Arthropoda; class Insecta; order Coleoptera; family Tenebrionidae; genus Diaperis; species Diaperis boleti. The sequence goes on along the minus strand of OY757246.1, from coordinate 23,106,390 downwards.
ACTCCAACCTTTTTTTTTCTTCATGTGTTGTTTTGATAGTTTGTTTCCTTACATTCCTTTTCTAGTTGTTTAGGTTATTGTCCACTTTTGGAGTCTTGGTCGTCTTCTTCAGTTGTACCTACCAACTTTCAGCAAAAATATATTTGCCGCCCCTGTCCAGAGGTTAAGACAGCTCCTAATTCCGACTTAGGCCTCCGTAATAAAACGGTTAATTAGTGGGGATTTCGGTATTAAGCTGGCGTACGTGATATTATCTGAACACGAGCCATTAAGGTCTAGCCGTAGATGTGTTCGCAGGCCGTTTACATATTTGTAGCAGTTTTCCATGTGATTTACGTGTTAGGGCGCCGCGGTTTGTACTTTATATTGATGCTGATGGAGGGTTGCGGGGTTCACTTGAGCTGGCATTGTTTGTGGCGGTGGTCGTTATAAATCACGGATCCAACAACAAACATCAGTCTTCAGCCGCCGTTGCGGTCTCAGCATCCACGTTTATCACCGCACTTGTTCTGAATCAACCGCCTATCTATCTCAGTATTATACGCCGCCACTGCGGCCCGCCCGCCGTCCCCGGAAACCACCGCCGCTTCCTGAACGGCTATCCCCCGAATGCGGCTTTTATTACCTCCTTAACTAACGCCTATTGTACTACATTGCTAATTTTAATTACGTCAAGGGAAAACTTGCAATGTCGAAGAGATTTCGGTAATGGAACAAGACGAAATGTGATGAGGCCATAAAACGGTAATTAATTTTCAACCCGTTCGTCCCCCTTACCTACCAAAACGCTATTCGGTTTAGAACTTGTTTACATCCCACTCGCTTTTCACCTGAACCCAAGAAAACAAACACCGCCGAGGAAATCGATTTTCTAGAGCCTTATTTTTGCGAATAATTGCACCAGAAATGGACATCTGTAAGGAAAACTAAGAGTTTTCAGACAAAAGCGTCCTCCAAGTCCCATTTATCACCAGCGGCGTACGAGGTTTACCACTTTACTCGTCGCGTCTTTATTAAAGATCAGCGTATACTTTAGCTCGGCGAAGTGTAATTTGTTATTGCAGGCTCGTCGACCTCTAAGTGTGTATCTAGAAATTTTTCTCAAAAGAATGCCGTTTTAACACCTTATTTAATAACCTGGAGTAATTCATTCCTCCTGCTGGAGGTATTAGATGGTAAGCCAAAATTCGTGGAGGTAAAGGTTCAATTGTGCAAACTGAATTTCATTGGTATCCTTCATTCGGAACATCAGTATTTGTGCTGTAACTGCTCAGTTTTATGTACATATACGCATAAAAGACGAATATGGTATAAACATGCGGTTCATTAAGGAAATGAAATTTTGGTTGAAGTTGTGGAATGAGAATATTCTTTTTCGAAACACCATGAAGGGTCAGGGGTGGTAGTCGATCCATTGCATTCAAGAGAGTTCCTGGTAGACTAGGAAATAAATGCTTTTACATGTTCCTACCCCATAGACTGGCTACAACAAAAAATCAGAAATTATTGCAGTTTTCTACCGGTCTTTCCAAAGGCTAGATGTAAATTCAAGACATTGTTTTAAGTATCATTTTTACCTCTTCTTTCTGCGTCTGTGACAGGAGTTGCAGAGAAAAAGAAATATATTAAATATTATATTTCGTATTGCCGTTCTCGAATTACAATGACAACTTGTAGTCGCAGTTTCTTGCGCTCCACGAATGTTTAAAATAAATAAAATTCACTTATCGCCTGCACCCGACACGCTGGCCCCAGTAGTTCTCGTCTCGCACGTATTATATTCTTATTGCAAATTTTTCGTGCTTCACCACGGACGTATTTTAAGTGCTCCGAAAATGGACAAACTGAAAGTTCCCAGGGCTAACCCTTCCAATCGAAAAGCAAAAATTAAGCGGTTTTTAAAGGAAATCCCGGAAAGCTCAAGTAAGGACCCACTGAATCTATTCCGTCGTCACTGCCCTGCGACCCAATGGCGGTGCGACAACATTCCTCCTTGTGAGTTACTTGAACATGAACATAATTGTTTACCTTTCCGACTTTGCATCGCGCCCTTATTTTTACAAAGATTCAGACCACTTCTCGGTCACTTGAGTCACCTGAGTCGCCTATTTAGACGACATTTTAATCATTAGTCCAAATCACTATAAAACATTCGAAAATGGTTATTGACGCATTAAACTTTTGGGATTATATCACATTTGAGAAAAGTGCTTTACAACCATCGCAGGCTTGGTTTTGGGTTTATCTTCGATTCGACCTAATTATTGCAAAACAGAAAGAACGTTGTGTTAAAAGATACTATATAACACAATGTAAACAGCCAGTAATTAATCCAGGTATCGGGTATTTCTACAATTATTGAGTCCGCCTCTCCTAGCGTCGCTATCTGCTTCGAACCCATGCATCGAATAGCCCGGCCCGTCCCGTCAGCCGGGTCCAAGTACTTCCAGTCGACCAGTCAATCCAGTGGACCAGTTGGACTCCTTGAACATAGTTGTACTCTCTGGTCGCTATAGTTCAGGAGTCAGGGCGGCTTGGATATACAATCTCTGTTGTTGTCCATAACAGCCGCCCCCATCAGGAGTTGGATTCCATGAACCATACCAGCCCCATCAGCAGTTGGATTCCATGAACATAGTTGTATTCTCTGGTCGCTATAGTTCAGAACTCAGGGCGTGCTTGCATATACAATCTCTGTTGTTGTCCATAACAGCCGCCCCATCAGGAGTTGGATTCCATGAACCATAACAGCCCCATCAGCAGTTGGACTCCATGAACATAGTAAGTCGATTCTCTGATCGTTATAGTTCATGGCGTGCTTGGATTATTACAATCTGTGTTGTTGTCCATACTAGTCCCCTCAGGAGTTGTATTTACGTGCTATACTTTGTCCCTCGGTTTCTGGACTTTTCTCTGCTCACATGTGTCGATCGGTTTCTGAAATTGCACTTGGGTATTTTGTGTCGACTTCCCCTTAAATGGACTCGACTTACATCATAATCTTTTTGAAGTTTGTAGTTTAAATCTTCAGATTAGACTGAGCTGCTCCAGAAAGCGCATTTGTATACTATTCATAATAAAACATATAAAGATAGGTCCTTACAAAAAAAAAAAAAAACACAACAGCTCTCTGGTTCGGTGTCAACCCTTCGTAGGAGTCAACAGGTTGGATGACATGAACATAGTTATATTCTCTGATGGCTATTGTTCAGGGCGTGCTTAGATATTACAATAATAATAACAGCCCCATCCGGAGTTGGATTACCTAAACCTAGTTATTCTCCGATTATTCTCTGACCGCTATAGTTCAGGGCGTGCTTGGATTATTACAATCTCTATTGTTATCCATACCTACCAGCCCCATCCGGAGTTGGATTCTTACAATCTCTATTGTTGTCCAGAATATTTTTAACTCCCCATCTAGAATCGCTGCTGGGCATTAATTCAGCTGGGTCATAAGGGCTAAAAGTGCCCATAGAAGTCACGACACTATCATCATGTCTTCATCCAATCTTGTCACTGGTCACCCACCCTTAGCCAACTACATCGCCTTAGTCCCTTCGGTCTTCAACGGGGAAGTTTTCAATTTCAGTCCCATTATGGGACCCTGATGTGAAACAAATTAGTGGCGATTGCCACTTTGCACTTTCCTTTTTTTGGACAAGCTTTTCCTGAGCACTTCAACGCCGCACAAGAAACAAAGAAGCCACCTAGCTTCTTCAGAAATTCCTCTTCGGCCGTTACCTTCTTTCAAGCCAGGTCCCAAACTCCCGGTCCATCTGCACTCAACCGACCGGGTTTTACCTTTTGGCCCAAATAAATATTCGGATGAAGAAGAACGAAAGGAGGCGATACCAATTGCTGGACGCTTAAGTAACTTTCTGAGTAACTCATTTAAGCTGGATCTCCGGTTAGACAATTTATAAACAATGGGTCTTCACACGAATCGACTCAAGTCGCTCAAAGCGATCGACTATATTTTCAAAACTATTATCCGATAATGAAGATATCTGCATCAGCAAAACACGATTTAGACTGGTGGAGTGAGTCATTCTCACACAGTCGGGGAACGAACCTATGTAATAATTTTTCTCTAGAAATCTATTAAGACGCTCCAAAATCTGGTTGGGGCGCCGTTATCAATGTTCTCGAATTAATGGCCGCTTTTAATGCCTTAAACTCCTTTGCCAAAGGAAGGTCCAACGGTCATATTCTTCTTAGTTTCGACATACTTACAACACATAGGCAGTGTCAGATTCCCCAGGTTCAACACGGTTGCCAGGGATATATTTTGGCAGTGGTGCGAATAACGCAACATTTTCCTTATTGCTTCCTATATATATGTACATACGAAACATAATGTTCAAGCAGACAAAGAATCCCGTTTAAAAAAAAAAGAAAAAAACATGAATTATGTAATTCTGCGTTTCAACAAATTTGTAGACATTTTGATACTACTTCGATTGAGCTGTTTGCAACCAAATTGAACGCCACATGCGTTTAATGTATTTCGTGGAAACCGGACCCAGACTCTATCGCAAATAACGCATTTATATACGGTATCTTTTAAGAAGAAGAAGAAGAAAGATTATCCTGAAGGTTAGAATTTTATCAGGACCTCAATTATTGAAAAGGCACATGCAAAATCAGGCTTAACCGCCATAAAATCGTCAGTCTCCGCACAGACAATGAACCAATACAGTGTATACCTTCACAAATGATGAATATTTTCTAAAGATCTACACTGTAACTCGTATTTAGATTGCATAGACACAGTTACCATATCCTTCAATAATCAATTTACATCTGACGCATTGTATTCAACTGTGAATTCAACGAAGTCAGCACTTTCCTTCATTTTTGCAATTCCTGAAAAACACCAGAATTTTCTTAAAAGGTTTCGAAATCTTAGATCATCAAAACCCAAATACCAAACAATCTGGGATACCTCATCAGTTCTCTCCTATTTATCAGAATTCTATCCTCTAGAGACAGTTTCAATCTCTATAATCTTATAATCAAATTATTATTAGCTCTAATATCAGAACATCGACCACCGACTCTGTCCAAGGTTAGACTGCACAATATCAGATAAAGCCTAGAGATAACCATACCCGATAGAATTAAAACCTCTTCGGTTAAGAACTCTTAATCAGTATTAATTATTTTGTTTTTCCCTGAAAAACCACATTTTGCCTCGTATCATTAATTGAATAGGGCTCAGGCCTTGCGAACCCAGAACGATACACGTCTTAATATTAACCTACAGGAAACTGATTTCTCCAGCCTCTCCCCAAAGAATTAGTAAATGCTTTAAATTTGCTCTCTCCTCGGCGGGCGTTGATACTATTTGTTTTTTCAAGCTACAGTATCCCAGCTAACATAGTGACGTGATATTCACGTATCTTTTTAGTCAGTCATTACGTCATATGACCAAAAAATTTGACGTGATAGTTACATAAAAATGACGACAATATGACACAGCCCAACGACGTCATTGAATGACGTTTTCATGACGTGATCACTGACCAATATCTGACGTATCTAGACGGGCATAATGGCCCTAATAGACGTCATTATTGTCGTTAAGTAGACCTTGTTGCCGACGTTTATTTTCACAATAGAAGAAGAATAAAATACAAGACAATAGTTTAAAAAAATTTATTGAAAAATTAAAACAGACAAACGATTGTTAAAAAAAACTTACACTATCCTTTTTAATTTTAATTTAATTTTTGTCCCAACACCAACAGCTTTCTTGTGATTGCACTTTTCAAGGAAAGATATGGTATATACAATATATACTTTTTACTTCATATACTAAAGTAAACATTAAGAGTATTATGTGGTATGCAACAATGGAAATGAAATACATGTTTTTCCATTAACCTCAAAAACTAAACATTTTACTAAGATATTAACAATGAAAAAAAAAACACTAAAATTTATTGAAGTTAAAAACATACCAGAATGTATTGGTGTTTGTAGACTTGGAAAAGGCGGTGAGGACGTGGCACGGGAAAATTCTTAGAAAATGTCCCTATCCCACCATTGTTGAAACATGAGGAATTACGGGTTTATTCGCCTTATCTAAAAAAAGGTGCCATGTGATTTAGCAGCAATAAATTTTGTAACAAAAAATTGTACTTACCAACTGATTGACTTTCAGTAAAATCATGTGATGGTCCAAAGTTATAAATCTCAAAGATCCTATCAGATTTTGTTTGGTCTGGAAGATATTTTCGATTAGTGATACCTAACATTCTAACCTCACAAATTTTCATTGCGCTGCGACTACTATAATATGGCAACTGTGATACATTAACACTATGTAATTTTATTACCTAATATTCTTGAAATAAATAACTTACCGTTTTTCAACATAAAATAATGCTAAATCACCATCGCGATGCCATTTTGTACCTAGGCCAGCACAAACACGAAGGACAGCCATGTTGGAGCCAGGGGACGAAGCAGGGCGAAGTCTACGCCTGCGCGCGAAATTCAAATTCAAAAGTACATTCGGACTGTGTAATTCAAATTTGGCAAAGAACTGACATAAAAATTGTCTTCACCTTCGAAGAGATGTGTTAGTACTGTACGTCAGTGTGAAAAGTTTGCCGAACATGTCGGTAAAGTTAACATGTCCTAAGGTTGAAAACTGCGAAAAGTAAGATATTCCTATAATTTTTAGAATGATGCATTTATTAAAAAATATAATATATTTTTTAATTAACAAATGTGTGATACATCTTCTTCACACTTATTATTATTTATAATATTAAAACGGTTTTATAAAACCCAAAAATTTGTATATGTACTAAAAAATACGTTCTTGGTATGTCTAATTGACGTCATTACAATGACGTCATTATTTGGACAAATTTATAACGTCAAAAACACGTCAAATTTTAGTCATATGACGTCGAAAACGTAATATCACCAATAAATGACGTCAAATTTACGTGAGTCTGCTAGCTGGGATTAGACATCCCGCAACTTTAGCCGCATGAAGAACCGAAGTTCCGATTGAAAAAATCGAAAGACTGGCTGGTTGGATCACTAACTTTCAAATGTCACCTTTGTCGTCAACTGCAAACAGTTTTGCTAGAGGCATAGTAGGCTAAAGCTATTCTATAATGTTCTGTTTTATGTACCATGGAAATCAAACGTTACTAAATTTGGGAGTTTCATCTTCCCTGTTACAACCCCTAGAGCGTTAACTTTGAACGTCTACAAGTTGTCATTGTAATTCGAGAACGGCAATACGAAATATAATTGATAGATCAAGTGGCTTACCTGTAAGGAAAGTTGATCGAAATTATATGAGTATTGCCGTTCGAAGAATTACAATCCCCCCCAAACATCTCCCTCCCGTGGGGTCCTTAACGCTCTAGAACTACCCTCAAATTCGCAATGAGAATATAATACGTGCGAGACGAGAACTACTGGGGCCAGCGTGTTGGGTGCAGGCGATAAGTGGATTTTATTTATTTTAAACATTCGTGGTGGAGCGCAAGAAACTGCGGCTACAAGTTGTCATTGTAATTCTTCGACTGGCAATACTAATATAATTTCGATCAACTTTCCTTACAGGTAAGTCACTTGATCTATCAATTATAACTAGAACTTTCATATCATCCGATAATAATTTTAACAAAAACCTCATTTGAGAATACAAGATGACTTTAGTTTAATATAGTAAGAATATCATTTATACCTAAAAAACCCAACTCCCAACATTTCAATTCCGGCTACACACACCATTCTGTTATTTGTCATACGATTCATTAAAACAGACTCATAAACTGACTTGACAGCGTTGCCGTCTCATGAACGAGATAAACAATGTGAGTGTGTAAAATGTTCACTGTGGGAGTCTCTTTTCTAAATACATAGATTCAAATCAGTTCCTGTTTCAGCTTATATTGGAACAGTTTTGAATATACCCCACATAATATTTGTTAAATATTATTCAATATATTGTTTTAATGAAATTGGAGACAACTATATGATTTATCAATAACGGAATGTTGATGGAATGCTGAATTATTAATAAACATCAGTTTCCATTTAAATATTAAATTCAGCAAGACTGACTTTCATTAAAAATTTTAAAGCAGATAATAATTATGTGATCGCTGGTATAAGAAAGTAGAGCTTTTTTGTTCGTGTAATATGATGCTAGTGGTCTAATCACAAAAAACTTAACACAGCATCAAGACGGGAACAAGAAACATAAGAGGACTAAGTCTGCTTAAGTTATCTGAAAGTTAATTAATCAGATGTTGACAAGTGGTATAAGTACTATCTGTTTAGTGTTAAAAATACTACGCCGCCGTTTATAATTGTGCCATTGTGTATATCATACGATCATTCATTTCGATCAACGCATACCTTATTATATTAATGAGAGCCACTCCTAAAAGAATTGTTCTTTTAAAATTTTATTAACAAACTCCAGACATGAAATAAAGTAAAGATTTAATATTTGTAAGGGCATTAAATTAGCGATCGAACATTCATTAAACAGAATGAATTTTTTTTCTCTTTTGCTTTTGATAATAATTTGAATTCAGACCGGCCACTTTACTTCTTGGTGGTATTCCCCGTCTCCTATCTTATTGTTCAAATAATGGCGCAAAACCTAATTGTATTGTATTTCGTACTTCAGACCACCATTACTACACAAACCCATCGTTAACTACAAGAGGTCGTATAGTGTACCGACAGACATGGAGGTGGAGATTTCCTCTTATTGTCTTGTAACTTGAACAGCAGTGGTCTACATATTTTTGTCACATTCAAACCCCTTTAAAGCCACAATTGTTATTACAACAACGATAATAGCAATTTTTTAATGAGGATTCATTGCGGTTTTTCGACAGGATGTAACTATTTTATAGTTTTACATGTTTGTGCGGTCTGAATAATAAATATGGGTACATTCATTCAGCCACATAAACAATAAGAGGATGTTGTAGATTCAAGTCTTCATTTTTCTTTTATTTTTGTCGGTGATACGCGACAGTCAAAAATATAAAACCCCTCCGAACAAAAAATGAGTTCTGTTTAGCCATCCAATGTACTTTTATTAGATTAATGTGAGTCTTTTTAAAACTAGATGTTGCTTAATATCCTCGAGTATTAAAATGAAAAAGACTGCGTTCAAAGGGACTTTAATATCGGTAAGAACCTCCACCGCTAAATCACTACTAATATTTCACAAAGGATCTCTAATCGTAAATACATAAATAATTTACTGTAATTATCTCGAGTAACCGTTTTTATTTCTCTTTGTCGATTGAAGCACGTTTCCGGTGTATTCCCTAGCATCAGCACAGCAGTTTCATGGGTATCGGCTCTGCATATGTTAATAATGAAGGCCAGTTTCAAGAATATATCAAATGGTTGTTGATTACAGGTCAGGAAATACGTATAAAATTTCAGGAAATATTATTACCTACCGCTTTCTTAACTGGCACAAACTATGTACCTATTACAAAAATACTGGAGAATCAAAAAACCCATGTGATGTATTCCGATTGGAAATGTCCATTTTCAGTACACCGCCAAAACTTTACTTCCCACTACATGTTTGTTGTCATTTAAATTAAGAAAATATATTTACAATGAATAAATAATTGATATGGTACACAATGTATATTTATTTGAAATAACTTCTATATGTTATGAATTTGCACGGCCCAAAAGTTCGATTGAAGTTATAATTTTCCGATTAATCCGTTGAACGAGCGGCAGCAGGCTTTTCGAAGAGCTTATCAATGATGTTAATTAGTAGATGGATATACAGCGGTCGGATTAATGAAATTATGATTAAAAGCTTTTGAGTTAGATGGGGTTTTTACAAAAATTATGGTAAATAAATCAAATTGATTAGGGTTATCCCCGCGGAGTTGTGATGTTGCATGCCATAGACTCTGTCTTCCGACCACCCACAATGTCGATAATTTAGAGTGCATTCTGCTTGAGTACTCCGACCGGAACAGTATTTTTAGCCCGGAATTAATTAAATCTCGAGGTGAAATATTGGGGCAACACACACTCTTTTGATGTAATTACGTCGTCAAGTGCTTATTGAACAAACTTTTTACTGCCGGGGGAGAAAACGCGTCAAAGTTTTTAATTTTATTTCTTGGAATTTTATTTTACTTCATCACTCAGTATTCACGTACTAGGGGTGCGCACAAGCCATTAAAACTACTCTATCAAACTTTCGTGATTTGTTATTGAAACGAGCTAGAGCTGCTCACATGAAATTTCATTTCATTAAACTTTAACAAGACAGTGTGCAAATTGGACTTTATTATTCCGTGTTATCAGATTAGACTTCATGCCCAAGTCTTAAGCCTACAAATATTGTGATTCTTATAAATTGGCGGCACCATATCTGTCTACTAGTTGGCATTGGAACGACCAAAGGCCTTGTTTGTTCACCTGACTGAAATATTGATCCTCTTTATCACTGCACTCTGAAGTTATTAAAACTACTGTATCAAACTTTCGTGATTCGTTATTGAATTGGTCTACGGCGTGACGTCATTAATGGCTCATACGAGAAATATATTCCAACTACCTCATCAAACTTTGCGAAGATCTCATGCAAAAAGTTTGAACTTTGAAATCGAGTCAACCAAAACCACACGCAAAATGCAGCATGCACGCTCAAAAACATCCATCAAAAGTCGATTAAATCCAATATCCACAGTGCACATCGATATTCATTGCAGTCATTTGCCACCCTTTATTCAATCAAACAATCAGTACTTAAATTTTAAACTAGAAAGTCCCGCTATAAAAATGAACCTGAGCTTAGAAATCTCTCACCGAGAGCTATATTTTTTAGTTCAGTTTTATCGTCGAACATTTTTAGCTGAATATTTGTAATTTTACGTTGAGTCAGGAGCAGAAGGCCATTTCGTTCTTGGAACAGTTCCGAAGATTCTTGAGTTAGGATAGTCGATTCGCTTACATGAAGAGCATATTGAAATTGTGTGTAATTTATGCAATCGAATAAGCAATTGCTATATTACTCGAAATATAGCTCATTTCGAATGTTCCAATTATAACCGTCTTTTGCCTCTTTAATGCAGACGGCGAAAAGAAAAATTATCTCGAGGAAACGAACTGAGAAAAAGATACTTTGCATGAATTTAATATTTATGTCTTCATCTCTTCTCGTCACCTTTTACGAGACTGTGAATGTACGTTGATACGGTTCCTTTAACATTTGATACTTCAAAGAATTAAATTATAGTCTATACGTATTAGGAACAGTAGAAGGCTCATATTACATGAAGGATGTAGGAAGGTGTATTAAAGTCACTCACACAGAGTTATGTTTTATTTAAAAATCCTCAAAATAGAAGAGATATAGAGTTACACAAAATGGTAATTAAAATGACAAAGAGTCAACTTTCATCGCTTATATTGTTACAACCTGTCAAATAAAGTTTGTTGATCGATGAACTATTCATTTATTCCTAATGAACTACATACTACAATAACATATGTTTATCTAATATTTACCATACTTATAAGTATCCCCTTACTAATTGTAAGTGAAGTTAGCACGATAGAATTAACGTACCTAATCTATTTTATCGTTTTATTTTCATAGGTAACGTTTTGTACATTAGATATTATGCTTTTTGTGTTTACTTTCAATTAGCTAATATTGACTTTACAATTTATCCAAAGAATCGTAACAACAGCAGTTCTTTGATTTGCTTTTGTATTTTAATTGCTTTTTCGGTACCAAGCCCGGTTGTTGTGGTTGAAAGTGATTCCACAAGCGTTGGTTTATTTTGTAGGTGATTGTTTTGGTATTAAATTTTGTGGTTCCAACATTAATTTTCCACTGAAAACTTAAAAGTGAAATACAGTCCCAATACGATGCATATATCTATCAAAACCGAGCGCTAATTAGCGCCACCCAAATTTGCGAAAAATATCCGCAATAAATTCCCCAAAAACGTTCGGGTGGAGGCAACTTTATTGAATGACCATCAATTGCCCCCAACATCAATACATCTGTATTGAATCCGCGTCGTTGATTGATCGCTGTTTAATGCATCTGCATTACAAAGAAGGAAGCGATGGCATAAATGGGCGCGTCCCATTTGTAAGGACGATATCAGAGGGTTTTTTTTGGAGGCACTGTAGCGTGTCGAATGGATACATTTTGGTGACGAAGATGACAAGCACTTCGTCCTTCATTGTGAGTTTTAATGTAACATGCGCTAGAATTAATGCGAGTCTATAGAACTATTAATCAATCGCGGTTGTCTAACTTTCGATCAAAACTATGGAAGTTGTGTACCGAAACTGATATCTGAAGCAAACTGCCGACGCTGGGGATTGTCTAAGCTTTTCCTTTTACATATACGATGCTGATTTACGATTAGACGAATTGTTGGGGGCGGATGTGGTAAGTACTTTGGGGAAATTGACGCGTAATGTAATGTGCATAGAATTACAGTCAGAAAAAATGTAATATAGTGGCATTAAGAATATATGTAGATTTATCACAAAACGGCTTATAAACATTTTAAATTTATTTTTATATGTATTGTACATCTTTAGAAACGGACTATGTACTGCTTATATTTATCAAAATCATATATAATATCGTAAATGGTTATTATTTGTGCCTTTTTTATTCTGAAACGTATTTAGGAATTCAATATTCAAATTGACAAGATCGACAACAATGAATTTGACAGCTAACATCAGATCATAGCTTTTCTTCATTTAAAGATCTTTTAATGAATTTCAGCAAGGTGATGTTACCCGCTATTGCGAATATTATTTGTGGTCAAAATTTCATAAGGGTCTGTTCACCGGTTTAGGCGCGCATAACATACGAAGAAACTAACAGACAAACAAACAAACAAATATTGATTTTTATATATTAGATTGAACAGACAATGTTAGTTTTCTAATGGTAACACAATGGTAAGAAAGAACAACACATTATGATCTATTACTATCAAAATGATGGCAGTTGGAAATATTACGCCGCGCCGGCGCCGTCTATTTCATCCTTCAGAGCCACATTAGAAAATTGAACATTTTCAGAAGAAGCTATAGTTGAAGTCGTAGCGCCAGTACTCCCAATACCAACAGCATAGTGGGCTAAGCCTGGATCATTTGCGGCCGCAGAGGGTATTCGTTTTCAAGTGGTTCGATGACGTCGATCGACGAATATTTCGACGTAAAAATGACGGAGAAATGTCACAGATCCTCGACGTCACGCTTGACGTGAAAAGCACTACATTTCTCGACGACTAATTAACGTAACTTATGACGTAATTTTTTGGATCAATTAGGTGCAGGTAAAAAAAACAATAAATTCGTAAAACACATTTATTTTTACAGAAAAAAAGTAAGTAAAATATCTATATAAAGGAAACTCACAAGATTCGCGTCGAGTGGAAGTTAAATACTCGTCCGTTCTGGTCCCAGTAGCCTCACTTTATTCGGCCTAGTGACCTTGAAGCAAAAGTTGGCGTTACTGAAATGTTAATGTTATCCTTATCTGAATGTACAAACAGTTACATAAAAGTTACATACAAGAACTCACATCTATATTGAAAGATTCTCTGAAACGCAGAAACAGACAACAAACAGCCGAAGCGAAACCTCTTGATGGCGACCAGTCGTATCCCCCCATAGATCAAGGCGGCAACTAAAGCTTACTTTGTCTATGGTGTACTAATAAGAAAAGTCGACAAATTTTGTAAATGATTTTGCCCAACGCAAAAAAGAAGTCACTGCATAATATCCGCCAAAATATTGCAAGATATTCAACGAAATTTATGGAAACGTGAAAAAGACGTCAATATGCCGTGACATAAAATACGTGAAAATTTGGTAGAAACAATGACGTGTTTTCGACGTCACCTACAGGTTGACCAAGAACCACCAAAAATTGTCATAACTAAGTGTTAGAACGTCGTTCTGCTACCTGGGAAGGGATTCGTCATGAAGGATACATCTTCAGCGACCGTAGAGCGCCACCCTCCATGACTTTTGTTGTTGAGGAAATCTACCCCCTTTCCAGCTTTGTAGCTTTGTAACATTGTAGCACTGCGGAAGTAATGGTCCGTCAAAAACTGTGGGTTGGGCAATTTTAGAAATTCCACAAAATTTCTGATGATCCATGTATGTGTTGTGGCCTCAATTTATAATACATACTATTTCAACCCACTTTTCATTGCTAATAACGAACTTTCATGATCATCTGATTAACAAATGTGTCAGCCTTGTCAATTCAATTTTCCGTCAAGCTCCAGAGACGGAAATTATTAAAGCGATCTAAAAATAATTAAATATTTGTAATATAAGATAATATTATATTTAGAACTACCAGAATGCCCAGCGTTTCCTGGTTTAGACCAGCAATCATTGCTGTAAATCTTAGACAATACCAGAATTTAGATTTGGGTCCTTGGGACATGGAGGCGTAGCTACCATTAGGGCCCCCTTGGAAGATGAGGGCGTGGATATTATCGGAGCCCCATTGGGACAGGGGCGTAGCTACTATCGGGGCCCCCTTGGTACAGGGTGGCGTAGCTACCATCTGAACCGCCGGTGCCATAATACCTACTATTCTCATTTATCCGCATTCATTTATGTCGATCCTTTGCTCTGTGAAAAACAAAAACAAATCTCTCCCACGGGTACCGTACATTTTTCCCGGAAAAAAAGGTAGCCTATGTGCTATTCCAGACTATACTCTGTGCCAAATTTCATCCAGATCCGTTCAGCCGTTCTGACTGATTGAGCAAAAAACATCCATCTATCCATCCAAACTTTCGCATTTATAATAGTAGTAAGATAATAGTAGGTGGCAGTAAGTAGTGGTTTGATGTTGTTGTACCTCTTGTACATTGGAGTCTTTCGATATTATATCTAGTTGTAACAATGTAACTAAAAGATACCTTAAACAAAACTAAAAGTAAAAACTTCTCATCTGTAAAAAGTATTACACTGTGTAAGCTACAAGCTTGTAAGTTACAGAAGGGGGAAAGAGAGTTATTGTTTACAGCCGTGTAAAATTTCATATTCATATGGCTGATGGTTTCTATGTGAGTTTTCGTTCATATAAATATGCTAAAAGGACTGTCTCACTGAATTTAGTGATATTATCTTGTTCAGACTTCCGTATGTGGCGGTCACTAGACTTTTTGGCAACAAATTTGCGGTTGCCTCTTTCGCGAATTTTTTTATGTTTGGGCACTCATAAAATTGAACACTGCTTATTTTTGATTTTAAAGTTTGACATTTGAAGGTTAGTGCCAAACTGATTGCCAAAATATTCCTAATAATTATTTATTAATAAAAACAGAAAAGACAGCATATCTCTTGCGAAAGGCGAATAGCATAACTCGCTAACATGCGCTCGTTATGCTATTATTTGTTACTTTCGGCACTCGTAATGTAAAATACTATTCTTCGATGGTACCAACTAGGGATGTAGGGGTACCACTAACGTATCTATTCTATATATTTAATCGTTTAGAATCAATTAGAACCAAATAAAGCAGTCTGTACTGCACCGATTTTGATAATTGTTTTTTTTTTTTAAATGAAAGACATTGACAAGTTCTATGTGAAGATTACTTTCCATTTTCAAAAATTTTACAAGTTCATTAATTATTTGCAAATCATTTTAGGGGAAAGGCGCCATTACAGTCATGGATTTAAATGAGCGTGAATCGTTTTAAGTGAGAAGTTGGACAACTGTAGCTAAATATAAGTATCTTAGCCCCTCCCCTGAGGTTGGGTCAGCAAGCTGTGTGGGGAACTGAAGACATGCTTATTAAGTCATTTATACCTATGGATGGATGTTTGGGTGCGGGGTGTGAAGAGTGTGAAATAGAGGACGAATGAAGCTGTGCAAAATATAATTCTTTTATCGCGTATATTTTTCTTGCCGAAAAATTGGTTTACCAATTCCACAATATTTTCGGTTAACTGACAATACATACCACTCGAATTTCGAGTGACGGGCGATCACTAGTCTTCAGATTTAAAACATGTACCGAGAGAGGAAAATTAACTTAACTTGTGCATGATGTTAACTGTCGTTTGATTGTGTTAACTGTTTGCACTTTGTGTTGTTCATAATCAATAGCTGTCACTCTTTATAGTCTTCGGTGGTACAATCTACACCACATCAATTTTTTCAACACGCAAAAGGGGCGCATTTGATTCATCTACCAAAATCGTGACCGAATGAAAGAAAACGAACAAATCTGCGGGTGTTTTTATTAGACAGAAATTTCC
This sequence comes from Diaperis boleti, assembly GCA_963583935.1. Classification (NCBI taxonomy): domain Eukaryota; kingdom Metazoa; phylum Arthropoda; class Insecta; order Coleoptera; family Tenebrionidae; genus Diaperis; species Diaperis boleti. Next base: position 23,090,076 of record OY757246.1, on the reverse strand, counting down.
TGCTCAGCTTTAGGCATAGTGGAAAAACATAAACAGTGACGTTATTAAAAGAGGCGAACTTTTCCGCCATTTCACATATTGCGTGGCTGCGGAACGACCGGGTTATTAATAAAAGTTGGGAACACTCCATCGAATAATAGAGTTGACTGACCCTAGGACCCTATTCTGCACACAAAGACATTCTTAAGTTATTCACTTTTTCGATATTCCATCGTCAATATTCCAGGAATTGGAAAAAACAAAAAACTTGGAATCCGTACAGAGCAAATAAATGTACCGCCAGTGGAACAGTTTCATGCAAAAATTACACTTTTATTTTTTCCTACCACAGTCAGGGACAATGCTTGTGTTAAATATGACTCGTACAACGAAGTTTCGGCACGTTTGTTGCATACGGTGCACAATCGATTTTCTATTCACTTCGGCACGCAATAATTGTTATTGGAATGAAGTTGAAAATTAGACACGAAATCACTCGATGCAACCGCACATTGAGGCCGGGTCTTGTTATTTGAGCAGGTGAACTGGAAGTACATTTTGGGATTGAATTATTGATGTCAAATTGATTCGCGAAGTGTGGTAGTTATTTAAACCTGTGACAGTCTCTAATATCAGACCTAGAAAAATATAAAAATCTAACTAATGGTTTTAAAATTTAGGCGAAAACCGATTGAGAACCGCTGGCATGATTGAGTAAATTCGCTTTGACTGTGGACGGTGCACTAAATATTTTAAATTGCCTTTATTTTCAAATATGTAGTGACATGACCGATATGATTATGACGTACGGTGAAAACCCGCCGTGGGAACTCTCTTCGTCTCGGGAATTGTACAGTGTGCGATTTATTAAAGGAATTATTAGCACACGTTCGTCTCGACATAAGACAACAAATGCGGTTCTTACAAGATGGAGCTCCTCCTCGTAGTGCACGCAGTGTCAGACTGGTTAGATAATAATTTACACGAAAGGTGGATCAGAAGAAATGGCCCGGTATTGTGGCCGCGACTATAATTTTTTCAACTTTACATTAAGCGTTTTTTAATACCGTCAAAACTACGTTTATTTTTTACCGCTTTTAGAGTATGTAATAATAGTTTCTTGCCTTACTCCATTGGGGTTTATGAACAGTCCCATCACGTCAAGTTTTCTAGTGAATAGCGTTTATCGTTTAGTTTCTTGAATATACAAAGTTACCGATAGAAAACTTCTGCTTGTTGAACGATTGGCATTGCATCGCATTGGCATTGTTCGCTGTATTCATTTCGGAAATGTGATTTCTATAACTATGAATCTATTTTTTGTTTTGTTGATATGTATACCTAACCTTAATGACTATTTAAAATTATGTTGGGCTTTTAGTGTTGCATACTGATAATTATTTGATTTATGATACTGTTAATAGACAATATTGTTGAAGTAGTGTTCACATCACATTCATACACATATATCTGAAATTAATTGTGTAGATATTTGGTATTACAATGCTGGTTCATTAACTCTGTTATAAAGTTTGGGTAACACAGCAAAAGAAACTTTTTATCTGGAATTAATTTTAAAATGTAAAAGTGTTGTAAAAAATAGAATTAATTCATCTGCAATTCTCTACCCCATCTAATGACAAAGATAACCGCACTCTTCCACTCGTTACCACTTTTGCAATGAGTCTGTTCTCCACCAAATAAGAACCGCAGAATTCACTGTTTCTCTCCCTATAAGAAAAACCACTCTAATTGTCATGCCAGTCAAGTGCAGTCTCCAGTGCTGTCGCCTGCATGTTTCCTTTCTTCTATATCTGTCTCTTCGGCCACTGTATTATATCGTCCAATTTTATAAAACTACCACGTCTTTGTGGCTTCGTTGAATAACAGTGGATTACATGAATTAACGCGACGTGTCGTTCCATTAAAGTCTGCGACGTTTCGAGTACCCTCAAATCTCTTCAGATGTGTCTGAAGTGCGGGGCTGACGCGGTCCTCGAAGCTCGGAACACGCATATTTAGACATTAGAAGGCTAGACACCAGCTGGGAGTAGTTCTCGACCTGCACTTTGAAGCTCAGGTGCATAGAAGCTTTGAACGGGATTTCCTCCGTCACTTCGGCTTAAGGATGCCGATCCTGATAATGCCTCGATCGCTCCTTTAAACGGATGGCCAAGATTTGCACGTTGCGGGCCTCTAACGCAGGATCTGCGAGTTTTAGCCAAGTTACGCAAACAGGAGAAGTGGCTGCGACAGAACGAATGTCTAATTAATAAAGATCCAAAGATTTAGTTCATTGTTGAAGATATCAAAGTACAGTGTCCGAGCGAAACTCTTCCCCCGTTCCATTTCAAAGCACCTTTCTGTCCTGTCCGTGCAATCTCGGATCCATACTTGTGACTCCGGAGTTCTCCTTCTGTTCCAGCGAAATGGGTTATGACAGCCAAGCGATAAAGCCGTCGTCGCAGACACACCTGACGTTTTGTATATGCAAATCTGAAATTTCGTGGACCAGAAAACCGACGACTACAACTTGCAGCTCATCCGCATATTTTATTATACCCTTTCCAAGTTTTCTTCGCCTGGGTAACTTTGCCTGCCCCTTTTCCATGACGCTTTTACTCCGTCTTCGTCGTTTTGCGTCGGAAACTTTTCGAAGCGTATAAAGTGTGCGTCTGCAAAAAGTTACCTACAAGACACGTAGTTGTAATTAATACAAGATGTTAGCAGCTGTTACAAACTCTTCTGCTGTACGTAGTGTTATGAGTAGGTCGAAATCTAATAGACCTACATAGTTATGTTGTACAACATTTCCGTAAACAAAACAACGTGAAAAAAACGTAAAACAAACGAGTACCTACCAACCGTTGAATAGACGTTACGATGTCGCCGAAATCAACGTTACTTTTGACGTGTAAAAATGACGTGTTAGAAACGTCTCATAAAACACGTCTCTTTCAGGTGTTTTTACCAGGTTGAAAAGACGTGTTGATTTTCTGAATTAAACGTCATTTTCAATGTCTCAACAAAACGTTCTGTAAACGTATTTTAAAGATATTATAAAATACGTCTTTTTTAGGTGATTTTAGGAAATAAGTATATTAAAAAAGTGTTGATTTTCATGACATATATTTATTATAAAACAAACAAAAAAAATGTTTTACAAAAGTTCAAATCTATTATAATGTATAAAGTTGAATAGAAAATATGAAAATAATTACTAAAAACTATAATATCAACTATGTACTACTAATATTATAAACTATATAACTATAACTATAATTATTATTATTATAAAAAAAAAACTAAAATAATTATTATGGGCTAATTATTGTCCTAATTAAATTAAATCATTTTTTTCATGACTCGGATTGTGTGTTGCTCGACGTGCTGGGTCAGTTTTGCCAATGTTTGCAGTACAGTTGCCTCAAAATCTATAAGAAATAACTATTGCAAAAATAAAAAAATCCTTACTATACTCCGTTTTTTTTAAGAAGGAAGTAGATGGCAGCAGTGGCACACGTCCCGTACACATTAGGGATAAATGGAGTAGGCAACCCATAATTCATCGGCATATTATGGGGGTGGCTCCGTCCATGTACTGACATGAGTGACATGCATGCCAAAGTAAGGTGTAATCAAAACCAACAAAATGTGTTTAGAAATTTTTAGGCCGTGTTTTATTGACACAAACACACGAGCTGTTTAGTTGTTCTGTTGGTTTGTCGTGCGCGAGTGTAAAGCGGACGCGTCACGTGGTATAAAATGGTAACCTCTTATTGGTTCGTTGAAGTCCCTATCTTTCACAATACTTCCTTCTAAAAAAAAACGGACCATAGGTATATGATTGTCGTGAATTATATAAAATGACACAATTTACCAGGATATGTTGAAGCTGGAGAAAATGCTGACATTGGCGATGCATAAGACGTCGTCAGGGTACAACAAAAATCCTCTTGCTTTCTTGAGAGACTTTCCACTGATGAGTTGTTTCCTCTGCAGTTTCCCCAAGCTCCTTGATGAGGTGGTTGACCTTTTTATCGTCTGTGTCATAATCCTCTGCAAAGAAGCTAAAAAGTCAAAAAAAAAATTAATTAGAAAAATCATAAATATAATATCATATATGTATATACCTGTCTTAAAATGAATCTTAAAAACCTTGTATGAAGGCCAGGTCTTACATAGAGTAGCACTTTTGACGAAACTCATAAAATCGGTACACTTGCGGAATAAATTTAAATTCTGGTTAGTAAATTGCATAAAAAATGTATATTTAGTTACTACTTTTAAATAAAATACTGTACTACTTACCTTTAGGACTTTTGGAAGCTACACAAATCTCAAAACTTGGTAAGGCAAACGAAAACGAAACGAACTGCACGATCTCAGACGGAAAATGAAAATTAACAAAATCGAACGAAGCAATGGCCAAGCCCAGATGACACATCTGGAAAGAGTTTCTTGGTTTCGTTTCGTTCGGGGTGCAAGCCGCAATAAAAAAAAATCACGTACACAAAAGTGATGCCCGCTCGCCGCGTTCAATGTATGGAAGCAGCATGTTTGTTTGTCGCCAAAACAAATTCGATAAGGCAGAAATTTTTATTGATAGTACCATTGAATATCAATACTCTAACTAGAGTATTGATATTTGATGATAGAACTGTGTGGTACTGATCTATACGTTTGGTTATTATTTATTTTCAACAATAAAATTACGCTCGCGTTGTCGGTTCCTCAACCTTCAACCCCCATCATAAACCAATATCCGTTCTTCTCAAAATTCCAGCGCCTAAACGGTAAAACTTCTCAACGTATGTTTCAAATTGTCCCTTAATTATACCTGCTTTCCAATTTCGTTTTTAAAAACTATTCATTCCCTGACCAACACTAAACTCTTCTCCGGTCAAAGACACACTCAAACTTCGCGACACAACTCTCAAAAGAGATTCGTTGTTTTATTTTTAATCTTTTCGCTGGTCTTTTGACACCTTCACTTACTTCACAGCGTTTCACATTACCAGACATTACTAATATTTATTAATTTTGTTGATTAACCGTAATAATTAAAGATCTTCATTTTTGTTTTCAACTTTAACAAAGACATTTAAATTAATATTTGTAAGTACCTATTTGCGTAAGTAAATATAGCTACTATGCCAGCGAATAAATTTCGGACATCAAATTTACTGTCATCTTGAAAAGTTAAATGTGGTGTAGGCTTTATTGTCATAATTTTTGGCATTTTAAAATTATTTTCTCAATACTTCAAAGTAACGTCAGATCTGCACATGCCATTAGTATATGAATTTAAAAAAAAATCTAAGGTAATAGCTCTCATGCAAACTGGTAGATCATGCAGACAGATTCAAGAAATGTTATATGGTAATGGTAGGTATACAAAAAGTATTCTTCACTGCATCATGTATACAGAAATGGAGTCAAACTCAAACAGAACGTCACGTCGCGTCGTCTGAGTTCAGCAAGACCTCAAATTTGAGTTGTTCAAGAAAATGAAGCCTTGGTTAATGTGTTACAGAATCACACTTACAGGAATGACGTTGATGCAAGAATAATTAGTAACTTTGCGAGTTTAAATTCGACTGTGCGAGGGATAGTGACATTAAAAACTGAATTATTTGATCTTGAAAAGTTTCAGGAGATACTCAATGCATTGTGTCAAAGTGACAACTCTGAAAAATAAGTTTATTAATATGTAAAGAGTGTTTTACAACTACTAATGACAATGACATGAAATTGATGTCCGAAATTTATTCGCTCACATAGTACCTACATTGAATTATTTCTTTGCCGTTGGGTGAAAAGAGCTTTTGTAATTTTTTACAACACCATAATAGAATAGGGAATGTCAATTTAATTTTTGAATTTTAATTTAATAATAATAATTATATGAATTCTCAAAGAGCGATTGTTCATCTCTATTGCGAACTAGGCGGGCGAGATGATCCTAAAACATTTCGACCGCGAGAAAACGTCAAACTTTCAAGGTTGTTTGGGTAAAATTCGGGGTGCCAAATGTTTACAAGAGCTAACTTAGTTGTTACCATGTTTCGTAAAAATTATGAAAGAAATGCTCGCCTTACTAAATATTTCTGTTGTTTCTACTTTTAAATTCTATAACCATACTATTTTATTTAAATGTGATTCAAATAAAAAATGTACATATTATGTTTTATAACCCGCAACAAACAATTTACAGTGGCTTCTAAACTTGGCGCAAAAACCGCCCATATAGAATCTGTAAAAGACGCCAATGGAATGCGTTCCTTTGTAGTACCTAAATGTACTATACAATGTACTATATAATTATATGACTATATAAACACGTTAATTTATTGTAAAAATTTCACGAGAAATTAACGTCAGAACTGAACGTCAAAAATTACTTATATTTTACCCACATTAATTCCTTTCTATGCTTCTATATTTGATTTTAATCGTAATTCAAATAAAAAATATAAATTAAGTAGGATTATTATACATTATGTATTTTAAAATCTACTTGATTTTTTGACTTGTTTTTGTTTGTCATAAAAAAATCCAATTTTATTTTTTTTTCTCAAAACTTTCATTATCTAAGATAACAAAATTTTTATACTGACGTTTAGACAATTAAAAGGGCTATCCGAATCAAGAAAAAAAAATTGGGGGTTTCTATTTAAAAAAAATATCGATGACGTCATCACTTGAAAACAAATGACTGCTTGAAATTTAATTTAAATTCCTCTTTATAAACCAAAACTGACCCGCCCAAAAAAAAAAAATTAATTTTTAATGAATTTATTCCATACTTTTGCCGCTCACTGTATAAATATATCATCACTAGCTGACCCGACAGACGTTATCCTGTCCAAATTTCAATCAATTTGTTTTTGGATAGATTTATTATATTTATTTCATTTTTATTATATAGATTCTTTGGTAAGCGCATCACTTGAGAACGGCTGGACCGATTTGGTCTTTTTTTTAAATAAGAATTAAAAACAACATTCTAGATATTGACAAAAGCGCCACCTACGGGGTTCAACTGTGGCTAAGAACCATCCAGCGATCTACTGAAAAACAAAAAATGTCATCAAAATCGGTCGAGCCGTTTAGGAGTAGAAGAATTACGAACACCCGCACACCGGAATTTTATATATAAAAATATGTATTTAATTTGACAACTGTCAAACCTAACCTAAAAATTTGATGTTAATTCGAGTTTTTTCTCATTTTGCGTGAACGAATATAAAAACGCTGTTGAATACTCTGTCGCCGTCACTTCTCAGGGACGAGGGCGAATTTTTTCAGCACGAGGCGAATGCCGAAATATAGTATTTTTGTGATTTTTTTACCCGCTTACTTCAATAAAACAAACCGTACGTATCTAATTTCCTTCTTATTACATCTACTGGGTGACTCAGGGTAACCAAGTGTCATTGTAAATTTGAACGTAACCGAATGGATTATTTTCATGTTTATTTCAGACCTGATCTACAGGAGCGCAGACAATACCTACTGTAGGTATGAATATTTTCACTGACTACGCGTGTCGAATGATTTCCGTTAATTATTATTTTTATTTGTGATCGATAGCGATAATAAAATCAGACTTTACGAAATTTGCTCTTTTTAAACCTCAGTAAACGAGACGCCTTTGCTTTTCCTCGTTTCTGACGTCTATCATGGTGTAAATTCACGGTGAAACGAAGACAATTATTTTTGTTTCCATTGTTTCCATTTTCTATTTTTGACTGTTAAAGTTACTGTGAATCACTCGGTATAACAACGGCGAGCTTCTCGCCATCATGTGAGTGGGGCTTTTAAAGAAACTTACTTGTTAACTTATTTTGGTTACGTCTATGTAGTATAGTCTAGGTAGTAAATTTAAATTTATATTTTTGACAAGCCATGATAGTGTACACCATTATACATTTTTTTTTCCATATAATACTGAATATTTAAATCAGTTGAATAGACGAATGGAAAACGCAAACATGGATGGTGCGTATTGTTAATATTATAGTCAGATTTTATTTTTGAGTCCAATTCAGTGCTGCTAATTCGTATTGTTTTAATTATTGTGCTTGACCTGCATTGGCATTTTTAATCAAATTCGTTTAAATGTTGCTTCCTACTCCCACCACTTCCCGCAAAAGATTTCTCATCGCATCACGTAGATGTCCCTAATCGTCAAATCGGGCAAGAACATTACATTATGATACACTTACCATATTTACATATACATTATATTGTTACAAATTTGACCACACATTCAAAATTTTCTTCCAGCGATGGGATGCTGGATGAGGTATCTAGTGCGAGACCTAGTGTCACCTTCATGCACTAGGCGCACGATATGCAGTGGAACATTATTGTGTAATCCGAACAGATCCGTTTATCTCGTGCAGCACCCAATAAAATTGCATACAGCTTTGACAGAAGACTTTATTATACCGGCGCCCTTGATCACATTTGACATAATGTAATTTTACGGAAATGGGGGCTTTTTCTACCAAATAAAATTTTCATCGTATTTCTACTCTTACAGTAATATACAAGATATCTCTTTTTAAATAGCAAGTTTTGAGGAGAGCTAATTTTGGGAGTTGTGCGTGAGCGTGTTACGTTTGAAGGACCAAAAATAGAAGCACTTCAAGTTTTCATCATTGTAAACAAAGGATTACGTTGTGGTGTTGGTTTGGGCCTTCCATCACATAATAGATTGTTATTACTATTTCAGACTCACTTTATATAATATATATATATATATATATATATATATATGTTTTTGTACAAGTCGAGATCATTTTGTGAGATTTTGTATACAAGCCGGGCTCCGTTTTAGCAAGGCGAGATCCGAAACGGACCTCAACTTGTTTCTACGTGTATATCGTGCCCAAAACGTTTAAAACAGTGTAAACAATGTTTCTGCCAATTTTAGCCCGGATCTCATCTTGACCATTTTTATGAATTTTTATACAAATTTTGTTAGTAAACGTCTGCTGCAGAGGGCGCTGCAGTAGTATACACGGAGTTTATAAATTATGCACAAAATGAGATCCAGTAGACATGGCAACGTCGACTGGTAGCCGAACAAAGATTAAGTAGAATTAAATTACAATGCAAAGCGCTGAACTGGAATATTCACTGATCGATTGACACTAATATATTTTGCAGATTAAAAGGATGACTATAATTATTACCTGTTGTCTAGAAAGAATACAACCGTATGCACCAAAAATTGCCTGTTTAGCAACTAGCCAATTTAAAGACGAAATTGTTAAGTAATTATTGTAAGTAGAAGGTGACAGATAAATGGAAGTTATTTATCTGGAACAATAAAAAATACGTAAAAGCGCAGTTGGGGTCCGCGCCGTAGATTTTGACGTGAAAACGTCGTCGGGAACAAATTCTCACTTTGGGTCGTAGTAAAGCCTCGCGAGCTCTTCACAATGACATCTGCATTAACCTCCTAGCTAAACACATTTTCACGCTACACTAATTTATCTACAGATGACGTCAAAAAACAAATTCAGCACGACAGATATACGTACAGACATGCCCTACCCGTTGTGGGCTAAACCGTTGTTAACGAATTATCGTAGTTATTAGCAATTAAAATCTGGCGATATTTGTAACCCAAAAAAGTTTGACGTTATCACTGTATTTGACGAACGAATAGACGTCTTCATTTGATTTGATTTATTTATGGTTCAGATCTACAGTGGATATAGCACAAACACAGGCACAGTTACAAATACAGTTCACGTCAAAATATTTTTTCGGCTTTCAAAATTTCGAAATGGTCTTGTGAGACCGACGAATTTCAATATATTGTTCTAAAGTTCTAAAGAGAAAATTGTTACTTACTTTTTCGCGAAAATTTCATTGTTTTCAAGGTGGTATTTCGTAAACGAAGAAAGATAAAGAAAAATAGACAACGCAAATCAATTTCTGGGGTTCGAAAATATATAAAACGAGGCCAAAATCAATAGTTCAAAAAAATACGTAAAGGCACAGTGCGGGTCCGCGCCGTAGATTTTGATGTGAAATCGTCGTGGGGATAAAATTTCACTTTAGGTTCTGGTAAAATTTGAGGGGACCCAAGACAGCGGGACCCGAGGGGCCCCCTTGAGACAGAAACCTACTACCCTAGTCGTTTAATTCACACGCGTCCCCACTATCACTACTAAAGTGTTTCACTTTGATTTCCGTTTCAGTTTTTCGGACTCACTACAGCGCTAAAAAAAGTTTCAATTTCAAAAAGAACAAAAAAAACAGTAAACAATTAACGAAGAAATCGCTGAACATACATAAAACGAAGGAAAAATTTGAGGATTTCCCTAGATTTCCATGAAATCTCCTCATCAGCTCCTGACTTGGTGACAATGGGATCATCTCGACCCTTTCAAATATTCAAAATAGATCTACAATTGACTAAGAGATCGGTGAACATACATAAAAGAAAAAAAAACATACATAAAGCCGAACATAGAACCTCCTCTTTTTTTGAAGTCGGTAAAAATTAGAAAATATTTGGATTGGAAATGTCAAACAGCTCTTTAGAGGACCTAAATAAATAAAATATGGTGTAATTTCGAGACGTTCAAATTTTGTATCCAATTTATGCTAAAGGCTTCTTTATTAAGTTACTTTTTAAGTCAGGTCAGGTCAGGTCGGGTACTGTTCAAATTTACAAAAGATCTTAAAAACAAAATTGTTAAAAATTTGGAAGTGAGGTTTATAGGTTTTTAGGTTTAAATATATCGTTGTTTTATAACGCCTACTAGATGACCCGTCCCGGCTTCACACGGTGATTTTTTTTTATTTTTTAGTACTTTAATAATATTGAAAAACCATTTCTTAGTGAGCGCCTACATTGTAAAATAAGTAAGTGTTCATTGCAATCGGTTCAGTAGATTTAGAGATTAACCCCCTCACCTCGTTAATCCCCCTTAGGAATGGAATTTTGAAAAACCACCTCTTAGTGAGCGCCCACGTGGTAAAATAAGTAAGTGTGCAAAATTTCATTGCAATCGATGAGTGGATCCAAAGCTTAACTCCCCCTCACGCCGTTGCCCCCCTCTGGAATGAATTTTGAAAAACCGTTTCTTAGTGAGCGCTTATGTGGTGAAATAAGAAAGTGTGCAAAATTTCATTACAATCGGTTCAGTGGATCCAGAGATTACCGGGGCGGAGGGCCCCGTTACCCCCTTTGGAATAGAATTTTGAAAAACCGTGTCTTAGTGAGCGCCCATGTGATAAAATACGTAAATGTGCAAAAATTTCATTGCAATCGGTTCAGTGGATCCAGACATTAACCCCCCCTCGCCGTTACCCTCCTTTGGAATGTAATTTTGAAAAACCGTTTCTTATTGAGCGCTTAAGTGGTAAAATAAGTAAGTGTGCAAAATTTCATTGCAATCGGTTCAGTGGATCCAGAGATTCTCCACCCCCCACCCCGTTACCCCCATTGAAATTTAAAAAAAATGTGTTAAAATACTTTTAAGACATTTTTAACATGTTATTGCTCAATTAAAATTCAAGGTCGTTTTCAATGTCTCTAACAATAACTCAAATTCTCAAATTAATAGAACATGCGTTTAATAATTCTCCTCCGCTTATTTCTGTTGAAATGAGGTCAAACTTTTGTTCGTACAAAAAATAATACAAACAAACGCTTTATAGACAATTTACTGTAATTTAAAATAGTTTTGTGTAAAATATCGTTGAAATTTTAACCAAAAAGTCCTTAATCATCAAAAGAGTAAAAGAAATAAAAATTTGGAACTGAAGCGTTTGGCTGAAATTTGGATTATTATTTATTTATTTATTTATTTTAAAGGCGTGTATTTATTCAAATATTATTAATAGTGGAACTGGGACATTTGCAGTAGCTTACAATGTCAATTGCAAATTCGTAGCCAATTTATTTATTACAAATGCGCCCCATGTGCCTACGTGTTTCTTTGCCAATATTTTCCAAGTAAAAAAATTTTCCGATTTTCCGAAAATCTGCAGAAATACGAAATATCTAGTTTTGTGCCTCTTACATTATTTACAATATCCCCTTTTGTTTCTACTGTTCTTGAGGATGTTATTTCTGTATTTCCTCATGCCATTACAGTAATTTTTCGTAGGAAATATTGCGTTTATTACAGTCTTAGAGCCGTTTGACACTATGCTTATTTCCATACTGAATTCCGTACTTAAAATTACGCACTGAAAATTTGATGCGCGCGCCGTTTTAGTACGAGAAATTAGAACATGTTCTATTTTCTAGTATACAAGTTTGCGTCTCGTACTCAAATTGAGCAGATCAGATGCGCATTGCACCAATCAGCTGATATACCGACCACCCGACCACTCACAAAATTATTTGCTGCAGTCATTATGGTCACCCATCTCGCCCATTTGTTTTCTCAAATGCGACTTTTTTCTAGGAAATTCCCAAATTTTATAACTCTCCTTTGTACCTGCTTATGGTGATATCCGGTATTTGGTGATTTGTTGTTGTGTCTTGTCGTAACAATGTGATCTCAATCAATCTCAATCTCTCTATTTAGAAACAACGAGTGCTTATACAGTCCGTTTTTTATTTAAAAAACCAAATTGTAACACCCTAAATTTAATTCCCCATATCAAAAGCATTACGATGTTATGGAAACCAGAATAGGGTGTGAATTATTTGTACCACAATGGTTTTTTAATAAAAAAAAACGGACTTTATGCCCCAAAACATAATTTATTATATAAAAATCGCAACGCCAGAAACAGGGCTCTAGAAAAAATTCAACGCGAGCTTTTAAAGTTGGTTCTGAAGATATCTGATGTATTCATGATTCGCCCACAATACACCGTAGATAAGTGATTATAATAAAGAATGCCACAACAGTAAGACCGGCAGGAGTACGTCATTTGTAGTTTGACAGCCACAAAATTGACAGCTGCACCTGAGCTAGAGCGCATGTGCATATACTAAAAATTGTATTGAAAATTCATAATAGTCGCACACAGGGACGAAACTTCTCTCGTACTAAAACGGCGCGCGCTTACAATTTTCAGTACGAGAATTTTGAGTACTGAATTCAGTACGGAAATAAGTATAGTGTCAAACGGCTCTTAGAATGATTATTTATATCACATGTGGCATCCCGTAAATAATTCCGGTAACATTAAGTTACAGGACAAAATATTGTGGCCTGTCAGGGCAAACTATTTAACATCAAATTATTTGAAAGATTAAAATATTATTTTTGTATTCGTTTTTTGAAACACATAATGCTTAATGAAATACATAGAAACATACATAAATATTACATTATATGTATTTAATTTGGCAGCTGTCAACCTAACCTCAAAATCTGATGTAAATTTCTACTTTTTCTCATTTTGTGGGAACGAATACAAACAACGCTGTTCAATACTCGTGCCCTGTCACTTTTCAGGGGCTCGGGATCGCCCTCGCCCCTGAAAAGTGTCATGACAGCGCACTCGTTTGAAATATACTATCGACGTGGAGATGTATTTTTAAAAGATTGAAAGGTACATAGGACCTCAGAAAGAAAGTGCTGTGATTTTTTCATCGAAATTCAACTTGCATAAAGAACAAAAATACGTCCCACGTGTTGTTTTACTAAACAAAACAATGGCAACGTCGCCGGACCTCACCTTATCTTATACGCCTTTAATTATACATATATATATATATATATATATATATATATATATATATATATATATATATATATATAATTCGCTTAATTCACTTGAAAGAGCAAAATTGGCATTTGTTCGAGCAAAACAAAACTTTTAATCACTTCAGCTAAAGCAACTCCGGACGCTTTCCAGAACAATGATACTCAGTTCTTTAACACAGACCTTACATATCGCTACAATTCCACAGAACAGTTGTATTGCCTGAAGTTATCAAATTATTTTACCGACTAGGAAATGTAGAACCAATCGTAACGCTCTTTCTCATCTGGAGAGGTTCAAGCCAGGTGAAAACCTATCTTTGGAAGCTCCAGCTCTGAAAATAGCGGTTAAACGGGAAACCATCCTGAATGTCGGGAATTAATTCCAGCCGACATTGTCTCAGGGAGGAAAAGGGGTCGCGACTCCGGATAGGTAATGGGTTTTTGATTACAAACTCCATCCTATAGCAGCGATTGGACCGCCTCGACTAAACATCAATCCGTAACAATTGACTTAGCCTCTGCTTTCATCTTTCGATATTATTTTCCATTGTAATCAGTTTAAATTTTCAATGGATGGCTTGTTGGAAATTTTTTGGGGAAGAGTCGCGAGTTTTTCTGAATTAATTGCTAGTTTAAATTTAAAGTGGCGCTGTTTTGGTTGGAACGAATTGGTGTTGCCGCAGATGTTACAGTAACACAATCCGGCACAATGCAAGGCTCTTAATATAATTAGAGCGTGTCAACGTAAACAAACTTTATCCAGAAAGTGTTGGAAAGATGGAAAAATCAGCCGCAAGCTGAAATAACTCACTCTTCCAAGTCCCAAAAGACTTTTTATACAAGACTGAAATGGTGTTGATGTGGAATCTACAAGGTTTTTTTAATAACTGTGTTTGACCTAATTGTGTAATTGCACGCAAATATCCCAACGGAAATATGACTTTTCGACATTTGCGTGTGGAATTTGATAACGATGGCGTAACGATGTACTTCTGAAGCCTACAGCTTAGCTAAAATAAAGCAGATTTTGCACCGTTTCATTTTGGATGTAGGTCCAGAGTCATCATTCAGTGTGAATCTATATGATTCGCCTCCCCAATCTGATAAATAAGTCACACACATATCGTCGAATTTCGTTGACCTAAAAACTTCCAATGAATTTTTATGAAATCTTTTAAGGCCCAAATTACACTCTCTCTTCCCAACAAAATTTTCTGGAAGTGACGTCTGTAATATTCACATCGAATATAGTCGCTTTATACAGTCGTGTCGTCCACATAGAATTTTTTAGAATATAAAATAAGGTAAAAAAAGGTTTCTCCGATGAGAATTGAAATTCGCATAACAAATTCAGCCGCTGGCAATGTATCTAGAAGTGTCTTCCCTCAACTCAGTTCTACACGGAATCCTATTTACATTCGCTTCTTCGCCTCGACTCTAGATGCATTGTTCTCAAGGGTCCACTTTCGTATCACTTACTTGTTTTCACGGCCATTCGAAAAATATATCGTTATACGGATAATAGACCTTCTAGCCAAAGGAAAAATAAGATCGGTTTTATGCCCCTGCCGTTTGCCACTTGCGAAGCGAAGATTTCCAACAAAGAAAAGCTTTTTTAAAAGCTCTAATATTAAAACTTCCATCCAGGTGCAATAAAAGAAAAGCCGCGGATCCATTAAGACGATTCCCAAACCAGACTGCCATGTAGCGCTCTAAATATTTACCCTTTTTATCACTTTCCATCAACAAATTCGTAACAAGACGCTGTTGTTTGAGGGGAGAGAGATAAGCTCCGAATTGTACGAAACTGTTACGATCTCCTTCGCGTATTTCATTTCGGAAGAAAATAATATTACCCGGATTATGAAGGCAAAAAGTCTTTTTTTAATTAGCGTATTATTTAGTATTCCAATTATCTTTGATAGCCTTTCAATTAATAAGAGAAACTTCATCCGCACTTTCAAATCATCCACATTGTGTTATGAAATACTAAATTGTTCAGGCACATTTGTGTGACCTGGCACCGTTGTTTCCAAAATCCCCAAAAATATGAAAATTTTCCCCCCAAACAGATTTTGAAATGGAGGGAACGCAAGGACGTCACAAAAAATGTCTGAAAAGTTTTTCATCATCTTGTCAAATGTTTTTCCAGTGGGTCGCGACCTCCTAGAAATATCTAATGGTCAGGGGGTCGCAAATTTTTCTTTCTGAAATTGTCACGTTATGGAGGAGGTTGAAAAACACTGTTCTAGTCAATGGAGCATTTCACATTGCATGTTTTACTCAGAACTTTTTTCGTAGAACTTTTTTCATAAATCAACAATTTAATCAGAGATAAAAGACTATACCCTAACTTATGTCCGCTTCTGTTAGGAGCATTTTTTTCGTTCCGTCCCGAAACTTCTACATTATGCATTCTGCGAAATTATTTTGGCTGTTGGATCGATTCGAGCACAAGAGACGTGCCAAGTTGGAGTTTGAGTTCCGGTTAAACACGTCCGGAATTAATTATGCAGCCTTCCATTTGGACAATGCCCATTGTGCTGCCGAAGAACAACGCGAGGTGGGGAAAGATGGCGTAAGACGAAGTTGGAGTCCAGAGCAATGGAAATGACGTCGAGATAGACTTTAACCAAAATGCCAATGGCGAGTGCACTCAGCTTCAGGTTGCTCTACATTCAAGCTTTAATGTATAAACAATTTATAAACATTGATTTATTTGTTATTCCATTTTTGTCAGTATTTATAATTAACATATTTAATATTAGAGTAGATTTAATTTACATAGTTATTTTGGAATGGCTTTGTAGCCCCATCGCGCCCAACTTCCACCACGCACTTGAGACGATGTCGCCCACGGTTTCATTAGTGAGGGCGACTTTTATTCTTCGTATTTTCTTTATCTTGGGCATTTATTATCTTGGGAGCTGGCGGATTCCTAACGTAAATAAAAATGTTGAACGAGTCTGACCCTCCCGCTTTTCCTTTTTATCCTCCTAAAAACAACGACTGGAGACCTGGAGTTGCTGTTTGAAGTTTTCTCGCATACTTGGAGTCAATGAGTGCTTATTAAAGAGGCATTCGCAGTTTTCTTGCCCGCCAAACGAATAATTTCAAGGGATTCGTTGACCCGTTCCTTGTAATTTAATTTGTGTAATTGTATTCAAACAAAAGTTCGAATCGCAACGGAAACAAGGTCAGAGGTCCACTCTCGGATTAAAGTTCCAATTCACTCCAATTGGCAATTATCTCATTTCTGAGAATAATGCAATTGCTGATTACACTGGTATTAATAATAGCTTTCATCGAATTATTCCTATTAATAATGGATGCACTATATTGATAAATTAATACCAAGTCTGGACGACCACGCGGATACGGAAGTGTATCGTGATTCTACAAAACCATTTTGACAATGACTAAATCATTCAGAATGTAATAAATTAACAAAATTCTGGACGAAATAAAAAGTTATTAATTGTGGAATCGTGTATATTGGTGAGTTCTGTGTCTTGTCATTTTCGATTACCTGATATTACTGGTGGAGGGTTTAAGATTTTTCGTCTTTAGACTATATCACAAAAAAGTTTATTAGGCAACATCAGGCAATTTATCCAATTCTGCATTTGGACAAAGTAATTGAGTGAAGTCACTACCTATTTTTAGATGACGATCAATCAGTTCGACGACAATTTCCCTTTACTGCGTGGTTCACAAACGTGCCATGTATGGCAATATTTCGTTCAGTTGTCCACGGAAACGTCAATCAATTAATCTTAGGTCTACTTCGCCTGAGGTCGTGGAACTTTAATTGGTAGTTAATGGGTTGTTTAATTACAACCAACGTAATACGTTTGCTCTAGCCCGGTTGATTATTGAGGGACACATGACTCATGGCAATTAATATTCTCTGATATTGATCAATCCAAATAAGGAGTGGCTTTCGACAGGGTGTTTAAACTCAAACTTGCACCAAATCCCAACAGCCATCGTTATTGGCGCCGGCGCATTTATTTCACCTACTTTCGGAAATAAACACCTGCACCTGCGGGGTGTTTAGCGTGTCAAAATTTATGCTTACGGGGGGGTGTTAATTGCTTCCTTGTACTTATGGAATCACGGCTTGCAGTAAATTAATGCGACCATTTTCCTAATGAAGCAAATTCGTTCAAGTTCGAATCGATATATTATTTTAACGTAATTGAATCGTTGATTAACTCACCATTATCCATTCGTCAAAATGATGAATGAATCCTCAATTTGTTTGAACTTAACGTCTTAACAGAACTCACTGCGGCAGTGAATCGTAAAAGTCGATCATTATCATTATATCGTAAATGCATACTTTGTTGACACGCTAATTGGCAATAAATGAAATGTGAAGTCTACATATCACAAATCTTGTTTATTTACTGCACTTTTATTTACAATTATCTGAAAATTAAACAAGCCACCAATGTTTACAAATATAGAAGATTATGTCGTTATGAACTTACCGTTCATTAATATACAGTTAATTTTGCTTTTTATGTGTCATGTTTGTTCAGCAGTTGCGAGTAGGTAGTGCAGTGCATCCAATGTGTGTTTAACTTATTATGTAAGGTAGTTCGTGCATTATAGCTAAATGCTTGTATATGTGACGTAACTTAATACTGCTCTCATTTAACAAAATTAATTCCAGTATACAACATTGGGCGTCCATAAAGATCAAAATATTTTGCACAATACATACTGGATGTCACAATTTTTCTTTTTAATATCAAACAGTTAAACATAATGCACTTTGTATATAAAAGGAAATCCATATTAGAATGAACCACGTACATACATATTATAATCTGTTTCATAAAAAGCTCAGGCATGCTTTTTTAATTGTTGTCTTATTATTATCAGAAACTAATTAGGTTTTTTTTGTTTCAGGTAAGCTCAAGCTTCGATTAAATCGTTCAAGGTCTCCATGAAGTAATGGTACTAATCTGAATATTTGAAGAAAGATTTTTTTACATAAATCTTGTGTGGGATATATTACCCATTATTAAGTAATAATCGGTTCAACGTAATATTCATTTCGAGCATGAAGCTTAATTTGATTGAACATAGTCAAACAAAACTAAAATCTATTTACTATAAAATTGGCACTTGTAAAGTAGCCTCCATACTATACGAACAACCTGCTTGATCAAACGGTCCAGTCAATCGATTGACGCGCGCTTCAACGTTCAACAAACCTTTAATCAACCCTTCAATCTTTTGGCCAAAACTCATTCTCAGTTGCATCTGTCTGTTTAAATCTGTCGTGAAGGGTTTCATGTGTTTAAAATGCTTGATCGAAATTGGCCTAAACTTTCTATCAATCACCGTCAACGCTTGGCTCAAGTCAATCAATCAATTCAATCGATTGCTTTTGATCAAAATGATTGACCGTTTAGGGCCTCCTTTAGACAGTTCTCTATGCCATGGATTTTAAGGCTGTCATTTACTAAGGATAGAGCCTAGTGCACGGGAAACATGGTAGAGTCTGAATTCTCTCTCAAGAACCGAAATTCAAAACTGGACCCGTCCGGTTCCAAATTTTACTTTTGCGCCGGTTTATGGGTGTGTTGAAGTTACAGAATTCACACTCTACCATTTTATTGAATTTCACGGGTTTAGTTTTGATTATTTGAATATGCGGTTACGAGAAATCGATAATTTAAAGGACATCTTATTTCATAAAAAAATTACAAAGTTGCTTCATTTTTAGGAGTATAAATGAATGGATTTGTATTTTTTTTTAAACAACGCACAAATGATAAATTTCAAATAGGTTAGCAAGAATTAAACTTTCGTTAGTAAAAAACTGGCGTGCCTTAACATTGTTGTTCGTGGATAAAATTCAGTAATGTTCGTCGGGAAAATTATTTCTGAAGTAAGCTTAAAATATTTAGAAAGCTGTATATTTGGGTAGAAATTTGGGTAGAAAATTTAAAAATTGCTATAGCTTTAGGACGGAAGATGTCGTATTTGTGAGCCATCGACCTGAGGTCTGATGCTCTCTACAAAACCCATCATAAAATGATAAACATGTCCCGAACACAACTACAGCAGGTTTTTTTTATGATGCTTTCCAGTTTCCGGAATACCGAAATTGGGAAACTCCTATAACGGAAACGGACCGACCAAGACCAGTTATAAGTAAAAACACTTTGCAGTATTTATCAAAAAAGTTGCTTGTCTCTTTATAAACGATAAGACCAAGCAAATACAAATAAACAGTGAGCGGCAAAAGTATGGAATAAATTCATTAAAAATTAAACATTTTTTTTTTCAAACAATTCTTTGGACGGGTCAATTTTAGGTTATAAAAATACATGTTTTTATACCGAATAAAATTCCAAGCTGTCATTTGTTTTCGAGTGATGACGTCATCGTTATTTTTTTTAAATAGAAACCCCCTATTTTTTTCTTGATTCAGATAGCCCTTCTAATTGACTAAACGACAGTATAAGATTTTGTTATTTTACATAATGAAATTTTTGAGAAAAAAAATAAAATTGGATTTTTTATGACACACCAAAACAAGTCAAAAAATCAAGTAGGTAAATCAAACATCAAATGGTACTGTTAGTTTCCTTTGTACGTGTAAATTGTTTTACAAAACGTTTTTGAAAATGGTTCATTTAACACAACGTATAGAAATTTTAATTTCGATTGGGTGCGGGGATAAAACTAGAAGTCAACAAGAAGTTTGCAATTCGTTCAATGCAAAGTATCCAGATAGACTCATCAGCCAATCTAG
This sequence comes from Diaperis boleti, assembly GCA_963583935.1. Taxonomy (NCBI): domain Eukaryota; kingdom Metazoa; phylum Arthropoda; class Insecta; order Coleoptera; family Tenebrionidae; genus Diaperis; species Diaperis boleti. Next base: position 23,069,616 of record OY757246.1, on the reverse strand, counting down.
TCAGTAAAATTGAAAATAAATTTAGAAGAACTGGGCATGTTAAAGCGATTAGAAGAACGGGTCGTCCAAAAATTAACGAAAATACGTCCTTGTAGAAATTTTTCCAAGTGACAATGATCAGACCTTAGTAAATGATGATTTGTGGTTCCTGCAAGACGGTGCACCCCTACACTTTGCACTTCCTGTTTGCCAATACTTGAACCGATAGAGTGGCCTGCAAGGTTTCCAGATCTCACATCCCTTGATTATTTTTTATATCGTTATTTAAAGTCTAAGATTTATGTTAGACCACAGAATCTAGAAGTTTTTAAAATTAGGATTCGATACGAAATAAGTAGAATTAGTGAAGAAGTAATTCAAATGTCCAAAAGGAATTTCTTCATAGATTTGCTTATTGTCAACAAGCTTTCGTTATAAAATTTATTTTTTCCATCTTTTTGTCTCAAAACTTTCCTTATGTAAGATAACAAAATTTTTACACTGTCGTGTAGACAATTAAAGGGGCTATCAAAATCAAGAAAAAAAATAGGGGGTTTCTATTTAAAAAAAATATATCGATGACGTCACCACTCGAAAACAAATCAATATTATTTATTAATTAAAAAAAATATAGAAATGAAATTCGTAAGCAAGAAATTTAAAAATGTTTTTTGAAAATTGCATAGCAGGTGGAATACAAAAAAAAAAAAAAATTGACCTGTACGAGCGATTTGCTTAAAAACTTTACCATCAGACTGTATGTACGTATTAGGGAGGAAAGTAATTTTATGGAGGCAATGTGTTTTATAAGTCACGTATTATCAGAATATTATATTTTTATAATAAATTTCTTTACTCCACCATAAATATTGATATTTTATATTTATTATAATTTCTTTATTCAACAAATACTACGCACCAAGCGAACAATGTTTATAGTAATTTGTTTACCGAGGCCGTAAAAAGGCTTCTTGCTTGTTGCTTGTGGCCGAGGCGCCAGCCGTACACATCTATGAAGTTCTGCCAAATCAGTCCCAAAAAAGTAGTTTGACAGATCAGTCCCAACACTACGCAGAGAGGACATATAACGTTTTTTTTTTTTATTATTTCGACTTTAATCTCCAAATTTCGACTTTAAAGTTAAATTATGCGCGCGCACGCCCATTAACACATTTCAGGTTTCACGTACAGAGAAATATGACCTTCCTGGAGTATGTTTCTTTTAGGGGTCGAGCGCGTAGCGCGACGCACCAATTTCAATGATCCACGGAAAAGCAAATTTTCACAGCAGCAAATTTCGTCTTCATCCGCTTTTTTCCGTTTCGATGGGGTAGCTGTCGTAACCGACGCCTAACATTTGCATCAGAAAATAATAAAATAAACTTGATTCCTACTATCGTCCTACCCCTTTCCCAAGGGGGCTCCCTTGACCATAAGCCACTTGAAGTCGGAATTTCGAGTTTAAAATCAAAATTATGCGCGCGCACACCCATTAACAAGGGCAACGAATTAAATCATTTATTTCATGTCTCTTCCTGTTCTCTCTAACGTCTAGCCCCTGAACGGTCACTCAATCTGCCCTGTCCGCGCGGCATCTCCATTTAGTCTTGGGGTTTTGAAAATTGAAAGTATTGAAATAAAATTGAGTTTATTTCATTATTTTCTGATACAAATGTTGACTTCAAGTGGCTTATGGTAACTAAAACAAGCCCCACACCCCCCTTGGGACAGGCGTAGGACGATGGTAGATTTCATTATTGTCTGATACAAATGTTAACTTCAAGTGGTTTATGGTCAAGGGGGCTCCCTTGGAGCCTGTTTTGAAGTTGCCGTTTGTGAAAATTTGCTATTCCCTGGATCAAAATTGGTGCCTCGGGCTTTGCGCTCGACCCCTTAAAGAAACATACTCCAAGAAGGTCATATTTCGCGGTACGTGAAACTCGAAATGTGGTAATGGGTGTGCGCACGAATAATTTCGAGATTAAAGTCGAAATAATGAAAAAAAAAGTTGTATGTCCTCTCTACGCCTTCATACAACACAGTAGAATCTGACAGATGTGTACAAAAAAGTAAAACTTTACAGCGCCACGGCTCCAAAAGAGATCACAAAATAACCTCATTGTCTAAAAAAATAATTACTGTTACTCAAGTAGTATACAATTATGATACGAGTTTTATAAGAAGCATTTTGTCGCACGCACGGGTTTAAGTGCGACAAAATGCCTTATTAACGAGTTATCATACAGTATTTTTTCTACTTTGCCACTTTTTGCGACGTGCACTAACGGCGGATACGAAGATACGAACAAGAAATAATGTCGGATAAACGACCCAAAAAGCTACAAGATTTTCTATAAAAATGATCATACCAAAATATTGTATACATTTTTACGAAGAGATTGAGGTACGGATGAACACGATCCGTTTATTCTAAATATTTTGAAACTTAACACAAAATCTGCACAAAAGTTTGACGTTTTGAGGTTGTGAAATCTCCCCATCCACAAAATGTTTAGAATCAAATCCCGCCGCACAAACAAGTGGACCCCCTTATCCGCGTCATCACTGACCAGAGACACAAACATCCTCAGTCATCACCGTTATATTGGCATCACAGTCTTTAGCAAGCGCCATCAGTGCACTTGTTTGTGTTACCAGCTTGACCACCACCAGGCAACAAAATTGCGTGCCCCAAAAGCACGTGAAGGTACCCCTCAAACAAGTGCCGACAATATAGTAATCCCAATTCCCATCAACAGCTGTTGCTGTTGTTCCCTCGGCTAGCCACTTGCAGTTGAGCGAAGTATTAAAGGTTAGGATTGCCCTGGAATTGCCAATATTGTAAAAAAAATATACTAACAATAGTAGAATTATTATAACACTGTTATAACAATTACCACTCAAAACCGTATCGTAATAGCCTCAGTACGAACGCAAAGTAGAAAATAGTATATTATTATACAAGTTTCACAAGACGGTTGATTGTAGCACGAGTAGTTTGAGGCACGACGAGCGCAGCGAGAAGTGCTCCAAAGGCACGAGTGCTACAATTTCGGCTTGTGAAACGCGTGTAATATACTATTTTTTCGAATTTGGCTTTATTTAATTAAGAAAAACTGAAAATTTGTGCTAAATTGATGACTTTGGGACTCTTGAATAACACGAGTGGTATTTCAGTATAATTGGTATTTCTGCTAAATGGCGTTTCTGATTTGGAGGTTAGATTTGGAAACTTTTGATTATGCAGAAGCTGTACCTCACGTTTGATTGCCATTTTTTCAATTCTTGTTTTTACCAATGTTTACATCTAATCATGGAACGAAAGTCATTTACTTCTCTTTGCTTTATTTTCGTTCACATCTGGTTCACATCTGTCATATGGCGCGATTACTTGACGTTTATAACGTCGTGTCGCGGTCACATTGCAGTACAGTTCCAAATTGCAGGCAACATTAAGACAAGAAAAGTTAGCAAAAACAGAATTATAATTTAGATCATTATGATTCTGTTTTTGGTGTTATAATTTGCAAATTATGAAACCAAATTCGAAAAAAGACATTTACTGTATGACACTGATTTGCATTTGTGCTATTGAAAAAGAAAACTGCAAGCAAAAACTTTACTTTTTACACGCCAGAAACAGCGGTGTTATCACTTGTAATAACATGAGTGCTTCAAAAAATGACACGATAAGTGTCACGATAATCAACTGGGGTATTACAACAGATCATTTCAGAAGCACGAAAGTAATTCGGTAAGATTATTTCATGAATGAAGTTGTTTTAACATCAAAGAATGTTCACCAAAACGATTCATGTTGAAATTTGACATAATAAAAGTAAAAGATGTGACACTATAAATAGTATTCAGCGTTGCCTTGAAAATTAAAAATAAAAACATTTGAAAAAATAACAAAAGATCCAAAAAATAAACTCGATTGGCCGAAAACGATGTAGAATGAAATAATCTGTAATATAATTTAATAAATTTCTCCAAAAATTCAAGGACATATTCCTCAAATCAGACATAATTGTTAATTATGAATTTGTTAGTTATTAATAATTAATTGTTGTTAATTGTTAATATTAAACAACGACTTGTCTCCACACACAGTGAATCATCCCCGCACGGTTTTCAGTGCAAACGCCAAAAATCAGGACAATTTTGATTCCAGCGGACTTAATAAATGCGCATTCCACAATCTTGACCAGAAGAAAAGTTTTAATTAACTGTACCCCGTTCTCCGTGCATTCACGGCAATACATTTTCCCCCAATCTATTTTCAAATTTACAGATTTAAAAAAAAAAAAACTCTTTAGCTGCAAAGATACATGTTTTATTAACACACACTCAAAATTTTGGCCCATAATCTTCAAAAACAAAAAAGTTATCTTTAACGCCCGGCAAAAATGAACCAACCCTCTGTCAGAGACCTATGAGTGGACCCCTTTATTACGGGTATTTTATTACGGCGAAAGTCCCTATTGTAAAGAGATATTATGGTCACCCAGGCCATCAATATTCAGTTTGAACGTTCCGAATAACATGGGTTGTTCGTTTGTCCCCAAAAGCAAAAGGACACTGTAAAGCCACAAACCAATTCCGACCCAGACACTTCAGTTCTTCTATTCTGCACGAGGTTGCACCATCTCGCAGCCAACATTCAAGATTTTATCTCACTTCAACGTCGGAAGAAGTTTGTCTCTCAGTAACTCTGTCGTGAAGTGTGGCCTTCTTTAGACAGTTCTCTACGCCATGGATTGCTCACCTTCAGTATCTTCACTCATGTCGTTACATGTCGTTTAAGTTTCTAGAATAATAATGCAATAATGTAGGTGTTGTAAGTTAGGACTCAAAAAATTAATATTTTATAGAACACCTACTAATTTTCGACCAGTTTTAGGTTGCGTTAGATTATCCTAATCCAAATAAACCAATGAAATTAATAAACGACATTTTCAACACAGTACATAACTTACTTTATAGCGGATTTATACATGAATTTTAGACACACCTTAGAAGTTCTAACCTCGTTTGTAAGCCAATAATACAAGACGAACTGTACAAAACAAACTTTGAACACTAAGTTTACTCGAAAAGGCAAAAATAAATAATTTAATCTGAGTTAGGTAAACTTTTCTGTCTGAATTACTTTGAATCTGAAAATGTCATCAAACACCTACTTTGTTTACTTATTGTTAGATAAACTTACATCCACCAAAATCGTATGCAAATTTGAGCATGACGACACCAACACTCTCCTAGTAAATTCAATAACACAGGAAAACTGAAATTATGAAATATTTATTGTCCAACATAAATTTAAACTCCACGCCAAAACATTTAATAAATAAGTTGAGAGTATAGTCACTGCGTGGACAACGCCCGGCATTATTGCAATAAATCTTTACCGAAATGAATTTTCGAGTAAAACCTTAGCAAACGTGTACTGCTAAATTTAATAGTTTTCCAACAAATAAAGTTGAATCGATTTTGTTGGCTCCGACTAGTTCTATCTATGGTCGTCCTGTGTGGTTTAATTTATATCTGTGGACAGTAAGAACCATTTTGAGACGTCAACCCGACATAAATGGTTTACGAGTTGGATCAAAAGGACAGATCCGACATTAGAGCCCCTTGGGAATTTAAAGAATTTCATACGTCAAATCTATATCGTTTCACAATTTATTCAAACCGACAATGTAGCGAATCTACTCCGTTGATTTCATGTCGGTTTTGTTTATGTAAATACAATATAACGGTAATTGCCTCGTTCGAGTATAAGCCTATAAATTCTATTTATTGCCTCTGTGAGTTTTATTTAATCGAATTATGGTTTAATAGCGGCATAACAAGTCGGAAACATGTGTTGCGTATCACCGTTCTCAGCTTGTTTTCAGTTTGTATTTTTTAAGTGGTAATTAGGGTGAACGATGTTTGTACAAGTGTTTGTATTTTTTTGAAGGTTAATCCACGACAAAACATCCCTTGAAACGTGACCTTTGTTAAACACAAGCCATGTGTCTATGGACCACCCGTGTAGGGGTAGTTTCGCCATCGGCTGCGGAATGTGTACAAGAAGCGGAGAAGATACTTTCCAGAAGCAGTTAAAAGCGATATTACAGCCAGTTTCTTTCGACGTAAATAAACATCGGCGAAATATAAGCAGAGTTCCTCGAGCAAATATTAGTCAAAGCGAGTTTGTTATTGATTACGCTGCGATATTGACGTTCCTCTTTTCCTTACCAGTCGATTTTATTCAATCTGTGTTTATTTATAAACGATGCTGGCGAGGAATGGGGTAAAGCGACATTGTTTCTGAATTTTTTATATTATTTCTGGGGACTGCTGCCAATAGTTTTTTATCCCCACAAGCGGTATGACCACGATGAATATCTTTAATTTAAATTGTAACTCCCTAGTTTTTCGTTCAATGCAATTTAGTTACTCGCTAGGTTTATCTTTTCCGCTTTATTTCAACCGGCGTTTGGCGAACAAAACAAGTCGTGATATCTAAAATTTTTCCTGCAAAAAACGGAGACGAATCCGGAACTTCCGCTCTCGAGCTCTCCAGATGTTTCGAGAGGACGTAGACGAAAGTCGCAAATACACGTTTTCTTTGACTGTTCCTTAAATTATCCACGATGCGTCACATACTTCTCCTCCAACCACCTCTGGGAAATAATTTAACGCTGCTTGTGAAACTTCAAGCCCGATGAATTTTTAAATCTCGTTTAACAACGTTTGTATCGAACACGTCACCCCGACTTCGGACTAAATTATTAACGATGGCATTGTCTCTTGAAATACTGAAACCGTAAATTGTTAACATCCGACGTACGCTAATGCCAATAATTACTAGGCTGCACCCAGAGGCTAATGGTAGATTGGCATCGAGCCAATGGCGACCTAGACCCGAAAGGACTTCTGGTCCCACGGTGCGAACCTATTGTATGTGACTATGACTATTTATGGACAAGTTTCAAGTAATGAATGCTTAAGTGACGAATTTAATGGGGAACTGAAATACTGGGACATGGAATTGATAATGCGGTTTGGACAGGACAGTGCACTCCTTTCATAGAGCCACGTCTTCAATGTATTGATTTTTAATTGCATAAAGAGATGATTATATACATAATGACCCTTGTTCACCAAGGAGCAAAAATCAATACAGCTGTGCCAACCCGATTAGATGTATTTTAAATATTTAAATAGAAGAAAGTCTTCAGAATATAATTAATAACGGACAATGAAACCTGCTTGTTTGAAACGACTAATACGTGTATGTATAATGTGTTCGACATGGATTTAGTGACAACTTTTTTGTGGGATGGATAAATTTCCTAGCAACCCACGTGGGTAGTGGCATAGTTTATCATAAGTGTAAAATGACGTTGGTTAAACAGACAAGATTTAAGATTTTCAGTTGCCAAAATTCAGAAGAGAGAACATCACAGCTTGAAATGGTGGGAAATCATTTATGTGTGATCTTACAGTCCAATTTCATGTTGAGTATTAAGGATGGCATTCTCGTTGAGTAGACCTAACAGGCCCCTGTAGATGGCGCTTAAATCGGACTTTTACCATATTTAAATTTGGCTCTTCCCATCAATCCATGACTACCATCCTGACTACCAAAGCTGTAGAAGTCATAAAACCCTCGACCCGAGCTTAAAATTGAAGGGTCTGTCCTGAACAGTTTGAACAGGTTCCCTGACGGTCGATCATGGATAATTTCTAATTCGATGTCGGAATCGTTTGTAGACGACTTACGTACCTGGCAGGGTGTTGGACTCGGTAGAGCATTTTTCAAGCTGCGATCTGTTGAGCTTCGGTCCTCAGCTTGGGGATTCGTCTTGCCGAATAGACGAGACCCTGCACAACAACATAAGATACGGACAAGACTATGGGCATGTGAAGCCTCTTGACACCATATTGCAAATTTAATCTATGATTTTCGGTTTATGATTTAAAAATAAAAACAGGATTATTATCAACATTTTAGAAATTAGATAATACATTTCTTAGTAATGACATGGAAACTTCAACATCAAAATTTTAATCATCAATTTTAATAATTGAATAGTAATATTAATATTTATTTATTAGTTCACATCCGTTCAGCCGTATTATCCGTATTTTTACGCCATTCTCTAGACCTCCTCTTGTCCAGGAGAAAAATTACGCCGAGTTGTTACCTTGGTCAGATGTCGAACGAAAAAGAAGGCTGTAGGTTTGTCGCGCGGCACTGCAAGAACTTATCGTGTTTTTTTTTGTATGTGCCGGTTATCTCTAAACGTTGATTCGTTCCTGAACCTGGATGGTGAATGTGCGGCAAAAAATGAAATTGTATCAGTACCAATAGACTCAGTAAACACGATTATTTGGGTCAGTGCAAAAGTTTAGGCCCATGTCTCTATTGGAAACACCCTCTCGATATTTATTTTTAAGTGCCATTTTAAGTAAAACCCAGGGTCGAAATTAATTTTGGTTTTAGGATCCGGAATCAGCATAACGCCTTTTATAAATTAAGTCTCAATCTTGTAATTTTTTTCCAAACTTGTTTTTAATTGTTTTTTTGAAAAACCACTAGCACTAGGATTTTCAAAATAACACAGAGTAAAAAGCTGCGTCAAAATTTCATTGGAATTGCTAGAGTCGTTTTCCTTATCTCTTATGGAAGAATAACACGGAAGGACCACACCCTTAAACGCCGGTTGCTACGGAGACGTTTTATTTAAAGACCGGGTAGTAAGGACCAATTTCTCGTTTCATTGGTCTGTGGAGACGTCTCCACAGCCACCGGTGTTTAAGACCGTCGCAACATGAAATCGGGCTGTTATTCTACATGTTTCAAAAAAGTAAATTTATTGTGTAAATCATTATAAATTCATGTGGAGCATAAGAAACGTCTTTCTTCTATGCCTTTTTTTTATCCGGAGTTTTTTTGCTATTTAAGACTAAGGACGTTATTTCTTCAGAACTGTTTCAATTTTAATTTCTGTTTGCAGAATTTAACACTATTATGGACATATTTATAAATCCTTTGTAGACAGCAGAGGCATCAAAGTAGTGTAGACAACTAAAGCATTACAGAACAAGTATAAATAAGTATGTCAAAGGGAATGATTGACAGGTTAGACCTGCGGGTGATTAACGGTTTTCATCGTTTCATACCCTGCTGTTGTGATCGCCTACAACCTACCCTCTCTGCCAATCAGTTCCTTTGTTCTTCTAATTTTACAATTCTTGAGTAAAAAATCAATAGCCCGTTCTAATATAATACTAATATAATAAAGAGGATTTTTTTCGACATCGTGATCTCAATTTTGACGATCAATAGATAAAGTATTTATGTAGGTAGCTTATTTGTGTCCATTTTGATTTGAGTTTACGACATAAGGGGTCCAAAACATGTATATAAGTGTGGGCTGAAACGGATCTACTGACGTCGGTATAATTATTGAAATATTTATTCCTCGTTTTATTTAGGACTCACTTTTAACTCTGAACCGTCCTTTAACTATTAAACTAAGCAATAAGTGACACATACTGTTCTGTAAAACCTCTAAGGGGTAGAAAACTAGCCAAACAAAAACCTGATACATTTTATTGAATAAACTATCCTTTTTATATTCGTTTCGTGAAACACATAATGCATAATACATACATAACTACATACATAAATATTATAGCATTATTTATTTAATTTGACAGCAGTCAACCTAACCTCAAAATTTGATGTAGATTCGTGTTGCAAAAACGCTATTCAATACTCGTGCGCTGTCATTTTTCAGGGGTTTGGGCTCATTTGCAACCCTCGGTTGCGGCTAGTGGTGCAAAAATTCGCCCTCGCCCCTGAAAAGTGTCATGACAGCGCACTCGTATCGAAATATACTATTAGTTCATACTTGTATCTACAGTGACATTTTTCTGATAATTAAAAGTGGAACATTAACGTCCTAGTACTTTAAAGAAAAATTCTAGTAGCAATTATACTTCAATCATTTCTTATATTGTTCCCGAGATTTCTGTGGCATCAAATTATTTTTCACCCTATCTGCTTCATCTAGAATATCTTAAGGCACCTCAATTTTATCCATTTTAAATTTAATTTTTGTTGTCATTTTTGACAAAGGTTTGTTACTATGGGAATGGTATTATTACGAATAATTTGTGCATGATAAACACTCAAAATTTCTTTTATTTTAATCTAGTTCATTAAACTTGCAATATGAAATAAAATGTTGTATTTTCCTCGAACGAAGAAGTGTTTTTAAAGGTACTCACAAGTAATTCCGGCCTCGGCCGTTAACAACTTGCTCGTACTTTAACCTTTTCGTTCTAGATAAATAATATAGTATTCCTCTATTCCTCCCAAACGGGAATAAAATGCAACTTTATTCTCTCGTTTTTGGCTAATAATGTGGTACTTTATTCCGGAGGGAATACTGCTATTTTATTCCCTAGTAAATCGTTTTTCACACATAAACCAACTCGTTTCCATAGTAACCATCATTCAACTCCATTTAGGTATCACCGTACTAAAAAAATTTCTTCTCTAATTTAGGCGGTTGGGAGGAAAGTTTTGTATGCATCTCTGATACACTAATAACTATTAAAGTACTAGTAGCATAATAGTATATTAAAAAACAAGTTCCATAAGACCGTTCTTAAAGCACGAATTCAAGTGTACAAAACGAGTGGCGTAGCCACGAGTTATTATAATAATGGGTGCTTCAAGCATTTATCAAACGAGTATTTTATGCTATTTTTTTGTAATTTGGCCTTTTTAAGCCTTTTTTAAAGTTTTTTTTTACTTTAGTCGATTTAGGGATTTTTGTGACGATTGGTAATGTTCACTTTCGTGTGCTGTCACTGTCCTATTTTTGACACATTTTTAATTTAAACTGACATTAGTTAATCACGCGTTGCCAGCCTTTACATGTTCTTAAAAGGTTCCGTGCCTTAATATGAAGATGATGACGTAGCGTTCGTTAATATGTCTATTAGAGAATTAAAATGGAGACAAATTACAAAAATGTATGTTCGATCGATTTAAACGGGTTGACTTCCAATTTATAGCCATTATTATATCCATAAGTCAAGTAATAACAACCATTACACAAATATGTACCTCAGCATCTACACGGAACGTAGTCTGGGATTAAAGCGTCGATTCTGACTAATGCACACATGAATTGAGGAGTTTGCGTTCAAAACCAGATATATATCCACGTTAAATCCTCAGGAAATAACAAATAAAACTTTATCTTAAACAAATATAATAATCTATAAAATCTATATCATTACAAAAAAGTTAACGATCCGTAGAAAATGCAAAAAAATAAGACGAACCCGGACTCCGGATTTTTCGTTAACTAAATTAATTGAATATTCATCGATTTGTTGATATTATTTACGTCGTTCACACTTATTTTTTGCGGGAAGTTGGCTACGAGAATATTGAATCGCTCATGCTTTGTGCTTCGAGAGGAAGATAATAAACTGTCAACCTTCGTCTAAGCAGATTATATCTTACCGGACCCAGACTAATTCCGGCATTGTGTAGTTGAAGCAAGTATCGATCCGTATTTTTTATACTTATTTGTGAGTCAATGATTTCAACATTCTGTTTTATACGTTGTTGCACCGAAGTTTGGCTTAGGGTCACATTAAATCCACTGACTGGTTGATTTAGTACCGATATCGACATTTCGGTAGTATCATAAAGATTACGATAATTGATAACATAACTGCAATCTTTTGTCGGGAGGAACACAAAGTTTTTCTGTTGGATAAATTATGAGGTACATGTCATTCACTTAATGATTACCTTACTATAAATGCTCCTCTTAAAGCTAAGGGAGCAACTGATTGAGCCCACAGTTCTCAACGAATTATGATAAGAATTATGCCTTCGTTACTAAACATTTAACTATACATTTCTAAAACTTGATGTAGGTTTGTGTTTGTGAATGGTAATTACGTGAGTTCGCTAATATCAAACTTTCAAATTTGTGCGATCCCCTTCTAGGTGCTTTGTTTTAATGGCGATCGCTGCAATTAAGGCACCGATAAAAGTTCGGCATGAAAAGAAAAGAAGACTAATGTAGATACATTAGCACCGAAAAAATATATAAGATTAAGTTAACGATGCAAGTTTCCATCTTTTTGCTGCTTCCACCCGCTGCGCTCTTTCCACTCGAAGCTTTTTATTTCCGTCGAATTTCCTTTCCTCCAATTGCTTGTAATTGTCGAAACCTGTTGGGAGCGTTATAAGAACTACCACCAACTGCCCCACCCCACTCTTCGAAGTAGGTGGAAGTTGTTAAACTCGCCCATTAACAAAGACTTCGAGATAGGCCAGCGTCGAAATAAAGCGCGTTCTTAACGTCAGAAGAGCTTTAGTCGGCAGAAAATACGAGCTGCATGTTCGGTCCATAATTTGCTTTGGCCGTCCGGCATATCTCACAGATTAACTTACATAAATTTCCACTGGAGCTGTGTAAAGATGGCGGAGACATAATTAATGAGAGTACGTGATTAAGATTATGTCAAGTGAGAAAAACACGAGGGATTAGCGAGCATAGGAGCACGTGCATGTGAACCGGGCTTAATCGCGCCCTAAAAGTTAACGAGCTTAAATTAAAACTGAGACGACAGCAGCTGCACCAAGATGTTCATTGGCATAGCGCCCGTCGTATAATCAACTTCTTCGGATCCGTAAGCCAACTCACCGGAATTCCGAAGTCGTTCTCATGGAAATTTGGCTGGTGCTCTAAACCTAGATGTCTTGCCAGGGCTCTAAGATGAGGAATATTAGCTTTCGGTGGGGTTTAAAGTGTATTTGACTTAATTTTGTGTTCGCCAATCAACAGTCAAGTGTACGTGTTAATTAGAAAGATCACAAATGAGAATTAACGTGATCACCCGAAACGAAGACAGTGCTTCCAAGCAGTTCTTTTTTGTCACAAGGTGTATAAAATTTATTTTCATATTCAACTTCATGACATGGACCAACACAAATCGTCAAAGAAATGAAATAACCGAGATAAAAATCAGGTTTTTACGGCCAGTGATGATGGATAATTTCAGATGAGAATATATTAATGTAAGGCTACTAGAAAAACAAGAACATACCTAAATAGAAAGCAAGAATAAGCAAGTATAAGATATAAGAAAAACATAAAACAGAACAGTAGGTATCTGGTTTGGTTATCCATCGCGATTCCAACTCTTGACACTTAAATGTTGAAGCATAGGCGCGGGACGCCATCTCTTTGGTAGCATCAGAAACATACTATGCACCCTGAGAAATAGACATGTTCTAGTGTCGCCATTTCTTCTAGGGGCCCAATAGATCTGATGCATTATCGGTACCAACACCGACCTGAAAAAAGTTTCACAGCGTCGAAATACTGGTAGTGACATTTTGAAAATGTGTGTGACTAGGGAGGTACAATGATTCATGGGGATAAGGGGTTCATCTGGTATCGAGGTTCGTTTGGCTATCCTAGGGGTGGACTTCTTTGTTCTTCGTTCTTCATATTTCTTTCTTCTTTTCCTCTATCGTGGGATTCTCTTATCCTGGGTCTTCTTTGTCTGGCTGGGCTGGGTGAGAGGGCTGCAAGAGATGGGGCTGCGGGATGGAGCTCCTCGAGAGGGGAGTGGTTTCAACCAATTCCAGTAGTGCTGTAGACGGTACCTAGAAGAAAAGATGGTAGATGTTTGCTTTTTTTTTTTTTGGAGCCTGTTTCTAGAGGAAACTTTGAAGGATGTGTGTAAGTTTTGTATGGCTATTGTGTCCTTACTGTCCAACATACGGGTGGTTGGTCTATTCGTGGATTGTTGCTGAGAGGTATCGGTAATCAACATTGTAAATTTTTCATAGAAGGCGGCAATTGGACGTTACGCTTCGATAGATGCGGGTATATAAGTGCTCGGTCCTCGAAGATTGGTTCGATGAAGGAGTTGTACATGTAGTGGAGTATTTTGTGGTCGCAGCGGCGGAGAAGGTAAAGAAGGTTAGCTGTTACGAGCTTTTTTGAGTTTCTTTGTGGTCGGAAATTAGGGAACCGGTCGACGAGAAAGTGACTCCCAGGTAGTTCACACTGTTGGTTTTGGTTATGGTTTGTTTATTGAGGCTTTGTGGGGTTCTGGTGAATAGGTTTGCATTTGGAGCTGGATTTGGCTTCACCCTCCATCTGTTGGACCACGGATTTGGATTGGAATGCGATTTCGGCACTTTTGTGGCTTGACCAGATTGTCGTGTCGTCGGCGAACAGCCTGGTCTTGGTCCTGTGATGGTCTGAAATGGAAAAATCTGCGCAGTATATCTTGTAGAGAAAGAGTAATAGCGCGGAACCCTGAGGGACTTTCTGGTTTACGGGATTTGGGAGAGGGTAATTGATTTTCTATTTCAGTCAAGAAGTTTTTGGATTAGGCCTTGTTGCCAAATCGTTTTTCGATATCCAGGAAGACACATACGGTGCACGGTTGGAGGATCTGTTGATATCGGTTTGGAGTTCAAGGGTTAGGAGGCTGACTTTTGTGGCCTATTGAATTTGGGGGCGACGCTGGTGGAACAGGATGTATATGATTTAAATGTGGTGAGTGCTATGGCCTGTTTGGTTGTGATTTCGGGGGTTTCGGTTGGTCTTCTCTGTAGTTTTCGTCGTTGTCGTCTTCGGGATCTGCAAATTCGGCATAATGTGCATTGCAGCAATTGGGGTTTCGTCTGTTATGGGCGCTGTTTGAGTTCCTTTACAAAATAAGCAAGTGACTCGTAGCTTCCCGTGCACGCGATTTTGTTGGGGCATTCTGACTGGGGGTGTCCAATCTGGTAATACTTGGTGCATTTGAGTGGGACCTGGGCTGGCGGCCTGGATGGCTCGCACTTTCTTCATCAGAAAAGTCATCGCAACGAATGGCACAGTGAGACGATACGTATGTGTTCCTCAAAATTTTCACTACGCACAGCGAGAAAGAAGAACACATATTATACGTGCGTTCTCACAAGATTAGCGAACATAGTTGCTTTCGATTTGTATTATTGTAGGTACCTGTTAATTAATTGAAAATGAGAATCTCCTATATTTATTAGCAAGAATTAATCAGTTTTATTGACAGAACGAAAATCTGTATTGCTATCGGATTGTGCATTGGGTTTGGTGTTGAGGCTGAAAAATAATATTTACCTAATGAAAATTGTCGCTTTTATTGCGACCAGAATACCAAACCTTCAATTCGAAATTCAAGAATCACCCATAGTACTACCCATTTTAATATATTCGAGTATACATTCCCAATAAAATTATACAAACCGTTCAGTCACGCAAATCACGATCTATATAAAAATGTAAATTTCTCCTCAATTCTCCCATACACTGAAACATAAACGACACACACTAAACACTCAACTTTATGAACCCTTGTTGTAATCAACTTCTTCGTAAGCGAAGTCACCGGACATCCGGAATCGTACGGATGGAAATTCGTCCGGGGCGCTTAATCCGGGGCTTGGTCCAACCGGACGAATTTGCCACAGCTTCGCGCCCCGATTTCCACGGTCATATTTTATGAAATCCACTGGAAATAAACAGAGGGTTGAGTTCGTGGTGTACACGACGAGGGACAAACCCCTATTTTGAGTTTTGACCTGTAACACGGAATTTTAAATAGGTACGAATTATGCCTGAAATGAGTCACAGTGTGAATTGCAAGGGGATGTTGTATTGCGTACTATGAAATTAATTTGCAATCTTGTAACGACTATAATATTGTTGAAATTTTGCAATCTCGAACGAAAGGGCAGGAGCCTGAATTTTCTATAGTTTGGTATTTTTGTCTACCTGAACATTACAAAACAGCGAGAGGAATGACAATTTAAAATCATCGAACATTACACAGTATAAAATCCATATTTGCTGAAAAAGCCAGTCACACTTCAATAGTAAACAAAACGTACGTTAAAATACAATGGAACGAGACAGTAAAGCATGATTTCGAAATAATTGACTATTGACCTTAAATGTTTAAACATGCGTTTGTACTGAATTTCCATTAAATCTACAAAAACATTGAATTTGCAGTTTTATACTTAGTTAGATAAATACCTATCTCGTGAAAAAATATTTTCAAACTACATACTTTGTACAATAGCCATCAGTTTCGGTCACTAATTAAATTATGTGTTATATAAAAGTGCATCGAACCGTTTGATACTTAACCGAACAACGTGATGAAAAGGTTACGTAAAGCATTGTGTGTTTTTTTACCTACTTCATGAAGTTGTTTATTATGTATTCCAGCGGCGAATCAATAAAACTTTTCAGAGCTTGAACCACTTCATCTTTGTATAAAGCAGGAGCAAAATCAGTGGCATGATTTTAACCGGTCAATTGTCCTGAAAGTTGTATTATTATTTTTCCGAGCTTACCTTTTGCCTCCGATTTCGCAATTTATTTGTGTTGCCATATTCTGTGTGATTTGAACGTTTAATATCTCTTCTGAACAAGTGTTTTTATTTTCGTTTGCCCCTTTGACCGCCTGCCTATTATCAACACCGAATTGTAAAAGTTGTATCAAGAGACTACTGTAGCGTCCTAAATAAATGACAAACTTTGGCGAAGTTTTTACTTTATGAGTTTTTAGATTGTCGGAGGGTACAGTCCCCACTATAATAAAGTTTGTTTCAACATTGAAAACTTCATTATTTTCGTCGCTTCTATTATCAGCAAGTTAATACACTGATCGTCATAAAAAAGCAACTAGAAAGTTTAGTTGTCTTTATCCTTATGACTTATGACGCCCAAATCTCCCTTGATTATGTTAAATACAAATTTCCTACATTATTGTGATCAATATTGTTAGATTATGATTTCGTTTTTGAAAATTTGTTTGCATAATCACTTTGACCAGTATTTGCAAAATCTGGAACAAGTGCACTGATAGAAATTTAAAAATCAATATGTATTTATGAACCAAATTTCAGACCACACGACCTCTGCTGAATGTGTTTCATTTTTTGTGGCAATTAGTGTAGTTCGTTGGAAATCAAGTTTTAAATATTGAAACAGATGAGAGTAGAAACGAATCGTCGATAATTACTATCAAAACAACACAATTGAAACAGTTGAAAATATTACAAACATAACTACCAGCAAATGGTGTTGTGTAGGACACAACAACAACAGACCATTCGAGCATCCCACACAAATTGTTGATTACTGTTTGTAATGAATAATTAAAGCCCTATTTAAATGCGGGCAGCGAAATTCAAAATATAAATATGGTAATGCGCGTTCATTACTACATTCAATTGTGTGCTGCTAATGTCATCAGAATTCTGTTACAAAAGCGACAAAACACCTAGAAGTCGAACTTCTTTTATTATTCATTCCGACCAACGCTAATTATCCCACTTGCATATGTTTCCGGTTTTGAAACTAATACTCCCGCACCAGCCAGCCAGCCAGAGGGTGCGTTTTATTTATTTAAAATTTCATTTTCCCTCCATGTGACATTAAACGGTGAGGCTTAAGGATCAGGATATCAAATATCTGAAACGCAGCAGGACACACAATGGAACGATGAATATTTTTATTGGCTCATATCGTGCGCCATCGCGTTGCAAATAAAATATGTCCGTGCGATTTTTTTAGAGTTGCAACATGTTGCCTTATTTGTAGGTTCCCATTTATGGGAGGTGAACTAAGTCTCGTTTCGAACAAATTTCAAAGCTTACTGTTGTGAGAACTGGGTATGCCGCGTTGCACGTGCTTTGTTTTTTCAAAAAGCCTTTGTTTGAGGAATAAACATTGATGCGGCCTGCTGGGCGTGCGTGTTTTTTAATTAATCAAACTGTTTCTTACCTATGGTGTTAACATATAAATGGTGTGAGGAAAAATATTACGAAGACGGAAAAAAGCAGATATAAGTTGGACACAGCTAATTTTGAAGACATAAGTCAATTTGATCAGCCAAATAACTTATATCTAGTTTTGGACCATGCTGTATATTTTTTAGCTATGGCTTAACAAGAACTTTTTTCGTAATTAACTTACCTATTCTTTTGTTTCAGGTAAGTTCAACATAAATCGGCGAAGACTTCTAAAGACTTCATTTTTAAGATATTCTTGTACAAAAAAGAATATGAAGTAAAATTAGGTTTGTAACTGCAATATATGCCCACATAATTTTGTCATCGCGCACGCAATATCATCTGAAAATGAAGAAATCAAGAGGTAAGAACTGATAGCATAAGTAATAAAATAAGTACAACAAAATATAGAATCTCTTCATGTTTTGTATAGAGCCTTTAGCCCATATCTTTATTTTAAACTATGTAGAATAAATATGATTTCTAGTACTTTCTTTCCATCTCTGCCTACCAATGCTAATCACCTCCTGGAAAATTTGTGAATTCATCACCACATCTTTGCCTGTCTTTTCGTCTCTTGGGAGCTATAGACACCAGTCAGTGATCTTTTTATCCCGCTTTATCTCGTCTATTCTGTCATTGTTACTCAATTTTGATTTCTGATTCTTTGTTAAACATCTGTTAAGGTCGTATTAGACGTTGCGATTTATTTTCCATCTACTAAGAAATTTTTTTATCCGACCGAAAAATAAATACATAAATCTATCACATGTTGCGATTTTTCTTGCGTGATAATATTCAAAATGCCCTTGAAACCGACGAGTTGACATTGAACGTCGGGAATCAGCCGCCTTGTCCAGGCACCCTTCATCCCAGCCTCCCACCTGGCCTGCCACGAATCCAGGAGTGTCCTCCTGGGGGGGGGGGTTGTCCTGCCTTTCGGCTTTTCCTTCCGTTCCTGCGTAGATCGCATCTTTCTTCCTTCTGCAATACCATTCTCTCCATGCCACCGGACCTCCGGAGTTGAACCCCATCGGTCCATCGTAGCCGACGGTACCGCATTTCTCCGCTTGTCAGGCGCCCCCGCGCCTTCCGTGTCGCAGGCGCGCCTGATCTCTCTCGCCTTTCGGCTTCTTTCTCTTTTCTCTTGCGTAACAGCGCAGAGATCTTTCCGTCTGCAGCACCGTGCTCTCCCTGCCGCCGGACCTGTTGTCCGCTCCTCGGACTCGGTCCATCGCGGCCGCCGGTGCCGCTGTCCTCCGTGCTGTCGATCTCATCCAGCGCGTGTCCCTCTTCCTAGGGTGCTCGCTCATCTCTCTCCTTCGCGTCGATCTGCCAGACATGAAATCATTGTCCATCCAGATCCGCGTTTCCCTTGGTTTCCTCCTGTTTCGGGATGGAACTCTTCACTATCTGGGTAAGTTTGTGTTATTCCCCCTGCTCTGCGGGCCTTTGCCATTTCTCCTGGAGGCCGTTTCCTTTCCTGGATGGGGGTTTCTGTCTGTCAGAGAGGCCCCTCCCCGCCCCTTCTCGTGGGTCACGTCCATTAGGTTTGACCCTCCCTTCTTATCTCGACCCACCATTTTTGGGTCTGTCTCCTTGAGGCCGCCCAGGAGCCAAGACCAGAGTCTCCGGTCTTGGCCCCTGGGCGGCCCCACACCCTAGCTTACCGCTTGGTTATCTTTCCTTTTGGGCGACTCTTTCCAGCCGCCGCAATCCCCTTCTGGAGTTTCAAACGGAACCTTGGGCACTTTGAGTCCCCAGCTCGGTGGCCTTCCTCACTGCACGAAGTGCAGTATGCTTTCCCACTGCCTTTGCAGTCCTTTGCCACGTGTTCTTTGTGGCACCTTCTTCCTTCCTTGCAAAGGCGACCCTTGTGGTCCAGCGATCCGCAGTTGTAACATCTTACGATGTTTATCCAACTTCTTATTCTGCAAGAGATAGGACCTACCTTCACCTTTCCTACCTCGAGAATCTCTTTTGCGAGGGTTTCAGACACTGTGATCGTCGCAGTCTGCTCTCCTCCATACCCTCTAGCCATCGGTCGCTTGAGGACCATGGCTCTTTCCTGCTTCTGGGAATTTTTCCTTCAGCGCCTGTTCAACTTGTTTTTCTGACGTTTTGCTGTCAATGTTGCGAACCGTCAGAGTGACCGCTCCTGCCAACCTGCTTACCACAGTTGCTGTCTCGCCGGCCGCAGCCCGGATCGTCGATACCAACGCCTCCGTGCCCTTGTTGTCCTTCACCGACACCATGAGGCCTCCTTTGACCTGCCTCATCGATTTCACATCGGCATCTGATTTTCCATCGACCAGGCCCTTCTTCACCTTCCCAATGAGCTGTGGGAATTCAACGTTGTCCTTTACCAGGATCGTTGTCGTCTCCGACCCCGGTAACTTCCTCTTCCTAGAGCTGGTTGCCTGCGACGTTGACGGCGATCCAGCTCTCTTCACCACTTGCGCAGCCGACGGTTGTGGATGCCGCAATATCAAGGAGCTTCCTGAACATCATTACCTCCACCCTGGGCGGAATCATAACGCTCAACTCCTTTAACTTCATATCTAGGACCCGATTCCTCAGGTCCGTCAACAATCGATACCAACCTTCCACAGATTCGTATCTTTCTTCAGGCTTCGCGTGAAACACCCTCATTGGCGGATCAGGCTCTTTCCCATCTCCGAAGTCCAGAAATGTACATATCTCTGCACTTACCACTCCTGTCCTCTCTATGGAACGCGCGAACATCGGGTACCGTTCCATGAGCAGTTTTGCCGCCTCTTGGTCCTTGCTTTCACCTGGACCCATCACCACCGCCAGGTTCGTCGTCTTGGAGTCTTTCATCGGATTCCCCATTGCGACCTCAACCTTGCCTTCAACGGCCATTTCTGGTCAAGGATGCCCCTGACGTCTTCGATATCTTCAACAGTGTCCCTCATCCAGTGCCACTGTGAATAATCTTGCAGCCCTCCCGTCATGTTATGGGTCCTCTGTCGGAGGTGTTCACTCCGGAACGCCTCCACCCTGTTGGCCTCCATCGTCCGGATTTCAGCTTCTGCCGACTGTACCCTCTATGGTCGTGTGCTCGAGATCCCTTTGCAACTCCTCCGTAATGGAGATCGATCCGCCGCTGCTCACCAGCCTCTCCTTCGTCACGCCTTCCCCGGTATTTCTACCGCTTCCGGCCTCCTCTGTCCTTTGAATTTCGTTTGTTTCCATCAAAATTCCCACGAGTATGACCAGACCTGACGTTTTTTTTTATAGAGAGGGGGAAATACTGTTACGTACCTCCAGGCCTACACTCAGGAAAGCCTGGAGAGTGTGGGACTCCCTGGCGGATGCTCGTCCAGTCCTACCCACTAAAAACCCCTCTCGATGGAGTATTGCTCCACCCCTGGAACCGCCGTTAGGCATTACTTCAAGGGGACCTGACCTGACCTGACCTGACCTGACCTGACTGTTAATTGGTCTAGTAAAAAGTTAGAAAATATATATTTTTTTAATTATGGGGTACTTAATAAAAATAACCTTGAAATTACTTTTTGCGCCACTGATGGTCAGTCAAATCAAAGAAATTGTCAGATTTCACCTGATTTTGGGCTTAAAACTGTAAAAAAAGGTTTCTATCAACGTAGGTCCAAAAATGCTCCTTGGGGCCTCTGGGGCTTATTGAAAGCGGTAAGCCGACGTAGTATTTTTTTTGTCAGATAGTCACGGTATTAATTGAAAAATAGTAGTGTGTTTTATGAGGAGCAAAAGTGAGGCTTTTCGTGGCAAATACAGACGCGCCACGAAATGCCACTTTTCTCCGAATAAAACATGCCATCAGCGGCGCAAAAAGTAATTTCAAGGTTACTTTTATTGCCGCCAGCTGACTATGGGCCCTATTCTTGAACATGTGAGTGCGTGAGTGAGTGAGTTGTGACGTCACGTCGAGTAGTCGAGTACTTAATTTAAAGTAAGCGCAGTTCACAATCACTCTAGATTCGAGCGGTATGAGCCGAGCTGATGACTGACTTTATGCGCCGCTAATCGACTTTGCCTGTCATGACAATGAAATGGTCACAGGAATAATTTTGGGACCTCTCTCTTCTGTGCAACATATAGGAATAAAAAGCTCCCCAGATACGTACGTTTATAAACCTTTATTATTAAGATCGCGGCCGAATGACAACTGATTCTACATCGAAAACTTGGTTTTATACTATCTACTATTTCCCCCACAAGTTAAAGAATTAATTTTGCTGCCACCCCAAATTGCACAGTCAATGTACCTTTTTACTGGACTAAAAATCATCTTGTCACTTGTCACTAAATTGTCATGTTTATAAAGTGTTCTTTTGAATGGTCGACGAGCTGGCCCGACAGGGTGCGACGGGAACACCACACTCAAACCTTATGAAAACTGACACCCATTCTAGAAGACATTGCGCTAGATGGGAAACAGGCTGCAAACAAAGCAGTATTTTTATAAAAAACCTTTCTTTAAAAGAGCCAAGTCCTATCTGCCTTTCGGTGGGCATCTGGAACGGACATTGCAGGCTAAAGAAACACCTCCACGTAATGGGGGTAGTAAACAACCCAACTTGCAGGGGGTGTTTAGAGGAGGACGAGACTATCGAAAATATCCTACGGGAATGGCCCACACGAGGGGGTGACGCAATGGGCCCGCGGTGTGGTTTAAGGGTCAGTGAGAGGAGCCAATTCCCTCACATCCCTCAACACATGATCTGTCTATCTACTATTCTTCTGACTCTGCAATTAGTATATTCGCCAAACTCGAAATTTTCAATAATATTTTAGATATACATATTTATATTTTATCGAATAATATTTTTAGAATCGTTAGACGTAAAATTTTACTGTTAAATACAATGAATCAACGAGATAACAATTTGAACGGACTAAGATGTGCGTGCTGGACGTGACTATGCTGACTGGTTGGTTGGTTGGATTGGAGCTGTGTTTTCTTAACTCTCTCTCAAACCTTTTTAGAACTTCTCACGAACCATCTTGGTCCCTTTTTCTCTACATACCCAACAGGAAAAACTCCCAAAGGTCTCGGCGAATTATATCAAGATCTCAATGGTGAGCGAGAAGATCGAAGAAAACAAACAATCCCTTATGTGATGGAACGCTGCTGCCCTTCCTCTGAGTTTTGACACCTAAATCGAGATGTTCCGTAAAAACAATTTCAAATAAAAAAATTGTGTATTTTCACCATTTAATCCGTCACTCGACGATTTTCTAAATTTATTCCTTAAGAGGGTTCTCCAGTGGCATGGTTCTTCAAGTACATTTTCCCGCAATATATATATTTTTTTATTTACAAATTTAAAAAATCGCTCTGTAGCTGCAAAGATCTATATTTTATCAACACGCCTACAAAATTTCAACGAAAAATCTTTAAAAATAAAAAAGTTAAATTCAACGGCGGGCAAAAATGTACAGCAATGTGCAATCATTGGCTGTTTGCATCTGATTCTGAGTCTCTGCCAGATCGTTCTGGAAAAGCACAAAAATTAGGACATGATTTTGTCCTAAATGCACGTTCCTTATTGTACTACCCTGTGCTTTGTTGCTTATTTTGCATTCTGAATATTTCTGTCCCGTATACTGTTATTTCGTTCTTAACCTCTTCCATCGAGCCTTAGTTTGCTTCTGTTTATGATTGTTTGCGGGTTTTACAATTTATTATTGTAACATAGTATTCATTTGTCTTAGATCTTCTGCAATTAAAATATTTTTCAATTTTTACGTACATTAGAATTATTGATAATACAAAGTCACAGCATAGGAAACAAACAGCAGGCTAACTCTCCGCGCCGCCTTTGACATAAGTGAGCGTAAAAATTTGACCTCGGAGGCGCCATTACAGCGGAGAAGCCAGGACCTAACGTACAATGAGGTAGTATACTAAAAAATAAAGTTTCTGGAAAATACAATAATCATAAACTTTATTGAAAAGTGTATGGTTTAGCACTATTATTGTGAAATTATACTTACTGAAAATGCAAAAAAAATTGAATTGAAATTCGTTTAATTTTTTATGAGAGAACTGTACTAGTTTAAAATACGTCACTAGTGGCCGGCATCTGAATTAAGTGAGGACCTACGCGTTTCTATTTCTCACTCTCACTCATTTTATTAGAAATTCTTGCCTTTTCGCTCTTACTCCCTCTATGCTCGGAAGCTAATGACGTAGTTATTCGCCCGCGAAATAGTTTTTAATTTATTTCATGAAAACGGTTATGATTTAAGCAAAACGAAAAAATAGGAGTCCTCTATTTTAAGCAGTTTCATTTATAAAAAAAGTTTCAAAATTTTGTATACTACCTCATTCCAGGAACAAAGTTCCTTACCCTAATGTAATGAATGTAATTTAATTGCTCATATTTGTTTATTTTGGCATAAATAAATAAGTTAATAATAATTTAATAAATAATAAAGTAAATACATACTTGTATCAAGTTATACAATTTTATAAACTTAATTTGATCTACATAATTCACACATTAATTACTAAAATAATTATGTACCTATCACAGATTACGGTACAATATGAAAACGAATTTTTAAATAAAGTAGAACAAAATAATATTTTAGTCACTCAACAGATTTTATTAAATTAATTGCAATAAGAGCTCAATAGCTCAATAATATGTATAATAATTTACAGTTTACACTTTTCTTTTTCGGTAAATAAAAAAGAATACAACCAATTAAATTCTTGGAAAGAATGGACAAGCTTTTTGACGTACTAAATTCATAACAAACTTCGCCGTCAAAGAAATATAATGCTGCTTACTTTCAGAGGTGTTGACTACCAAATTAATTTTGATTGTTTGGATTTTCTTAATACGGGACAGATGGAAAATCCGACCATTTCTTGAAAACATCATAAACCTAAAAGTACAGCATGTTTTCTATGATGTGCTAAAAGCACCTTTTATGGAAGGGTTGAAAATGGGCTGCTCACGACATCCGGCTTGCATATATTATCGTTTCACGCGGCGGACAGCCGGCGCCGGATGGATTTCCGAAGGCAATCCACACGGTGACAATCACACAAGCCACGCGGACGCATAAGAATATTCCGAGTACAGCTCTGTGCGATATCGACACGTTATTCTCCGCTCCAATGGCGTCCTGCGCGGCGGCTTGCGCGAAGTCTTTGAATAACTTGAACTTAACTGTCTTTGTCATTGAACTAAAAGTAAAACATGTCAACAATAAGACAATAAAAGAGTTAAGATAAGTCAATAAAATAAAAACATAACCTCTCTCATATTTTTAGGAATTGCGCCCTATGTGCCATTATGCATTCCTACAACTCCCGCATCCTTTTGGGCAAAATCCGCGTCCGTCACACTATCCTGCACCTATCTTTATGTCAATAATGTGAATGTAAGTTCGGTGCAACGATAATTTTTGTAAAATGAGGGCGCCGAGTGGAGGTATTTTACATCACTCAGTTTTATTAAAACTTCGTGATGTAAAATTGAACCTACCACACTTATAATATTGTACACATTCTTCTATAAATAGAACAGTATTTATCATTTTCCAGATATTGGGGAGTGGTCGTGTAATTCACAATATTTTTTGTTTTCCATTCAGCGGAGCTGCTTTCACCAAGAGAATCTAATATTAGTTGTTAGATTATAATCTATCTGTTATAGGAAAGATATAGCTCTGATGGTAAATCTGACTCGTGATTCGTTCTGCCTTATTAAACAAATATTAATTACATATAATTGCAAAGGTTTATAATTTATAAATGCAATTACATGTAATAATCTAATAATCTATGATATAGTCTCAAAACATTCTATTTAAATACTTACTATAAAACTTTTACTTCTTATTATACATTGTCCAATCTACACAAGTCCCTTGCTTAATAATAATTTTACTGCTTCAAACATATTTATGACATATTGTTTGTCTCCACTTCACAATATAAGATTGTTATCGAGTAGTTTGTTAGTAGTGAATAATCCTATATTTTTATGTTTAACTTTCATATTACTAATGTAATTATCTTTTGTGGTTTAAAGTTAAGAATCAAGAACAAAAATATCAAAATTACTTGGAGGTTATACTAGACATACGATATTAAGGAACTTAGATCCACCTCCTTTATATGTAAGTATCAAATGAACTGTATATGGACTATACCGTTAAAGATACGCATCTACTTTAAAAACCTATGTAAAATTAATATCTCAATACTTTCCATCAACACAAAATAATTCCTTTGGAATTTATAACAGTAATACGTTGTAAAAGTAACATATTGTTTTTCAATGTACTTTATTGGTAAAATTAAAACAAATAAAATAAAAAGTACTGCCCTTTGGCTTTGTTGACGGTAATGAGACGCTATGTTGTTCAGGTGTTTCAGCAGATCTTGGAGTTGTAGATCTGATTCGATCGTTTTCGAGTCGTGCTGAACATTGAATAACAGAAGATATACAAGAAGAAATTATTAAGTGCCACAAAGCTTGCAAATAATAGAAAAAGTGAATACACTGAAACTCCCAGGAATTATAAAAAAGACCGTATCCGAATTCAAGCTTTAGGCCAAATACATAATGTGAAAAAGTGTAGAAGAAATAATTTTGAGTACACTATAAAATTCAATATTTGTTACATTGTTATTTTTAAGAATGTACTTTATGTTCCGTAGATCTTTATAGCCAGTTTGTGCGCAGAATTGCCTATTAAATTTATAAAGTACGACTTGGAAACTATCTGTATCAGTGGATAAATTACATGAATTCCCAAGGAACGAGTTAATCAGTGTTAGCCGCAAAGTGACTGTTACCTAATTCTTACATAACGTTTAAGTAACAGTTTCTACATTTGGCATACCAACCAGAAGGAACGCGAATTTTCCAATCCCACAATATTTATTACAAAGGATACGGTTTTATCTACTGTATAAACATAACTGATATATCGCTTTTATCCGGCTCGTTGGATCCACATCGACCGATATCAATATGCACAGGTATCGGATGTAAAGAACATCGGAGGTTTATAGTTTTATGTTGCATCACTTTACGAGCTACTAAATTTGTATTCTTTCCAAAGCTCTCTAAAAAACAACCCCAATCTGAACGTCGCATCGTCTCGTAAATTACCAATTAAAAAAGAAGACATTGTTGTACGCTCTAACATGACTTGTGAGTAATTGAGTCGGAATGTTTTAAGCGTATTTATATTCAAATGGAGGCAATCTATTTAGAGAGCGTCGTGTACAAAAATAAAACGACTCTTCTAATGTTATCGTGAATAATTCCGCGGTATGCTTATGTTATAAAGCCGTGCGTGTCGGCGGGTCGTCAAGACCGGCGAGGAACATCGTTGAAGGACCGTTATTACAGGGTTGGAAACGCGAATTAAACCCTAGTTGTAAGACATGATTTAGGAATGTAGTTCGGGCAAGAAACCTCAAACGAGTACACATGCATATATACACATTGTGGACTCGCATAATTCTAGAAGCTTAACGGGCGCCGCTCAATAAAACACCCTCGGGCCTACCAACACCACTATAATAATATACACAAAACAAAGAGAATAATGCCGTAGTCTCGTACAAATTATCGTTATTGTCAAACGTAACTGTTCTAGTAAAATTGTTACGTGGTTTATGTACAAAATGAATTGAGCAGCCCCAGCCCTTCTGGCATAATTAGATCGTTAGCTTCTGTTTTTATAAGCTCACAACAAAGCAATTAAATCTTGATGTAACGCCGCCAACTTGTGCATCATTGTTGAAAATCCCTCAAGTTATGTTGAATGCAAATGTGCCACAGTCTAATCTGCACTTTAGGGTTGGATCCACCAAAGCTCGAATTACATTCACTGTGTTCCAATTTCAAGCTAAGGAGCGTCTTACCAGAAAAATCCATTTTACTCCTGTGCTTACAAATGTCGAAAATAGGTCGTTATGACCATCACCTATATACAAGAAAGGTGGATTTACACGGCCCATGGGAATGTCCGATGGGAGGAAGTCTCAAATGGAATGTTTGAAGTTTTTCAATTAACATAACTTTTCGATGCGGGGAGATTGGAGAGGTGCTTCACGCATGATTTTGTAAAAAGATTTGAGAAAATACTCTGGTGTTCCTAATTCCTCATTTCTAATTTTCCTTTATATTGCTGATTAATTTCCAACTTTCTCCTAATTTCCTAATGTCCGATTCTTTTTCTAAGGTTTTCAGTTTTTGAAGTTGAAATTATTTTCTAGTTTCGTACTGTTGGGTGCTTTCAGGCTTCCCAGATTCATAGAGTTTCAATTTATGAGGTTGTCAAGTTCGTAGCTTCTTAAGTTCTCAAGTTTTCAATGATCGAGCTTTCAAAATTCCCAAGCTCTCTCAGTATGTAAGGTTCTTAGATTTTCAAGTTCTCAAGTTCCTGAAGTAGATTTTCAGGTTGGTAGATGCTAAGGATCTTAGATTTATGGCAGTTCAGGTTGAGGTTCTCGAGATCTCAAATTTCCGTAGAGTTTCAGGCAATACAATCAAGTTTGTAGATGTTGTTGGATTCTCAAGTTTTGAAGACTTCAAGTTCCTCAGATTTTTGGGTATTAGAATTCTACATAGATTTGCAGTATTTCAGACTCAGGAGTTTTAGCTTTCCAGTTTCTTTATCTTTCTGCTCAAATTCTTACATATTGTTACGATTGTGGGTTCCATTTATTTATTTAAACACTATGTACTATTTATTTACACTTTTTATCTTTCCAGTTTCTTTATCTTTCTGCTCAAATTCTTACATATTGTTACGATTGTGGGTTCCATTTATTTATTTAAACACTATGTACTATTTATTTACACTTTTTATATACAATATTTACATAATTTAAACTATTTACAATTTACTACTTTATCGGCACGTCTTGTATTATTTATTTACACATCGGCTAGATAAAGGCAACTGTCCGACTCGACAAACTGATCTTCGACTTCGATGCGACTGGTTCGACTGACTAGACTCACTGATACGACTAGACTGGTTTCCAGTCGAAATTTCGGAGTCGTTATTGTCAGTCGTATATTTCTAATATTGGTGTTACACGTGTTTTATAAGTAATAGTATATTTCAAACGACTGCGCTGTCATTACGCTTTTCAGGGGCGAGGGCAGCAATGAGCCCGAGCTCCTGAAAAGTGACGAGTAATGAACAGTGTTTTTTGTATTCGTTCCCGAAAAATGAGAAAGAGTACAAATTTACATCAGATTTTGAGGTTAAACATACTATTTTAAATTCGTTTTGTGAAACACATAATGCGTAATGAAATACACAGCAACATTCATAAATATTGCATCGTATGTATTTAATTTGGCAGCTATCAACCTAACCTCAATTATTGAGGGTTTCGTAATTATTTGTAAATTAATTTTTTTGATCCGTAAAATTATATTGATTTACTTAAAATCAAAAATTTAATTTTTAGTCACTATTATTTTTCTGCAAACCTTCTTTTTTAATATTAGTCATAATGTGTTATGATCGTTTTACTGGAGACTTAAAATTACAATGTTTTACTTAAAATTTATTAATGACTTTTTTTTATTTTCTATAAGACTAAGTGATTTGTTTGTGTTTTATTTAATTGAGAATCACTAAGATCACTAATAAAAATAAAATATTGCAACGTTTATGAAAGTTTTTTTTCTTAAAAACTTAATTTGTCTTTGTAAAATTACTGTTTTTTTTTTGGCATATAAACTGATATTTTATTTTATTTATATTTTTGTAATAATATAAGCCTTCATTAATTTTAACATGAAACAAATATTCAATTTCTGTATAAATTTTCAGTTTGAATACTGTCAAAAAAAGTAATTTTTTAAATTTTGGAAAAATATGAATCCTATAAAAAAAAATTGAAACTAGTTAATTAAATTTCAAAAAAAGCTCTCTTAAGATTTGTTGAAAAAAACAATATTCTTGCACTAATGTCAAATATTTAAGTAATTCATTACATTTAGATTTGTATTAAAATTGACTAAAGAACGAATTTTTTATGATAAAAAAAATAACACAAAAAATAATATGTCCATTTAACACACAAATTAACACAATCATTTTTATATAAACCGTTTTTAACAGAAATTCACCAAACTTTCTATTTTTTACTCCAAAATTTTGACTGGAAACCTCATGGCTCCTCATGGCTAGTGTCAGTCACGTGGCCTCGCCAGAGCCAATAGTTACGCGCAAGCAGGGACGCAGACAGCTGCCGATAAACGCTCGCTCTCAGACTACAGCTTGTCTATAGCGCTATGCACTCGCACCTATACATAATTTGTTAAGTCCCACCAAAATGATCTGTCTTTTTGAGAATATTATTTTTTAGTTATAAATAATACCCTATTAAAATTTCAAGTTGCCTCAAATACATTTTTCATATTCATATTTTTGCAAAATGTTTTTGCACGCGTCTGGCAATGTTTAAACCCCGACTAAATTTTCTGGCTTATATATATTTTTTAAATTCTTTAAGCATCAAACTACAACACATAAAAATTACATATTGCCTCAAATATATTTTTGGAAAAAAAATATATACATTTAAAAAAAAATGGGGTTGATTTAGCCCCGGTACTCACCAGCCAGGTCTGCATTTCCGTGTTTGGATATAATAGAGGGGCTACATGACAATTGCTGCCAGCTCTCTTACTAATACAGTAAACCCTCGTTAACACGAACTCTGTTAACTCGAACACCTCGATATGACGAACTAAAATCATGGGCCCGACCGTCTTCAATTTAACTTGTACAGGAAGCAGTTCGGTTAACACGAATTTTCGTTAACACGAATCTCGAACACAATTTTTGAACGGAATAACCGATTTCCATAAAAAACTCGTCGGTTAACACGAACAGCTGCACCTGCGCGCGCGTTGTAATGACTGTTTACTAAGAATTTATTGGTGGCAATGCAATTTTCTTACAATTAGTTGGTATTAGTTACGTTTCAGAATTCTGTCGAGTGATATGTACGTTCCAGATTGTATACATAATGACAGAAGCTGATCGAAAACAAAAACGTAGTCAAATATCAATAATTGACATTAAAGAAAAATGGCAATTGTGAGTGAAATCGACATGGGTGAATTAAGAAGAACTGTAATACATAAAATTTTGTAATACCCATTATTTCACATAAGGGTAGGAGAGGTGATGATACATAATTTTGATTTTTATCAACATTTTAATAAATGTGAAAAATCGGATAACACGTACTTCGTTAACACGAACACTTGATAAAATGGTCCCTTCAAGTTCGTGTTAACGAGGGTTTACTGTAGTTCCATCGCGCTCTCGATGTGTACGACCAGAACGTTCTAGTAATTGATGACGTCACAATCTCATGCCGCTGCAGCTATGAGTCATTTCGGGTCCACGTCCGTTACAATTTTGAAGTTTTCGAATTTTAGGTTAAGGTTTCAGGTTTTCAAGCTCAGACTCAGATTTTTAGGTTGGCGCATTTTCAATTTCGCAGCTACCAAGTTTTGACGTCGTTATATTCTCCGAATCTCTATTTTGAATTTTCACTCAGTTTACAATGTTTTTTTTCTGTTGGTTGTGTGGCTTTTCAGGTTCTTAGGCTTTCAAATTTTCAGGGTATTACGAATTTTTAGTCTGGTGCGGTCCTTAGGATTATGTTTCAGCTTTTTAGGTTGTCAAATTTTCAGACGCTCATTCTTTGAATTTCGAAGATTTCAGTTTGGGATCCTTAATTTGTAAAGCTTTCAGATTTTCAAGCTTTTATATTCTCAGAATCTCATCAATTTATGAGATTTTTAAGTTGTTCGATCCTTAGGATCCCAGATTTTAAAGTTTTTGCTTTGTGGATTTTCATGATTCGCGGTTCTGAAATTATCAGGATTGGAGGTTATGATCTCCAGGTTGATAGATTTTCAGGATCTCAAACTTTTAGTTTGTGGGCTTCTCATGTTTTCTCTCAGATTCTCAATTCAGGTTGAATTGTTTCAGGTTCTTGAGGTTTCCATGGTTTTCAGATTCAAGCTGTCAAATTTTTAGTTTGCTTGTCAGACGCTCAAAATATTAGGGCTTTCATTTCTACGACAGTATTTCAAGCTTTCAAATTCTTTGGGTCTCAGATCAACACACAGGTACATGCTTTCAGATTTTTGCATTCTAAATTTGTCTACCATTTAGGTTCTTAGCATTTTAAATTATCTAGTTTTCATTATTATGCTTTCAATTTTCGAAATTTCAAGATTTTAATTTAGCATGATTACAGAAAGGACAGCAAAATAATACGCAAAACGGAATTACAATGTTTTAGTCGGCTTTCGTGTTGTGGGCGTTCAAAGCAAAATTAAATTCGTTTTTTCCGGAGCGTCAATATGCTGAATTTTGAATTTTGAAAGAAAGGTCGTGCTTTGGAGAC
This sequence comes from Diaperis boleti, assembly GCA_963583935.1. Lineage (NCBI taxonomy): Eukaryota > Metazoa > Arthropoda > Insecta > Coleoptera > Tenebrionidae > Diaperis > Diaperis boleti. The sequence goes on along the minus strand of OY757246.1, from coordinate 23,037,310 downwards.
TAGCGTAGATTGGCAAACCTTGTGTGCACCTCGGCCAAATGTGCTTTTTTGGCCTTATCTGAATTGTGTCCTGGGCGAACGCCTCGTCCAAAAAAGATCACTTTTACGACCTCTATACACAAATTACTATTTGAGCTTCAACTTTAGGGACCACAAAAATAGGCAACAAATTCTTGCGTTCTCCTTTCCATAAACAAACAGCAAGAATAAATCGGATGCACAAAGTCAAAAATGTTCATTTCTTTTATATGTATCTTGGATATTAAATTTTTTACTAGCTACGAAAAAGGAAAAAAGGAAAGAAATCTAAGAAATCGATAACACTGACTGAAATTATATAAAATTGAGAAGCTGAGGAACTTGAGGAATATTGAGAAACTTTAAAAAATAGCTTTCTGGGAACCCTATGGAAATTCAAAGCGACTGAGCGAAATTCAAAAGTCAGACGCACTAATGGGACGCATAGTTTGGAAAAAAGTTACATACACTCGGTATTCAGAAAAAAGTGAAAACTAACATATTCTGTCAATAAAAAAAAATTCGGGCTGTTATGAACCTGAAAAATATGTTGTAGTACTAGTGCTAGTAGCAGTTCTGATGACTAAATCAATCAATTTTAACTATCAATAATAGGAATAATATTAAATAATGACTCATAGCATGTGTGGGAAAAATGTTACAGAAAATTGGTCAAAATAAATATTAGTATTTATGAAATGACATTTTAGCATCTAAATATATTAACTACTTCCGCCCAGGATCGTGGATCTAGACAGTGGGCGCCAAGTCGGTACCTGTCAAAGTAATAACCATAAAAATACCTAAATAATATACATATTATCGACATGAATGCATAGAAAACTCATAGTTTAATTAAAAATACAATCACCACTATTTGAATCATGATGCCTCGTTTTGGAAAAATAACATCAAAAATAATGGAATGTTTTGAATTGCATTATTGTAATTGCAAAATGTAGTTACTTTGTGCATTCGACAAAAATTACAATTATTGCAATATTTAATTGGTTTTATGCATATTTTATTTCCATCTTTGTATAATAATTTATTTATTTTTTTTTTTGTTTCAATGGAAGCCCAACTAATCAAAGAGAATATTGTATAGGGCCTGCAAGCTTCTGAATATAATGTTCATAATGCGCAGTAAATAAATTGTTGACATTGTGTAATCATCTGTCCGATCACCCTAAACAAATTATTTAATTCAATAACCATTTTAAATCTGACCCGTTTAAACTCTGAACAAACATTTTCTACTCCCAAAGTTTGTATTTCCCCAAGTGCCGCAATTCAAACGCATCAAAACTAGTCGCATAAAAAACAAACTGAAATTAATTGGTTAAATTAGGGAGTTCTCCATCCGCTCCATACCGCACCCTCACCCTCGCGCTTCTTGGGCAGAGGGTGGGAATAGACCCTAGGTCCCTGATCCCCGAATAATTTTCAGTTCAGGTTTGACTGTGCCGGAGATCGGTGGTGTTTCAAAGTCGGTAAATGTTTTAAAATGGAAGGTGTCGTGTACTTTATTGGCGGCTTCCGCTCGTTAACTGTGTGAATTGAATAACTAAATTCGGTTGTGTCTTTTGACAAACAGCAGCCTCTTTTGTAGCCGCCGGTTTTGGATTACATTACATTCAATGGGTAAATATGTGGTGCATGTGTTTGCGATTTCGTTCGGGACAGCTTGCTCGAGGTGCACTTGCTTGAAGTGCCCGCATGGCGGGATGGGATAAAAACAAAGAAAACTGATGGGTATGCCAGGTTGTCTTCGAACAATGCCTGGTAAAGTTGCGAGGTCTAATGTGTGCTTCGAGTGGGAGCGGAAATGCTGGGGAGGGTTACGTTTCGGCGAAGAGGTCACTTAATTATGGGGTTATAATTATAAGCTTGCGATATAATACCGATTTATATCAAGGTGACCTGACATGACTGAGCATAACATCCGCAGAAAATATACAGGGCGACCCAAGGTTCCGCCTTTTTAGTTTTGAGTAACATGATTCATTCAAGACAGTTTGTGAGCAGGTACGGTTGTTCCTAATTACTAACTTAAAACTACACCACATAGTTCTCCGCCCGTAAAACAAGTTTTTAAATTAAATTTTGAAGCACTGTAGAAATTACTCATACACATTAAAGCAACTCGAAAATAACTTCATTCAGCATATTATAACTTTTGATGCAAACTATACTTGAGTTTCATTCAGGATATGTATAATTATATTTCCTTTAAGTCAGACCGACGATCCATTCAATTTTATAAAAGAGCATATTTAGGATATACTCCATGACAGCACTAAAAATCTACTGCAAGAAGGGATTTGCTCTACTTACGGAATCCAGGATAGGATTAATCAAACTACTATCCTTCTGTTATATAAACAATTGAATGTCAAAATGCAATTACGGAGCAGGCTGTATCATCTAAAAATGCTGTATAGCAGACGCTATTGAGGTTATGTTCATAGACGTCAAAGTTGACTGTTTATACAAAATTAAGTTATACTTAATTAAACTTAAATTTGTGGAGATTGACTAGAATAATTTTAAATTTTAATTTTAATTTACTCCACTTTCATTCATCTACATTCTTCCCGTTTGACTGTTTATCATGGTTGCATCGTGGTCAGAATGTGACATTCAATGTAACCAAACAAAAATTACTGCTGCACAACATGACCACATTTTGACAATTGCTTATAAAAAAAAATGAATAATAGGTAACTAAAGATCATAACTCACGATTAGAACGATGGATATGCGTAATTCTTTTTTTGTTTTGTTCGCTCTGGTCCTGGAAAAGTTTTCAAGAAAATAAAATTTGGTTGTTTTTTTGTTTTCTTCGTTATGCTCACGAAATGAAAAAAAGATTTGAAGAAAAATATGGAAAAACGCATTCCAGCCTAAATTAAAATAAAATTACGTTTGTTTTTACTTTTGTGTTATTTTGCGATCTGTCCAAAAACAAGTTTATTGAAATTTGGACACGACAGTGTCTGTCGGGTTAGCTAGTATAAATTATTTTAGGTCTGACAATTAGCGTCACCAGATTATTTTCAGAAATTCCACTTTGCCTAAAAGCGTTCATATGTTCTTGAGCACAATTAAATTATAATTTATTTAAATGTAGGTACTGCATTGAATTTGTAGGTTTAAAGTCCAAATCAAATTAAAATAAGGAGGCCAAATTTAGAGTTTCAAAATGGGGTATTTATTAAGGGGATTTGGAACGAAATATATAATTAGACTTGTTTCAGTCGAAAACCAAGGATTATTATTAATGGAACATTTAACAGATTTGTAAAATTCTTATTCATTCTCACACATTATTTTCCTTATAAAACCGTTGAGTTTCCTTTCGCAACTGCCGAGATAGTGCAAACAGCTTTTCCCTTGATACTTGGTTTAATAATGCACAGAAACTGTAGTAATTACGAAAACAAAGAACCTGAAATTCTCTTACCTACATCGTGGTGCAAATGTAACAGATTCAGCTCAACAGTGCCATTGCAGAATTTGTACGAAAGTTCGAGAAGTACTTGCGCGAAATTATAAATTCAATGGCACTGTGGAGCCGAATTATAATAGTAACAAGTTTCAGTTTCCGCACAGAATTCCGTGTTGAAACTCTTTCCCATAGAGAGAGGTGTTATGCCCACGGATCATTACCGAGCTAAAAGTATGTGTCAATAATAATAATAATTATCGCTGACAGTTTTTAATAAACAGCTTATTTGCTTTTGATTGGCAGCGCTCATCCACTTCATTATTTACACTGATTACTGAAATTTATTGAATTTGTCACCCAAATTGTTTTGCTTTTAAAACTGGCAAGCACCTCAAGGCCCTATTACGATCATCATCACACAAATATTTTCAGGTCGCAATGTTTTCTTACTCTAGGATTAATCATACCCAGGACATTACTACAAAATTAGCTGTGAAACATAAAGGTTTCAGCGTGACAGTATAAATAATTGATATGTTTTAGTCATTTTAGTTATTTTCTAACATTTATGCACTCCGCGGGCAATAGAATAATGCGAGCTATTTGTTCCAGCTGCAGAATTTATGTCGGAAGCCGGAAGTCCGTAATTATCCTTACTTTATCTTCTGGTAGCAAAGCATCGAATTCCTTTATTATTAATTTGCATACAGCATTGTTTACCGGAAAAATGGTAGTGCATTAGCACACACATAATTTAGGGTGTATCAACGAAATACTCTGAAAACTTTATGAACTCGTACGTGGTCGAGGTCGTAACGTTATAAATACGCAATAAAATCGAAGAATAATTCCTAACTGCCGCTATTGTCGACATCTTTTCACGCATTTGTGCATTTCCTGCATTGTGCTATAAAGTGGTGATTTTTTCTCAAAGGTCCTGTTTGAATTAAGGAGAGTCTCCTTTTGCTTTTGAGCGCCATTTGTGCACAGTGGAGTAAATCTTACAAAGGTTGATCTATAAATTTTACAATGTTGAAAGGAATTGCTTGGAAAATTAAATGGAGCATAATCGAATATCGTTTAAGATACCTATATATAAGCCGTTTCATAGTATATAGGTAGGTACATAATTTTTTTATCACCTGGTGGTTTAATTAAGTCCCTTATCATTAAATTTTTACTGAAGAGAATTTATTATTAAAAAAATGTATCCAAATATATATATGCTTACTTACGTCCTGGTGCTTAGTTTTTCTGTAAACAGATGTTCTGGTAATTACTTGGTATTTAGCCTCCTCGTAAACGTCTAGTGCCTCAGCCAATGAAATTCCAATATTTCGATAAAGTAAACATCCTTTCGAATCGGATCCTGAAGCTATTGTAATATAACCCGCTCAGTTTCTTCGCCTTTGTTTCACAATTGCTCTTATAAACAAAGTAGGGGAAACGAGCGCTTTTATTTAGATCGGCAGGTATCGAAAAATCTCAAAATGCGTATGCGTGGGCATGCAAAAAGTGTGCATTTGCCCCACGCAGCTATTCCATTATAAAAACTTCTCGCAGCTGGAAACGGACTCCCTGCCCACGTCTCGCTTGTAAGGCTTATTACCATCTCCAAGAATAAGTCCGGACAGGCCTTGTCGACGCAGTTCTACTCGGGGGGATTATATTTATCCCTCTAAATTTACCACCCTTTTAGGCAAGTCGTAATCAAGCAGTGGTGTTATCTACTAAAGCTTTTATCACTTTTTTACGTGAAAGGTTTTAACAAGGCTACTTTGTTATGGTTTTCCTCTGTGATAATATCATTTTGTGTTTATTATATTTCCAACCAGAGGTTAATCCAAATGAAATTTTGACGTCGATTGTAGCTTAAACGTGTGCGTCAAAAAATTTATTCAAATCTTCAACAAAAAAATTTGTTTTCTATAGTTGATTGGGCAAGCCTATTCTAAAAGTCCCATAATATGATATTAACCTTATCGGTGTCATCTAAAGTGTTTTCTTTTATGAAGGCATTCATATCTGGTTCAAGATTTTTAAGGTTCCATTGAATAATCTATTCATTTTAAGAAATTTTGTTTAATATTGATTAAAAGTATAGCGTGATGGTTACAATTGATAAGCATCAAATTCACAGGATCAGTTAAAATTCTGGATAAGTTCCAAGTATCGTCTTGCTAAATTATTTAGTTCTGTCATCATACTGCAGACCTTTTTTCTACCGCGTCGGATGGGGCGGCGAGCAGTTCGTTAAATTCTAAGACAACCTACCTAATTTAATTCCTGTGTTAAAATATAAAGACAATCTCTGTAATTAAGTTATTTCCTCCGTATATATCAAATTTGCTCGAAATTAAGGGCTTGCGCGTATCAAGTAACCGAGTTGTTTTTTCTTGCGCTGCTACGTTCGAGGGGAATTTAGGGAGATGTATTTTTAATCCGGAAATAACCGAATTTCCGGTCATTGTTATCTTTTCCCGGCATTATCTGCAGACGAAGGCCGGTTTTACGTTTTTCGACTCTCGAACAATCAACAGCACATTAACGAACGCGCTGATTGTGTGTTTAGAGCTTTGCAAAGGCCGTACTACAATTGACTTGTCATGTTTGCGTTCGTAATGATAAGTTTATAGCAAATCAACTATCTGCCGGAATCGAATGCGGCATTGTGTTTGCTTTGTAGAGTACACAATCGATACTAATTCACTAATCCACAGTGTTAGATGCGATGCTGGGCACATAGTATTTGCCAACGTTGTGTAAACTTGACTCGTCTACGCGTGTACTATTTGTATACTATATTGTAAATATGTGTGTGCACACGCAAATTCATAGGTGCTTTTAGATCCAATTGACGAATCCAAGCCAGAATTCCGCGGTTTTAACAGCACACCGCTCTCGTGTATTGTTAATAACAGCACTAGCAGCGACCCAAATTATGCGAAATGAATGCAGTTTTGTTCGTCATGATGGTAATCGTGTTTGTGCTGACGCCACCTGTGAATATTTATAGCATTCGCGATAAGTAATTAAATCCGCTCGAATTTATCCACATAAAGCACATGTTCGGGACCGTAAAAGCTCGCGGATGAGGGTGGTCCTCTTTGGTCTTTCACCGGAGATCTAATTAAGCGGAATGAGTGCCACCGTCATGGAACTCCTGTCGCTGATGAGATCAATAAGTCCTTTTGTTCATGCTAATTCCATTACTGCTGCTTTTCTGCGTCGTTTTAGCTTCAAAAATTCAAAAGGGCCCAGTCTTAAACCAAAATTGCTTTCCTAAAAGCTACTTCTGTTGAATATTTGAGGTTTCCAAACTCAAATATCGTTACCATTCTTTCCATTGTGAGACCGGTAATAACTAAATTTAGCACTATCTAGTAACGTGAACACGGTCAAGAAATTTTTGATCAGCTTTGTGGCAGAAAAGTTAACGAAATGGTTTGGAATTCAGTCTTTCTGGGACTCTCTTCCAAATATTGTATCAATTGAAATTCTGTTATTTCATGAAATTACTAATTTATCTCATAATTAAAATATCTGGCTTTTTATATCAATGACATGTTGGTGTAAAACCGCAGTGTCAACAAATAGCAGCGTTAATAACAGCTTTTATCACATTTATGTCTAGTTAGTAATTTAGTGGTCAAAACACTGCACCCACAAGAGATTTTGAATTGTGGGTTTAATTTGTTAGCGAAGTTCTTGAAAAATAAAACGACATGCCCGGAAATTAATAAAGGACAGCAGTGAATTACTATTTATTTATTCTACATGGCATAAAATTATGAACATAATTCATCGCAAAAAGTTCTTACTATACGTTACGAAAAATATCCTGGCATTTCAATAATTCACAAAAGTTCTAATGAGTGAACATAATTTGTAGTCACCATAAACATAACATTGTATCCTATTTGGGCAGGGCCTTTAAGTAATCCAAACAGATTGATTTATCACAAACGATTTAACGTAAAAAACAAGAACACAAGACAAAAACATGTTTTTTGTTCGTCGGGCTGTTCGTAGACATATTGATTCCATAAAATAAACCCTAATGTCGAGCAGTATGAAAACAGCCTAGATTGGTCGTAAACATTAACTGGTTTCTGGAGGGTTCATCTATTTCAACGTTGATAAGCAGATAAGCGCGACAATACTGTCGGCTGATGTAGAAATAAATCTCCGGGGTGGAGAGCCTAGATCGCATTTAAATTAAAACTGCGTGTTGGAAGATAATTACTCCACCGGGCTTAAATAATAATGAATATAACATAAACCCTTGAGCTTGTCAGATTTAATCGTTAACTTATCACATTACGGTTATTTTAAATGAGCTTGTTAAAAAAGTAGAAACATCGCTTCCGAACATGTGGCGCGTCGGCATGTCGAGATTTTAATCTCGTCAAAAAAATCGACTTTGGAGAATGGATTATTCTGTGCACAGTCTATCTTGCTTCTCAATTTTCTACGTCCCATACCACTTCGCGATTGGCATCTGCCAATTTTAAAGTGACAGTTGATTCTTCTATATACTACATATTTAAGGGCTGGCACGCATTCAGCAGGCCATCAAATGAGTAAGCAAGGATGTGTTTTCTACTCGAATTGTGCAGATCTCGAATCTGATACTACGTTGTCAATTACGTACTTTAACGTAATTTATTAATTTGTTGGAGACAAGTGGTGCCGCCGATTTTCCATTGCCACATTTGGACAATTGAAACAAATGAAGTGTAGTATAATTACAACTAAATTTGCGTTATCTATTTGTAATTGGTTTCACTATGAAAAGCACTCCGAATGACTTTCTTGTCGATTAAAAACATAGAAATAGATGGGTTTTTAATTATTTTCAATCATGGTGCATAGAATACACATTAGGAAGTGTTGTGTTTAATTTAAAATTATCACACTGGACCACCGCTATATAATTCTAAGACGTCAACATTTATAGTAGCCTCAAGCTTAAATTGTCACGCACGCCCAACTTACCTATGAACGTCCTGAACTGGTTCTGAAATAAACATTCTACTGTTGATCGACTGGGCGGCTAAGGCATAAAGAAATTGTAACAGGACCGTATTCAAAAAATATTGATTGATTGGATCACTTGCGATCACTTATCAAACACTGAACAATATCAACAAAATCACGTCCATCCGATTTTTCAACCCCCCTTCCTCCCTTTCTGAGATGTCGTGAGTTTTGGATCGACCCAAAATTTTTCAAAATGCGTATTTTTAGTGTAAATAGGTTAAACCGTGCTTGATTGCGTCGGATTTATTTAAAAAATATATATAATTTGCTTAGTTATTTTTATTTAAGACTACTACATATTTAAGACTACAATGAACGTAGTCTAGAATCACAATAAGAAAATCGGACAATAAAATACTCAAGTAGGAACTACAAAAATTCTTAGAAAAAAAAAACCTACAGGCTTGCCATGAAAAGACTTTTACTCCTAATAAAACAATTTACTATTATCGCGGTTATGCGAACGCGAATATTTCACGACAATATTTAAAGTCGCCTCAAGTCCCTTCAAAATATTTCAAGTCTTTTCCAGTCGTTTCAAGTTTCTTCAAGCCACTCGATCTCTCTTCAAGTCGCGAAAGGACATTTCACGTCTTTTTGAATTCTTCCTAGGTCGCTTCAAGACTCTTCAAGACCTTTCAAGTCACTTCAATTCTCTTCAAAAGATTTAAAGTCACCTACAAAACATCATTTCATTTTTCAATTCGCTTCAAATCTTTCAAGACATTTCAAACCCTTTCAAGGCGCTTCAAGGTTTTTTAAGTCTTTTCAAGTGCCTTGCAGTCCCTTCAAGATATTACTTGAAGTGTTCCGAGATTGCTCCAAGGCTCTTCAAGTATTTTGCAGACATGTCAAGTCTTTTCAAGTCGCTTCCAATCCCTTCAATATATGTCAAATCTTCCCATGTCGCTTCAAGACTCTTCAAGACATTTCAAGTCGCTTTCAGTCCCTTGAAAATATTTGAAGTTTTCCTAGGTCGCTATAAGACATTTCAAGTCTCTTCAATTTCCTTCAAAACATTTCGTGTCGTTTCAGTTCGCTCTAAATTTAACTCCTTTTAACAAATTTCACGTCGCTTCAAGACATTTCAAGTCCTTTTAAATCTCTTCAAGTCGCTTCAAGACCTTTTAAAATATTTCATATCACCTCAAGTCTTTTCAAAATATTTCAAGTGTTATCAGTCCGCTTCACGTCTTTCAAGTCGTTTCAAAACATTTCAAGTCCTTTCCAGTCGTTTCAAGTTTCTTCAAGTCGCTTCAATTTCCTTCAAAGCATTTCAAGTGACCTCAAGTCCTTTCAAAACATCTCAAGTCTTTCCAGATCGCTCCAAGACTCTTCAAGTATTTGTTCAAACACTTCAAGTCGCCTCAAGCCCCTTCAAGATATGTCAAATCTTCCCATGTCGCTTCAACACTCTTCAAGACATTTCAAGTCGCTTCCAGTCCCTTCAAAATATTTGAAGTTTTCCCAGGTCGCTATAAGTCTTTTCAAGTCTCTTCAATTCCTTTCAAAACTTTTCAAGTCGCCCCAAGTCTCTCCAAAACATTTAATGTCGTTTCTATTCGCTCTAAATCTTTTCAAGTCGATTTAAGTCCTTTTAATATACACACCCCACAAAAATTATCGCATCACCTAATTTTTCTTCTTTTATTTCAATAAATGACATCCCACGTCAATGATTTTTACTGGTAATATCGTTTCTACATTTTTTAAATCTTACCTGCATAAGACAAGCACATACTTCAAGTTATGATAGTTCTTTTTTTGATTTTTGAATATAGCTGTAAACTCCACTGTTTTAAAACTGTAAGTTATAACTTGTTTTCGGGTTCTTGTTTGATTAATGTTGAGATAAACAGAAAAAAACATCAATACGAATGTTAACCAACGAGCTTCCTTGCACCTTTCCTACCAAGAAGCTGTACGGACCATCATGCGATTAGAAGATAGTCGCAGTATACGTTATGTGGCACGTACTCTAGGAGTGCATCCTTCCACTATCAGCAGGAGTGCAGCACGTTTTAGGGTAACTGGAGAATATGGTAGAAGGCCGGGACAAGGAAGAAATGAGGTAACTATCCTAAGAGACGATCATTTTTTGCGGTTAACAGCTCTACCTATTAGACATTGTACGGCACGAATGCTGCAAAATGAACTTTTAGCAGCCAGAAATTTGTAAATTTCGAAACAGACAGTTAGAAATCGTCTACGAGAAGATGATCTGAGGACTCGGGTGTCTGTACTTTGGTCTCTTCTCGACAGGGTACACCGAGCTTCTCGGTTACAGTTTGCTCGAGAACATGCCCATTGGAATATCGATGATGGCAAAACGTAGTGTTTTCACATGAGTCTCGTTTTTCTTTATAAGCATCTGATAAGCGAATTCCAGTGTACAGACGTCCTGGAGAGCCTTACTTTCAGTGCAATTTTCGACCTCATGTTCCATTTGGGGGAAGTTCAATAATGGTTTGGGGAGGAATCTCTGTGGGGGGTGACATGGAATAGGTATCGTCACGAAGTGCCTGTATAAATGAGAGACGATATATTGAGGACATTTTAGAGCCTCACGTGGTACCATATGGACCTGTTATCGGGGATAATTTTCTATTCATGCACGATACTGCTAGACCCCACATTTCTAGAATTGTGCAACAATACATGGAAGAGGTAGATTTGAGTGTATTGCAGTAGTCTGTGATAAGCGCCGACCTAAATCCCATTGAGCATGTATGGGACCATCTTCAGCAAGGTTTGTTAAATCAGCAAAGAGCCTTTTTTAGCCTACAAGAACTTGAGGCAGTTCTTATACAAGAGTGGGAAAATCTACGCAAAATTACATTGTTGACCTTATAACAAGCATGCCCAGAAGAATGGAACCTGTTGTTCGTGGCAGGGGTGGAAATGCACGATATTAGTTTGAGTGTTAATTTTTGTATAAGTGTTAAAAATTAATTTAATTTCGTCCTTAACAGTTTTTCAATTTTTTTTTTATTGCGTTTTATTCCGACTACTAATACAGTTTATATAACGGTGGAATAATTATTTTTTTTAAAGTCGGTAGACAAAAATACTGGTGATGCGATAATTTTTGTGGGGAGTGTATTTCACGTTCCTTCAAGACATTTCAAGTCCTTTTAAATCTCTTCAAGTTTCTTCAAGTCGCTTCAAGACCTTTCAAAATATTTCATATCGCCTCAAGGCCCTTCAAAATATTTCAAGTCTTTTCCAGTCGTTTCAAGTTTCTTCAAGTCGCTAAAGGACATTTCACGTTTTTTTGAAGTCTTCCCAGGTCGCTTCAAGACGCTTCAAGATTTTTCAAGTCTGCTCAAGTCGCTTACAGTCTCTTCAAATTATTTGAAGTCCTCCCAGGTCGCTTTAAGACCCCTCAAGACATTTCAAGTCTTTTCAAGTCTCTTCAATTCCTTTCAAAACTTTTCAAGTCGCCCCAAATCTCTTCAAAGCATTTCATGTCGTTTTTATCCGCTAGCAATTTTTCAAGTCGCTTCAAGTCTTTCAAGTTGTTTCAAGTTTCTTAAAGCCACTTCATCTTTCTTCAAGTCGCTAAAGGACATTTCAAGTCTTCCCAGGTCGCTTCAAGACTCTTCAAGACCTTTCAAGTCGCTTCAATTCCATTCAAAACATTTCAAGTCACCTCAAGTACCTTCAAAACATCATTTCATGTCAATCCTTTCAAGATATATTAAATTTTCCCAGGTCACTTCAAGACTCTGCAAGACATTTCAAGTCTTTTCAAGTCGCTTGAATTCCATCCAAAACATTTCAAATCTTCCCAGGTCGCTTCAAGACATTTGAAGTCTTTTCAAGTCGCTTCCAGTCCCTTCAAAATATTTAAAGTCTTCCCAGGTCTCTTTAAGATTCTTCAAGACATTTCAAATCTTCCCAGGTCGCTTCAAGACTTTTCAAGTCGCTTCCAGTCTCTTCAAAATATTTGAAGTCTTCCCAGGCCGCTTTAAGATTCTTCAAGACATTTCAAGTCTTTTCAAGTCTCTTCAATTCCTTTCAAAACTGTTCAAGTCGCCCCAAGTCTCTTCAAAACATTTCATGTCGTTTCTATTCGCTCCAAATCTTTTCAAGTCGCTTCAAGACCTTTCAAAATATTTCATATCGCCTCAAGTCCCTTCAAAATATTTCAAGTCTTTTCAATTAGCTTCAAGTCTTTCAAGTCGTTTCAAAACATTTCAAGTCCTTTCCAGTCGTTTCAAGTTTCTTCAAGTCGCTTCATCTCTCTTCAAGTCGCTTTAAGACTTTTCAAGACTTTTCAAGTCGCTTCAATTTCCTTCATAGCATTTCAAGTCACCTCAAGTCCTTTCAAGACATCTAAAGTTTTTCAATTCGCTTCAAGTCTTTCAAGTCGTTTCAAGACATTTCAAATCCTTTCTAGTCGCTTCAAGGTATTTCAAGTCTTTTCAAGTGGCTTCCAGTCCCTTCAAGATATTACTTGAAGTCTTCCCAGATCGCTCCAAGACTCTTCAAGTATTTCTTCAAACATTTCAAGTCACCTCAAGTCCCTTCAAAACATTTCACGTCGTTTCAAGTCTTTCAAGTAGTTTCGAAATATTCCAATTTCCTTCAAGTCGTTTCAAGTTTCCTCAAGTTGCTTCAGAACATTTTAAGTTTTTTCAAGTCGCTTCCAGTACCTTCCAGATATTTGAAGTTTTACCAGGGGCCCGTTTCATTACAAGTGACAAGTTTTTTATGAAACGGGCCCCATGTTCCCTCAAGACTCTTTAAGTCTCTTCAAGACATGACAAGTCTTTTCAACTCGCTTCCAATGCTTCCAATCCCTTCAAGATATCGCTTCAAAGTCCTTTCAAGTCGTTTCAAGTTTCTTCAAGTCGCTTTGTCTCTCTTCAAGTCGTTTCCAGTCCTTCAAAATATTCCAAGTTCTTCCCCTAAACGCCTCACGTTTATGGACGCCCCCATACACAGTAAAATTAAAATTATCACGAACACCAATATAACACACCACAACATTAACTTGTCACATGTAAGAGAGTTTTGGTTTGAATACGACCCTGCAAATTCAGACGTGTGCCCGACAAACAAAACCGGTGTTGCACTCGATTTGCCAGAGTCGACCAGTTGCAACAGGAAAATGAAACCGGTTAGAATCCATGTAGTATCGTCTACAACTTACTTGTTCCGCAATGTCTCGATTCCTAAAAAAAATATAGCCTCCGGGAAGTCAATTTTCGTTTACCCGGACTATATAAGTTCAGATTTTTTACAACTCCACATTTGACACGTTTATTGCAGTCGTCCAACAATTATTATATACTGGATTTTAGCCGTTTGGTTTTTCATCAATTATTTATTAATGGGCCGGATAGAACTTCACAAAAACCTTTCTGTTTTTTGGATGAGGAACTGAAGAAGTAAGGACTAAGAGATAGGAAACTAGAACCCAAAAAAATGGAAAATATAGACTGTGAAGTAGGGAATGAGGAGCTACGATTGAAGAACTGGAATTTGATATACTGGAAACTAACGGTGGAACTGGGGAACTAGGAACTGAAAAAGTAGAAACATAAGATTCTTTAAATGAGAGACAATGAATTCGGGAATTAAAAACTAAAAAATTAGGAACTGAAGATCTAAGAACCAGTAACTAAAGGAGCGCGAATTAATGTCCTTATAAAGTATAAACTGATGAGCTGGTAAAATTAAAGGGAGGAAGCGACGAACTAGGAGCCAAGGAAATAAGTACAATAAGACTGGATGCTAAAGCACTAGGAATTCGCAAATATGTTTAATATAACGGCCAAACTCAAAAATTGTTAATAACTTTTTTGCACATTACGATTTTTTGACGAATTCGGATTTAATGTATTTAGCTAAAAATTCTAGCTTTGTGAATTGAAGGCCCACAGAATCATTTTTTAAGCAACTTATGGGTCCACGAGCACTCCCCTATGTCCACGCTAACGAAGACACGAATTTTTGCGTTTGTCACTAATCTTAGCCTTACTATTTCTTTCTATGTTCAGAACAGTGTTGCTTGAAAACTGTTAAGCCTATATGGTGTTCAATGGCTTAATTTCACATGCTCAAGTAGGCCTATAGGAAAACAACTTTTTTTTTTTCAATTGATTCTTTGTATTCAATTCGCTTTCCTGTTGCAATAAGACCTCTAAGAACCTATTTATTACCTGTTTTAGAATTTGTTTTAATTCAAACTACTAATACTAATACAGCACTGAATTACAATAAAATGTCGAATTGTCTAATTTTATTTATACCGAATTGCTTGTTGTCTGGACCAATTCCGAATACTAGACACTTTTTTTTCTTCTAATTTTCAAGTTCCTCGAAATACTAATGCAACAACTCCACTAATAGTAAGGACTTTGTTATGACACTTGTGGTAGGAAATTCGTTCTAATCTGAAATTTTAGTTGTGGGTTTAGACTCTTTAATGGCAAAACATTTAAAATTCTTGCAAAAAAGCCTCGACTTTGAAAAATGGTGCCTTGTACAGCGCTCAGTTGGCTTACGCGCCGTTTTGTTCCCTCAGATTGGGGCTGCATTAACGATTTTCGGAAAGTTCGCCGGAATAAGCCGTATAAAACTCACCTCCATCCGGCCGTGTAATAAAATGAAACGTTCGCGTTTAGCAGTTTTATAGGTGGATAGGACGGGCTGATCTCTCCAGCAGTTTCATCTCCCGGATTGGGGCTTATTCACATGCCGCTGAATTCGCAAAGTGCCGCAACTTTCCTCCTACAAGATATCCATGAATAACTTTAACCAGCAGCTCGCCAACACCACAATTTCGCTCAGGCATAAGTTCCCGACCATTTTATGACCAACTTTGTCAGTCTGATCGGGATCTCGACCCTCCAAATCGCGAGATTCATTTCATTACTGGGGCACACACTGGACACTCGCTTCACTAAGGCTTTGGTTTTCAACACCGCGAGCAGCCACTAGTAGAACGGACCAATTTCTAATTTCATCCTAAAGCACAACAATACAATGTTATTTTTGATAAAAATTTAACCAAAATAAACAAACAAGAAGCTTTATCTACCTACAGTAAACAAATCAGGGTGTGGGTTGACGATTTTGTAAACTCCACCGTCTTGAATTTTTACTGCCCATTTCTTGCTGTTTAGAGCCTACACTTGCGTTCTAAACTTATCACTGAAGCTTTAAAGTCGTGGGTGGCTATCCTAGGTCAGCCACCGCAGAAAGGAGACAAGATGGATGGTGGCCTCGATGAGTGATGGGGAGCGCCACCTGCGGACGTTCTCCATCGGTCATCCATTCTCCCGGCGTCGATTACATTATGTCCTGGCAATTCTTCACTCCGATGCGGCGGCGATGGTGGCGGCGTCGTCGTCGCTGCTTTATGAATTGCGATCGTGAATAAATCGTTCCTGAAATAGCTTGCGGGTTGTATTCGTTGTAAGCACACGATAACGTCAGGTATTTTGCGAGGGGCAGGTACTCGCTGACAACCGGACGTTGAAATCTCTGCCTCGTGACAATATCGCGTGACTATTAAAGCAGAGGCCGCGACCCTCAATATATACGAGTCTCATTATCAACGGATCGTGTTAAATACACATAAACCTGCACCCCGACGATGCTAACCGCTTGTTGTTAACGTAATGTTAAGCTTCATTGCGATGCGACCTGCGATTACAACGTGCCCCAGGGAATTATCGCCGGCCGACAGGTACAAGGTCGCCAAACAGTGGCGGAATCAACAAATCATCTGCGAAATAGGCAAAGTTGAATTGGGCGTGCGGAGGAAATCAACTTGTAGGTAAGCACCCCCAGGGGAGGAAGGGAGTCGGAGATCAAGATTCTCAAGAAGAAGTTGACAAAACGTACGATTTATGTACACTTATATTTCCTGGAAAGACTAGTGGAGCTACCAGAGGGAATTACGAAGTATTATGAGTTAGAATGAGGAAGCAAATAGGTCTCTACTCTCTTCTAGACTGAAAGAGCTTTGGAATAACTAGTGTACAGGAAGGAAACCAAAGATATACATATCTATAACATTTCTGGAAAGCAAGTCCTTCAAAATAGGAGCGACAATTCTAGGAAATCTTTAAGGGACGAAGGGACCAAGAAGAATAGAATAGAAAGAAATTAAAATCGTACAAAAAACATTAAATTGATAAGGAAATGGAGCTCTGTATTAGTCTCTAGTTAGATTGATATTTCGCTATTGCACATGCGCATTTCCTCAATGTAATTATTATCTGGCATGTTTCGTATTACATACATTAGTTCAGCGTTAAAATATTGATTATTTTTGTCAGGATTATTTAATATTCTATTGTTCCACCTTATTTTTATTTGTATTGTTGCGTTTCTGGGTTCCTTTTTTTACTTACACACAATTTTTTTACATTATTATATTGCAATATTTACATCATTTACACTATTTACAAAACACTAAACGGCCCCGTCTATTTATTTACACATTACGCTGCACTGATCTTCAACTCCGACTGTTACTATGACTGACTCGTGTGGCTGGCAAAGTCGTCCAATAAATATATTGGCTACACCTTTTTAGGTGGCTCCCGTTGTTTCTATCAAGTGAGCATTGAGTTCTGTTGACACATGGAATCTTCTCGAGATTATTTCAGACTTCCCTCTCCAGAACGTTCTAGTCGTTGATGATGTCATAATCTCGATGTGTACCCAATATTCCTGAATTCATTCACACTATCTCGCGCTCGTTGTAGTAGTGTAGTAACTTCAAGATGTTTGGTCTCGAAAGTTCACAGATTCTACCGATGTCAGGATCTTGGTCCACATCGTTGGTCCTTTCGGGTTGGAACAGTACACCTCTGTTCTCCAACCCAAACAATTAATCTTCAGGGTGTCACCTAAAAAGGTCAGGTCAGGTGTTCACCGGGTGTCTGTCAGAAGGAGTACCTTTTTAACTTGTGGTTTTTACTTCCCGGTATTCCATTAACATTTTCCAGTCGATGGACGGACTCTTCCACAATGGGGTCGTCCCTCTCAATTGAATTTGACCCATTCAGCTATATCATCTCGTATATACTTATATATAGCCCTAAAGCGTGTTCTGTTCTTCAATTAAGTTGCTTTGCTTCTTGTGACGTCACGAACCAATAAGAATGTTCCCCTTCTTATTGGTTCGTGCGTTTTCGTAAATTCGTAACTTCGAATTTTCAATGCTGAATTTTCTCTCGTTTTGACGCCACAGAAAGGCGCGCGTTTCAAATAAGACAAATATTTCGGATTTTTTTTTACCTATTAAGCGCGTGATTTCGAATAAACAATAAAATAGGGTGTACTATTTTTGAGAATTACTTGGTTTGTCTAATGAACGAACCAAGTATTTATGGCATTAAGTTTTACTGGCTCTGTGAGGCTGAATCTGTTATGGAATAAATTTATAGACACACTTTTAGAAAGAACGTATCACATAATAATAATCCAAGCAGAAATTCATGACACAAAACAGCGAAACCCTTTTTAGTCATACTAATACCTATTGTATTGAAATTTCGTTTCATTTTACTAATTTCATGACGTTAGATGCAAATTATAATACATATATATGAAACTCTTCTGTAATATCGTAAAAACAATTATTAAGGCTCATCAAAAGGCAGTGATTATTATCATATTATCTCATCAAAAGGCAGTGACAGATTATCGGATCTAATAGATGTATTTTTTAAGCTCCTTTAAATAGTGGTATTAAAAAGCCCTAAAAGCTAGGGATAAGCGATTCCCCGAATTAAAATCTCTTTGTGGGTTCGCGTTGCGAGCAGGATGTATGTTTGAGTGCTGCCGTCTTTCCTCGAAGAAGCCCTAATTGGGTGGGAGTCCAGGGAGCGCTTTAAATTCAGCGAGTTGTTCCTCCGAGACTCTCCTAGACGTAGTAAAAAGCATCCGAGTGTGCCGTTAGAAAGATCATATAACCATGTAATAATGCCGCTTCGCCAAGACGATTACTTTGTAAAATGATCACTCTGATTAGCAAGAAGACGAGTAGATACATCCACAAGCTCCTGGTGTCGCCACAACAGTATCTTGTTATCGAGATTCATCTCGTATCTGTTCGTCGTTAAACAGAAGACCACTGATCTAACTCTTTGAAAATCCTCCAAAAGTGAGAAAACGTACCGGGGGATTTCGACTGAGAGTCGGCAATTACTCAATGTCTGCCGGCGACGGAGATATGGGGTGATTTTTAAAGCAGGAAACCCGACGAAATATTACCTCCACCCGCATTTTTTAAGGCAGCAACCCTTTGTTTTCAAATGGAAAGCCGATCGATAGGAGGAGGGTACTTCGATGGGTTATGATAATTTCCAAGGGTAAGGGAGAGCCGAAACCTCGTTGGAATAAGATTAAGAAATGATGAAGAAATATTAGCGCGCTTTGGCCATAAAGTCCATTTCCCAGCGCTGCAAATGAACAAGATTTATTTCCAGATTCGAAAAAACAATTCCGCAACAGCCAGGAACTGAGGTAGGTGCTTGGAGATATATCGGAATAAAAACGAGCCGACAATGCTCTAATTGAGACGAATGTACGAGGGGGGCTAGAATTGTGAATCGGGCTAACTAGAAGGTTTTATGACAGCCCTGCCCATGGAAATAAGGGAATACAAATGATGAATGGAACAATGTTGTTTTAAATATAAAACGAACTTGTAAGAAGTAATTTAGGATTAAATTCATGTCCGAAGTTCAAAATTGAATAAAAATTTAACAAGGGGAACTTTTGAATGTAACATATTTTTGGACGTTCAGATTGCAACATAATTTGTATTTTTTTAGAACAATGTACTCTTTTTCGAGCGGCTTTTGTTTTATTATATGCCTTCACAAAGAATGTTTTCGAAAAAATTAATTGGAGTTGATTTTTTAGAAAACAAAAAGAATAGAATAAAATTGTCAGTATTTGTTTCCTCAAACTAACCGTAACTAATGCTGCACTTGATATGAGTTAACTTATCATGTTTTAGAAAACGTTAAAGTTAAAAAGTTTCTGCTGGACAGAAAGCGAACATAAATGATAAATGGAACAATTTTCTCATTTAAAATACAAATAACCACGTAGAGGTAATTGGGATAAATTCAGCAAGAAGTTTATTTCCGACGGGAGTTAATACTCGCTCCATCGAAGGCACGAAAAACTAAATCCATACACTACCAGGATAGATCCGGTGGAGTCATTAATAAATAATGGACGCTTTCTTATTAGATATCGATGAAGGGAATGGAGGTCGCCTCCAGTATAGATTGCGATAGCGGTTTCGAGCAGCGGCTCGGCGTCCCGAGAGATCCGAATGGCTTCCCATTTCTCCGTGAGCTGGAGACAGCTCACATGAAACCGTCTTACTTCCGCTCCATCCGGTTTTCAATCAGAATGGGAATCAATAAAGGCCGCTCGGACGCCGACGGCAGAGAACACCTCGTCGACTACTTACCCTGCGGTTCTTTAAAACTACCACGTTTTCACACCATGATGATATTAAAGTTCCTCCATGGCCCGTGGCGCTTTCCCGTTGCTCTGCAGGTTTCGGATTCTCGGCAGTTTTAACTTGTTCTCGATTGCAAGACTGAATCTGTTGGAAAAATTTCCCAGGCCCTCACCATTCAGACGATTCTCATTCACAAAGGTAGACAAAGGTCAAAACAAAACCAAATTTTTTCTAAATTTTCGGAGACCCCTTTTATGAAGAGAGCTTTTAACGCAGCTAAAACTACATGTATAATTATATAACAATGGTTTCTCTAATTTTTGCTAACAGTTCATTTTACTTTTTGTCCATTGTGGCGTGGAGAATGTTTTAAAACAACGCTTACCTCCGGCAAATGTTTCAAGCGTTGTTTTAAAACTGTATTGTAAAGATATAATCCCAATTTATTATTATACGGTATTCTCACTGTTTAACCTGCTTGCAGTACCCGATAAGATTTCACAAAACACGTAAACACACCTCAAGAGTTGAACGGCGATTGTAGGCGTGAATGCCCACATAAAAGCCATTAAGCGGAGCCCTTGAAAATTATCTTTGGAATTTAATTTGGAAACCATGATGACGGTGTTCCAAAGACTGCCCTAATTGATCTTAATTGAATGATTGCGTCCACAGAAAAGGAGAATAAGAAAAGACATGTCGACGCATTTTGAGAGTGGAAAGTTGTCGCCAGATAAAAGAACTGTCAGGAATTGTGGTCATCGTCTCTAATTTTTCTTTTGCTTGTTACGAAGTAGAAAGTGCTGAGTAACATGATGGTGGCGGTGCAATTAGGAGTTTCCAACAGCGAAGAAGAACCGAATAGATGGGAAGTTTTTTATTTGCTGAGCCGGGATTCAAACAATTTTGGTTTATTGGTTAAGTTTAGCGTTTCAATCCAACAGTTCGAGCACAAGATGATTTATGTAAAATTTATACAATAGTTCGAATGTTGTCAAATGTAGAGACAGTTTCAAACTCATATAATTCTCATTTATTAGACATCGATTTTTTTACTGATGGTCAGGAATCAAGGGAAAACTAAAATCTGTTCAACTAATGGCTTTCATGAGGGCAGTCACGCCTACAATCGCGGCTCAACTCTTCACGTATACTTACGTGCTTTGTAAATCTTATCGATCATAGTTTATTACAATACTCCGCAATGACAACATATAACTGATTAAAGGTTGATAAGATCCTCGGCACGCACAGCCAATCCCACGGACCGTTCTGCTCATAATGCTATTGACTGGAAATTAATTGGGCGTGAGTTTGATCATAATTAGTGGTGGAAAACAATCAGGCCGAAGGTTGTTTAATTATTTATGTGATCGTTAAATATTTCAGTGGTACAGACCGACAGTAAAATTTCTCACAGAAATTCTTGAATGCATCTTTAATGCCTACACCTACATATTTAACGAAGCATGGAATAACACCGGTCGCATTACTAATTCCTCGACGATTCCGACCAAACTTGCCGACTTCCAGGATTAATTTTGCATCTCTTAACCTCACTTTTAAATTCGATACAGATCTTGCGGCATTTAATGCTCACATCTCAGGCGCGAATTTGCAACTTGGAACGTTCCACGTGGATTGTTTCACTTTAGGATATTAAGGGAAATAATTCTTCATTAAACATGCAAAATTCTTATTGTAATAATTGTCTTTCAAGGTGGAGATTTAAAAATGTTTTCCCACAAATGGGGATTTATATTATATTTACGAGTACTTCAATAGCTTCCAATCAAACTGTGCAACTACCATTACAACAATAAATTATTATAATGATTAAAAAAAATAATAATTCAAACACTTATTAGGAATTCATTATTTTCCACAACTGGACTTCACGTCAGATTTGCGAGGTTCAGAAAAAAAATATTTTTCGGCTACCGATAATGTAAGTCAAGGATGTACAATACGTTTAGGTTGACGATTATATTTGTTTGTTAGGACTACAACACTAAATTACATTATAGGGAGCCGGAAAAATGTAATAAAATAACTAGGAATTCATCGACTATTAACATTTTCGGCAGATAACAAGCCTTGGCACGTCTTAATACGTCCTTACATTCCTTGCTACTTAGATAGCTATTAGTTACCTACAAAGACAAAGTACAACAGAAACAGAAATAATTTTTTGTAGAATGAATTATGCAGAATATGTACAAATCAAAACAATTTCAAATGCTCACTAAATATGTATAATTCCCAAGAAATATATTTTAGCAAAGTAAAGTCGACATTTAAGTAGATTTCAGTGATTTGGGGTAAAAAGATATATGCACTTTATTTATTTTGTACATATTTGTAAATTGTGCTAATTTCAAAATAAAATGTTGGTACAATTTTCACTATATTCTTGCCGTAGTAAATTCCAATCGGTGAACAATCTTATAGAAATGTTCTATCTTAGCAAACATCGATTTGTCGAATAGAATGACATATGGAGAAAATAAAATCTGCACTTTAGGGAATTAAAGACAGGAGTAGAAACAACATCATTTCACATGCGTGAGATAAAGGCGGAGTCCCTGGGACACATCAGCTTGTGGTTACATTTTATATTGTATATAACGTTCAGACACCCATCCTAAAGATCTTCTAAATTTAAACAACTTGATATTTTTAATACAAACTCAAAACCAGTAAGATCACACTGGGCTACATAGATTGACATTTTATCTCTGAAGTTACGATGACAGTTTAATGGAGTAACCAACTAATGCCATGCCACTAGTAATGTCTGAACGTGTCTTAAAGGATACTAAAAGATATAGTGTAATTATGACTTAATTGGTACTTAACTTGCAGAAAATTTTACAAGCTTCGCACTGCAGGTTGGCAGGGTGTCATTAATTCCCTTGCTTGAAAAGGTCTTTTCTAATATTAAGCGAGGGTTGTAAATCATTTGAGTACGGTCCTTGGCGTAAACATCCATCTGTGTCACGTGCCATTGTTTGCATATATTGAATTTTGTGAGGGATTGGGTTTTAAGGCCTGTGAGCTGGGTAAAAAGGTAAAATCGTAATCGCACTATATCCTTGAGAAACTTCTACTTGGATATTTGAAATCTTAATCTAAGATTTGGAAGATTAACAACAGTATTAATTGCTTAGAGACAAAACAACATAAAGTTACTTTTTATTACACATTAAGCTCATTTGCAGCTTTCATAATTCAAATGAATTTGTCTTCATACTTTAAATTACATAATTGTGTAGTTTGCTCACTTAATTATGACTTAAGACTATAAATACATTCCTTAATTACCCCAACAATTAAAAAACTTAAAATTTACTATTACAGATGTGAGATACTCACCATCGGGAACACGACGAAATTATATTAAAAACTGCAAGTTCACGTTTTAGCGGTAAGAAAAAGGTTTTAGCCCAGGTTTGAACATTCAGAACAAGTCGTCTGCTGAAGCGAAAATTAACTCCATAGAGCCTATTAAAAACAACTTTGCTCAAAGTTGTAAGTTTAGTGGTATAAATAATGTTTACTTTAGATGTTTCGTGCAACAGCTCGGCGATTACCTAAAGTGCTTTATAAATAAATACAGTAAATTAGATAATTACAGTTGTTTGTTGTCGCTGTGCTCAAACTACTCCGATATCTTTTGATGAGCTTTGGTTATTTCTGTTTTTGGTTGCATCAGTAAGTAGACATAAACGTTTATCTCTCTACATCGACATAGATCTTCCGGAGGAATATTAATAATAGTAATAAAAATTGGTATGATCAGACTCATTTGCAACACTCGGCCTGCGCCTCGGGCTCTCGCCCATGAAAAGTGTTTTGACTGCACACCATACTATACTAGTTCATTTATCTTAGAGATCTAGGGAAAATGTGTTGGTGACTGAAGATCTCCAGAATCGGGGATAAGCTTTTCAAACAGCAATCTATAGTTTAAGAGGATCAGAAATATGCAAATTTTATATTTATGGGATTATTTATCTAACGCAATTTAAACTCACTGAAGTATAAAGATTATTGAAATACAGGAAAGAGATTCTCACAAATGCATAGATTCCCAGATAACTTTGTTATGATGGGTAGTAAAACTATTATTATTACATTAATACTCGGTTTATAGAAGCGCTATCAGCTAATAGTTATATGCAGTTATGACCTGATTAAATTTAATCTGTAGCGTCATTCTTGGTATAATTAACAGCATAATGTAATATTTCAATATTGTTTTCGTAATGTCAGATCCACTTGGAAGCAGATTCATAAATTGTCAGTCGAGTAGCTTTTTGTATTGTGATTTTGTAATTGAATTACCTATCTTAATACCGTGTGCTATAAGGATTTCTTTGCGTAGAAGAAGAGTGCACTCAAACTCAAACTGGTTAATTTCCAGCTTACATCTCGTGCCAATACGTGCTTTTGTATTTCATTTCACTGTAGCTGAATTTCGGAAGCGCCAAAACTCCCCTCGATTCCGCCCTTCATTTTTCAGTACAAAATGCAAGGAAACAACGGTTCGGTCCCCGGATAGGCGCTAATACGTTGTCGTGCTCGCCTGACCTGACCAAACAATAACTTGCTGTTACAGTATGATTGCTGCTGCCAGATTTGTTATTAGGCGACACGCAACTGCCGTGTTCAGCTTTGTAATCAGCTGTCGAGCATGCAAAGTCACTTGTCACTCAAACACTCCAATTTATTGCATTTTCTCCACATTCCCAATTAATGGGGTTTATTCTGTTTCAGGTGAGTGTTGTTCCGAAGACGTGCTCGTCGCTAATTTCTCTCTATTAGGACTTTGGAGTAAGTGATGTGTATAATGTAGTAGCGTATTGTCGAGTGAACTCAAATGCCGTACGACATTCTATGTCGTGTGAGACGTGATTAAATTATAAAGATGTTACTATGCTGTTAATTTAATGGAGACGTCTCGCCAGAGATGATTATTGTTCTTAGAGCTACCACTCTAATCGCCGGCGAAAAAGCCAATCATCCAATTCCACAATACATCGTCATTTTCACGCGATTAGCGCGCCCGACAACTTTCCACCCATTTCTTAATTATGACACACATTGTTGCAAGATTCATAAAAGCTCATCATTAACGACTCTGGCGCTTTGTCTTGGATCGACAGCCCTCCTTAATGACCCGACGATGTGCCATAATTGCTTCCGTCGCCCCAGATTGTGCCTTCGATCAAAATCCTACGGTTTTTTCGAGTTTGGCTAACGAGCATAGGCTCAATTTTATTATCCAATCCGAATTTGGTTAAACTGCAACGTATGGCATTCTGAGCAAAACAGCATTACACCACTTCAGACATGTTTAGAAATAATGCAAAATTGTATTTAGCTTTGCTTTCAACACATTTGCACTGCAAATAGTAATAAATAAGACGCCCTTTCAAGAAAGGGCTCCGTATAAAATACATTTTTTAAAATATTTTTTACATAAAGAATATTCAGAGCCCTATCAACGTAATAAGGCTGTAAAATGCACTTCAAGTGGGAAGGCGGGAAACCCTCACGTTTGAATCGGAGGACAGCTGACGTCATAGGACTTGTGACGTAGGCGCGTCATATGGCAACAGCGTATTTCTAAAACTATATCTCAATGTAGCTACAAACTGATTGCGAAAATTGGCAATACTTCAAAACTGCTGGCACAAAGTTGCAGCTCATACAGAATTTCCAAAGAGGCCTGAATATTGCTGAAGATTATTTAAATCTGAAGCAAGACCTTCAAGACCAGCAGAATTTGTGACTCTGAGAGAGCTGCTGAATCACCAATAACAAAATAAATAATGCCAGCTGTAAGTTCTCCTTCTGGAAAGTTTAAGGTATCCTGACCGAAGCCCACCAGCCGAAGGTATCAGAAAAGAAGACCAAGACAACACAGACAAGTTGGCAAGTTCACAATATTGGAGTTCTAGTCAATATTAAGAAGGATTGTGCTGATAAAGCAATAAATACATCTATATGTAATGAGAAAATGGAAGCTGAAGTTCTGTTGTTGTAACCGGTTTTGGATTACATTGTAATAAGTGACATTGTAAACCTTCAAGGTCCTATCATAATGAAATAGTAAGATTAATTAGTAATTTTGCAACTGTCAACTTTTGAGGTTATAGGTATTTAGCTTGGAGTACACTGAAATTTATTTTAAAAATATACAGGGTTGGCCAAAAATGCTTGGGTTTTTCTAGGACTATTTTATTCTTTGGTGATCTTTGGAAGGCCGTTTTGTTTCAAAGATACAGTGCGAGCACATTTTTTACAATAACAATTTTTCAGCAAAAGTTTCTAAATCTACGAAATCTGTTGAAAATGACTATCATCAATCTTCTCCTCATGGACTGACGAACTCTGTCTTAAACATCAGGGTCGTTTCGTATAGTATTACACTCAGCAGTTATCCGATTTCTCAAATCTTCTACATCTTCTAATGATGTGGTATAAACTAATAACTTGAGATACAATCTAAAGGGTTGAGGTCTGGAGATCGAGCAGGCCATAGATGAGGTCCATCTAGACCTATCTAGCGATCCCCATAATTATGTTGCGATTAAAAATTCACGTCTAACCGAACTAAAATGAGGTGGTGCCCCATCGTGCATAAACCACACAGCATTTCTTACGTCTAATGGTACATCCTCCAAAAACTGAGGTAGCGATAATTGTTCGAAAAACTTCTGGTAGGCCTCGCCGGTGAGTCTTCCAGGTAGAAATACCGGTCCAATTAAACAATTACCAACAATTCCGAACCACATGTTCAACAAAGACTGATGTTGAAAACAGTTTTCAACTGCTTCATGAGGGTTTTCATCGGTGCGAAAATTTCTGATTGCATTTCTTGGAAAATTTGTTTCATCGGTAAAAAGAATCAGCGAAACCTCTTGGGGATTTTGAACAAAAGTGTGTAAAAGCCATAGACAAAATTCAAAATCAGCAGGAAGAAGTGCCTGAACGCGTTGTATGTAGTATGAGTACAACAAATTGTCTTTAAGAATTTTTTACACCGTCATAATATGAATTTTTTTTCTAGTAGAAGTACCCTGATCTTCCTCTATCATGTTCAACAGATTTTCTTCAACTTCCACCGTTCTTACTGTCATTGGTCTTCTGGATACTCCTTGTTGTTTAAATGTTTCTGTCTCATGAAGACGTTGATGAATTCTTTCTACCAGGAACATTATGGTTAGGTACAACCGCGTAGCCGCTGACGCATTGCCTTTAGCCATTCCAAACATAAAATGCATGTCAGTCATTTGGGAGTTTAAAAACTAGAAGAATGTTCTTAAATCCAAGTGGAGTAAATTTAAATTAAAAAATTTAAATATATCTAAGTCGAACTCCACAAATTTTAATCAGCGTAAAATTATAAATGGAACATGTTTCGGCAGAACACTTCTGCCATCATCAGCCCTTAAAGAATATAAAAAATTATGACGTTGACGTATTTTTTTTTTTAATATCTTTAAATATTCTTTAAGGGCTGATGATGGCAGAAGTGTTCTGCCGAAACATGTTCCATTTATAATTTTACGCTGATTAAAGTTTGTGGAGTTCGACTTAGATATATTTAAATTTTTTAATTTGGGAGTTTGTATGGCGATTCATGATGAAGCGATTTACGAACAAAAGTTTAAGTCTCACAAACAGTAAACAATGACAAATCGGAAGACGTATTTAAATAAAATCCATGACGATCTGACTTTGTGGGTTTTTCGAAAATCACCAAGGGACGGAATAGTCTTGGAGGGACCTAAGGAGTCGCCCCTTACATTTTTGGCCAATGTTTAATATACACCCTGTATATATAAATAAAGATAACACCTGCCATCTCATTTATAATATTGACTTCTCTATTTGTCTCGAACTGTGGAAAAGCAACACAAAGCAGCCCCCTACTTTTACCACATAAGAACACCTGCAATTGGATTTGGGCATATGGTTCTTTGGTGCGTTTTCACGGTACACATGGGGTAGGTACTCCCTTTTTATTTTAACGAATCCAATGGCATCATCCCCATAACTCACTCGACTTGCTCTGTAACATACAGAGTACATATTAAATACATGGATCAGCTCACTAACTGTATAGCATTAAATTCATCCAAAGTGAAAGTTACCTTTGGCGACCTAGTGTTCACAATCATATTTAAGTGGATTATAAGAAGATTTAACCTTTAAAATTCGCGCCTTCTTATGGGCGGAGCTAACTTACGACAGCAGAGGTTTCAAAAAACAGCTGATCATTGGTGGCAGGTGAATTTTTCTATTTTGCGTTCGTACTGAGGCTATTACGATACGGTTTTGCGTGTCATAATAGACATAAACGGTGTTAACAATAGTATAATTTTTTTTTTTAATATTGGCAAACTTGGCAATCCTAACCTATAATACTTCGTTGTCAAGGTGTCAACTCCAAGTGGCTGGCAGAAGGAACAACAGCAACAGCTGTTGATGGGAATTGGCATTACTATATTGTTGTTTAGGGGGTGGCTTTTGGTGACTGTCGGATAAACGACCCAAAAAACTACAAGATTTTCTATAAAAATGATATGATACCAAAATATTCTACACATTTTTACGAAGAGATTGAGGTACGGATGAACACGATTCATTTGTTCTAAATATTTTAAAACTTAAAACAAAAGCTGCACAAAAGTTTGGCGTTTTTAAACATCCACAAAATTTTTAGAATCAAATCCCGCCGCACAAACAAGTGGACCCCCTTATCCGCGTCATCACTGACCGGAAATACAAACCCCCTCAAACATCACAATTATAGTGGCATCACAGTCTTTGGCAAGCGCCATCAGTGCACTTGATTGTGTTACCAGCTTGACCACCACTAGCAAACAAAATTGCGAGTCACCCAGAACTCATTTATTGACGTTTCAAATACATAATTCTTTTCATAGCCGCCGTTAATGCACCTCACAAATGAGGCCAACCGCCGAGAAATTCCCTAGATTGTGAAATTTGATTACTTTGTATAAAAAGTGGCAAAGTAGAAAAAATACTGTATGATAACTCGTATAATATAACTCGTATGATAACTCCTCGTCGTGCCCTAAACCCGTGCGTGCGACAAAATGCTTCTTATAAAACTCGTATCAAAATATACTTTATCTTACAGGTGTAGTTTTTTAGGTCCCTTATACCATGGTTTTCGGTGACCGAAATCAAATTTTACTCACAAGAGAGATAAAGCTGTCGTCAGTTCTACTCACAAGTGAGTAAATCTGACAGCTGTCAGTTGTAATTAAAAATTGTAATTATTCATTTGTAATGTAATTACATGCGATGTAATGTAATTCTCTGCCTTCTACTTCACGAACAGATCATACTCTTTCTCGTACATGTGTCTGGACCTTACCGGGAGCAAGCTGGAAACAGCGGCTTCCACGTCTAGTTGAATATGTTTCGGTAGAAAGTCAATTTTTATTACTTTAGTGAAAATTGTGAAAAACAACGAGACTGTTCATTTCATAACTATAACAATCACAGGTTACTACGGAAACTGATATTAGAACCATGCTAATGTTACAGGCGGATGTTTACTTGAATAAATATTTCTTGGGTTTTTATACAATGCACCTGTAAGATAAAATGTCGTATATCACAAGTGATCGAAATGTCATTATAAAGCTAGTGAGAAGTCAAAATTCTCACTCGCTAATAATGATGCATTTCTCTTATAATATAATGTACTAATAAGAAACTTCTTATTGTTAGTTGTATTGTATTCAAAATTCGTTTTATACGGAAAATGTAATCGAATTACAACATTAAAAAATTTACATTGTTAATTCTGCTGAAAGCAAAGGAAGAATGTGATTAACCTCAAATTTCATTCAATACAATAATAACAACACTGCGCACCCAGAACACTGCGCATGTGTGAAATGTTCAAATGTGATTGGTAGATGTTACGAAACCCAGAATTTTTCTGGACGTCTAGTACTTGTGTCACAATGATGTTAATGTTAGGGTCATAATGTTAAAGTAATATTTAGAACCCTAATAAAAATATGGAATTGTTCACAATGATGTTGACACCAATGGTAATGTTAAAGAGTACGTAACCCTGAACATAACATCATTTTAAAAAGCAAAAATATTTTAAATCTTACCATCACTCTTAACATTGCGGTCCTAAGCGCATGCGTCGAGCTAGTTGTTTATAACCTAACTTTTTTGACAAAATTGCGAACGTGAAATTTAGAAATGATTGACATTGAGTTATTAATTCAATTAATACAAAATCACCCATACCATTATGATAAAAAACAGAAAGGGTTCAAAGACACCATAAAAAAAATGCGTGGAAAAAAGGTGTTTTTTGAAGTAAAACTTCTTTACGGACACTTGACTTGGGGAGTAAGCTGGTGAATGCGTGACGAGAGCGTTACGAAGAGTGTGATCGGGTGAAGCGAACGGAAGTTTTCTTTAATGCACGATTTTAATAGTAATTAATTCATAGAAAAAATGTTTGCTTTAACGGGATTCAAACCCGAGTCTTCTATTTTGTAAATTCGCGCTTCACTCCATTCACCCATTTGCGTGTGTCAGTTTTGTATACAATTGCGCTACACCTGATTGCCGACTTTTCGCTGACGACAAACTGAAACATGCATTATCCAATACTACAGACGGTATTAATTCAGGATTCTCTAGCTAAGTTTATAAACTTACATAAATTAAGAGCACTTTCACAATGGCGAACTAAGTTTTACTTCAGTCGTGTGGTCTAAAGCACACTCGTATTTTTTTTTAAATAAAAAATCGAACATAATCAATGTGGAGACATTAGTCTTTAATATTAATAGGTCAGAGATGCAAATTTCGAAAGTTGTATTATACCCTATGATATACATGTAGTTGGATTTTTATTTTAACAGTATTAATTTATGTGGTGCAAATTTATGATGGGAAATACGTTTTAGTCATACATTTGGATTAATGAATCAATTGAGGATGTTTTTTAGAAATTTGAAGTATGTAATATATGTATTTGTCCTGTAATGTATCGTGCGTTCAACAAAAAACGACGTAAATTGGGCATACAATCCATGACCCACTTGACGTCGTTTTTTGTTGTTCGCACGATATAAACTTTCTAGAATTATGATTTTTTTAATTATTAGCTTTCTCGAAAATTTTGTCACCTTTTAACGTTCATAATTTATAATTTTCCACCCTGTAACATGTACGTAGTTTAATTTGACATGATGAAAAATTGAGTATCGCCATATGAGACAGATAATAAAAGGAAATTAGTTAGAGAGAGACGGAACGTGTCAGTGAAAATGAGGTGTCTAATTGAATTTTATATTTGAGGGGAAACTAGTTCCGACTTCAACGACACACACGTGGCCTGTTAAGCTTTCTCTTATGCAACAAATAAGACTTGCTATTAAACCAAAGAATGTTAATCTAACTGCAGAAAATCACAAATATAGATTCACAACAATAGTATTCCTAGAAAATTAATCTTGTGATTGTATGTTTTATGAGTGCATGTACTCAAGCAGCTTGAAAATAGCTACAATAAAATTGTAAAGACTGTGGTCAATTAAAGTTGAAGCAAACATGCAGCTTAAATTAACTGTTAAAAACGACATTTGCTGCTGCTGACCAGAGGTTATACCGTTTTTAACAATAATTTAAAGTATGTAAAATGCAAACTTGCGAACGAGTTCCCAGACAATAGGTCCAGGGACAATAGGTCGATCTGACAAAACATCATTCTTTAATTTTCAAAGCTGACGCCTATATATACCGTCAGCCTTAGAGACAACTACATTTTCCGACATGATTAACAAAGAAGAAAGGTGGATGATCTCTGTTTATTCCTCCACTCGTCGACTTTATATCTCAAGAAAATGCAAAATAGCCTTCAGCTAGGACGAGCTCCATAAAATATTTGCATACCTGCTCTTTTTGTTCTAGAGTAAATCCTCTGTTGCATCTACTTTTAAGTACACTGTTATTATAGCAAAGAAGTTTCGAAAATAAATATTGTTGTGGCGGTTGCGTGTATATCTTGGATGGAAATCTTCTTTTGTTAAGGTTTATAATAAACGTAAATAAAAAGGATTTAATTTGAAAATTTATTTTTGCTTCCGTGTCGTTTATTTCTGTCAGCCAACGTCGCCCAAATAATAATAAAAATTATTTGCGCCGGGGTTTCAATATTGTCAAAACAATTTTTTAGCGTGGGCGCATAAATTTTCAGACGATAAAATAAATTAATTTCCGGTCAAACGAGAGAAGGCAGGAAATGGTATGCGTTTAATATTAGGTTTTCTCTTCACAAAGGTATCTAGATGAGCTATTTTAGACGACCATGAACAATGACTTTCGGCTGAACAAACATTGCTGGAATAACTCCGTGACAGGTTATTTTACATTATTGTGTTAAGCTGGGGTTTAATTGAAATGTAATTTAGACACGGAACAGTTAAATATAGAGTTATAAATAAGAAGTTGGTGACGGCGCTATAAAGATAATAATTTATGGTTTTGTGTACGTTCTACTTGCGTATCATTCTTGTTGGCATTTGCATTTTTATTGGGATTTTATTGGGTGGAAAACCAAAGCTATTATCCACAAATCGTGTCTAGTAACAAACTTGTTCGGTTTGGGTTCAAAAGTCACAAGAAAATGTTATACTCAAAATAAAAGAAAGAAGATGTATAGTAAAATAAATAGAAGTCAGTACACGTAAACAGCATTTTGACTTTTTCCACGGAAGTGGAACGCACCGCGTGCGTGAAGATGGCATCCGATCTCCAGAAATGGTACTAAAACAGTTAACTGCAAACAGTTTAATTGCATTTCGTTGTCGGTTTGACGTCTTCGTATGTTTGCATTTTGCTTCTCCAAACAAAGCCATAATAGACACGTTCAGTGCGAAACAAGCCATGAAACACTCTGTAAAATCCGGTCTTGAGCGAGTTTGTCCTTTCTTGGCTCGTGCTCGAGCCGAGCCGCGCTAAGAATGCAAATTGTCGGCAGCTAAATTAATAATAATCGGCACGCAATTTATTAAGGCAAATTGCCAGTCCTAATTGGGAGTCGCACATCGCGCAATCTCGCGGTCCGCATTACTCATTCCGGCCCTGGATCTGGTGCTTTTGCACGCAGTGTGTCGAATCGCCATAATTCACCAGATACCACCGACAATCGACCGCCTGACAATTCGAATGCAGAGTTTCTCTGCAAATTTACGGCACCTCCCACGGTTCTTTATCTACCGACGTCTCGTTAGCGAGACCGCTTTAGGGGAAGAAAGGGGGCCACTGTGCGGATTTACACAATCTGATACAAGACGAATTTAGCAGCGGGGGACAAAAAATCACTTCAAGCCGATTAGCTAAGAAATCATGTTAAGAAAGAATTTCATTGTTTGAGTGAGAATCATTTGCATATATTATAGATAGTAAGAACAAAATAAATAATGGTTGATCCTTTGGCTGTAGTCTGATTAGAAACCTGTATTCGGAGAAACACCGACGTACATTTTAATTTTAAAAATAAACAAAAACAACAACACTTTTATGTTATCAGTCACTGCTACTACATATATCAAGACATCACTGTTATTAAGGATAACATGGTGCATATATGAAATGCTCCCTGAAGCGTAATAAACAAGTTACGGCATGGTTCTGGGCAGGACGCAATCTAAAGAGTTCAGTTGCGTAAACTATATGCTCATCATAAAAATGATAGTCCTAACGGACTAACTAAATGAATGTCTTATTTGGAAAATTATAAAAAGTTATTTTCACTTGTTAATTTCTTCTC
This sequence comes from Diaperis boleti, assembly GCA_963583935.1. NCBI lineage: Eukaryota > Metazoa > Arthropoda > Insecta > Coleoptera > Tenebrionidae > Diaperis > Diaperis boleti. The sequence goes on along the minus strand of OY757246.1, from coordinate 23,003,491 downwards.
AGGTCTCCAAAAGCATTCAGCATTATACCGTAACAAAGATATCTTCAAAAATATGTGTTTTTTTTCTTGGAGCGGCGCATCCACCATTGATGATTTTTTTATTGCTTAACAACGTTGTACGCGCTCGATATTGAACGGAGTTCGAGTATTTATTTTCGGGTTCTCTAAGCATTCAGGTTCCTGAAATTCTCAGGTTCTTTCAGTCCACTGATTATATTTCTCAATAGTCTTTAGGTTTGCTTGATTCCTCAGATTCCTAAGTCCTAGCTTACCTACTTGGTTTCTCAAAATTTCAACTTCCTAAATTCATCAGTTTCCTCAATTTCTCTTAGTCGTTAAATTCCTCAAGGTCTCAATTTTCAAAATAGGTTTCTCAAGTCTTAAGTTTTTTAAGTTGTTCAAGTTCCTTTATGGTCAACATCCTTCCCAAGTTCTCAGATTTCTAAGGTCGTAAGTTCCTCAAATTCTGTAAGTTCGACAAGTTCCTAATTTTCTTCCAATTGCCCAGGTTCCTCAAGTTCTCAGATATTTCCAGATCTCAAGTTTTTTAAGGATTCTAAGGTCCCTAAGATTTTAGGTTATTTAAATTCTCATTTCCCTCCAGGTTTCAAACTATCTTTCTCAAATTCTAAGGTTCTCATTTTTTACAAAATTTCAGATTCCTCCAGTTCTCAAGTGAAGTTTCTCAAGTTTTACTTACACTCATTGCCTTTTCCTCGCCTTGTGTTGACGGCGCTGCACCGCTCGCTGGAAACTACTTGAAAAAATACCTGTATATTTACACGTAGATACAAAAATAAAAGCTAAATACATACTCCTAATATATAAAATCGTAAACCGGAAATGAGGAATCTGAAACTAATTATTTATGTCAAGTCGGAAACCAGAAATGAGGAGTCTGAAACTCGTTAAAAGTTAAAAGCCAACGAATATCAGAAATTGAGAAATACATAATATTATATAATTTGAATATCGGAGACGAAGGAGGTAAAAGTCATTAAACTATCACAAATAAAAAAATTCAACAACTTGTAACGATCTGTAATCAACCTTTTGAAATCACAATCAATTTTTTTTATTATTGATTGAATAGTTTTTGGTTGATATATCATACGGAATGGAGAGGGCGGGTTTTCACTCCAGTATATTTTAAGAATTTATGAAAGTTTGAAAAATTAAGAATTCAAGGATCTGAAAACAACAAAACAAAACAAACTGAACATGGATTTGACAACCTGAATCATTAAAAATCTGAGGGACTGAGAACTTGAAGACCTGTCAATGGGAGACTTGAAAATTCAAGAAGCTGAGAAAGACGTTACGTTAGGAATACAGGGTGTCCCAACTAAAATTTGTACCCCCCAACAATTCCAATTTCGAAAGATTCAGAAAAAAAAAACGTTCGAACAGGTCAAGTTTGTTATCAAGGGGTACCAAATTGTACCAAACCTTCAAGTCTGAGATCTCACCCTTTTAGCCAGGGGTACATCATTCACATTCAATATGCAGGCCTATATTTATCGATTACCTTGTACAAAAAAAGGATGAATTTGATATTTTCCAAATCTACATAAAATACTCTTGATTTCGAAAATAACAAATTCATGCTTTCTTTGTAGAAACGAATCGATAAAAGTAGGTTTGGATAGAGAATTGAATAAGCTTAGAAATGATATATCACACGACCCCCCATGCCATTTAATTTATCTAAGACTTGAAAGTTTGATACAATTTGGTCCACCTTGAAAGTCTTTCGAAATTGGAATTGTTGGGGGGTACAAATGTTAGTTGGGACACCCGGTATAATAGAATGACAATTACTACAACCTGCAATGTGAAAAAAAGTTGTGAATACAATTTTTGTTTTTCTTAGATCATTAGGTAAAAAGTGCCTGGGAAGAACACTGTACCACTTTAAACCTTCCGTGCATTTACATCTTTTTATTATTATTAGCTGCTTTTATACCCGAATCTGTAATTCTCCCTTAAATCGCCTACGGCTACAACTTGTACTGATTCTCCATAATAAATTGTTGACTTAACAAATGCAGATCTAAAGATACAGTTAATGGGAAAGTAGGTTTTGTTAGGATGTTTTTGGGACTATTTTAGACCGGACCAGTCGGGGGCAGCTTATTCGCTTTGTTTGTTTAGGTCTGAACTTTCTGAAAGCCTCCAATAATTTACAAATTTCATTGAACTTTCTGAATTGACGTTCCAACGATTCAGCTTAATCACACATACAGACGTTAAGCTACGTTTTGTTCTTATTACATAATAGATCAAATTAGATGTAGTTAAAAAGCGTCGTCGTCTGTTGTGACAAAATTTATTCCATTCAAAGACGAAACTGTCTTAAATCTATCGATTTTAGGCTTAAATTTGATTAATTAAATACCGCTTTAAATGAAACCATTCAACGTTTAAAATCTCATTCATAATATAAAGAGTGTGATCGCTGAACTTTTTTCCTTGCCCGGATTTTGTGGCCATTATTACGATGGACGCGTACGTAAAACGGGGGTCTTTTGTGAGGAATCCGACCGGTTATAAGTCATGGTGTCGAGGGAACGTTCGCAATTAGTGCGACATCCAGACGTCAGAAGGAATCCGAAGCCACACACATCGTGCCAGATGATCTATACGAACCCCATCTCCCACTAACAACGTTTTCCTCGTCATTTAAAGCGAATTTCCTCCCCGGGTTTTATTGCTGGGTTACATAAACTCGGCTGACTTGCCGAAATCGCACCCTGTTGTAAACAAAAACAGCCCTCTTATAAATCTATAGATTCCCAGTCTCCCCTTTCGCGTAATTTATAACTTCATACCAGAGCGCTCGGCAATTATCATTAATCATGCGTTATGAATGGCAAAACTTACAGATAGTCCGTCGAGCAACGTTACTTTTAATTTTCTTGGAGACGTGTTGGAGGTTGCTCCGGCCCTCGAGTGCGCAACCCCATAAAGCAGACGTAAAGTGACGGCAACAATTAACCTGGAACACATTAGCGTTCCGCTTGCAGTTATCATTCCTTCTTCGTAGTATTAATGCCGCCCTAATGACGTCACATATTGCTATTCTGAATTGGGGAGGAGTTTAATATAGCGTCACGATGCCACCACCTTAATGAACCCTTCCATCTATAATCCCCACGAAAAAACGGTTAAGCTCACCTTTATAAACACGATAATGACGAAAATTACAGCAAGCAACAAAAAAAGAGGAGGGCCGAAGGACGCCCCAAGCCGCCACGCAGCTGTTAAAAGGGTAAAATAATTGACTTTATGCTTCGGGAGCACCTGTGAAGCCTCTTTCTTTTTTTTTGAGCAATGATCGTTTTTTTTTTCCGAGAGGGTAAAGTGCGTACATTTATTTTAGAAAATGCTGACATTTCACTCCAGCTTTATGTAAATAAATGTTACACAGAACGAAATAGTACCACATGTGACCGAGAAAAATCGATTATGGAAAAATGTGCTCCAGTTAGACCCCCACGCGATCCGATCACCTTATCTCTTATACAATGCCGGCACATCAACAACCTTTCTTGAAGCATGTAGTCTCAGAATGCTATCGAAGGTTGCCTGAAAGTAAATACACCCACTGGGACTGGAAGATACATAATCATATTAATAAGCCCACGATCATACGTACGATTGAAGGCGACACGGAACACAAAGCGGGTCGTGTTATTAATTTTGAACACATGTTCGCACATGAGAGAGTTTTTAGCGAATCCGCACTCGCTGGATATGCAAATCCGGCCAGAATGTCAGGTCAGTTATCCTAATTTTCTATGAAATTTTCGAACTACCCTCACGTCATGGAAGTGTACAGCAGTGTTCAAAAGTAACCCAGTAAACACAACCACGTGAGAAAAACGTAAAAAAAGACGAGTACCAACGGTTGTATAAACGTTACGATGTCGCTGACTTCAACGTTACTTTCGACGTGTTTATAACGTCTAGTAAAACACGTTTTTTTTTACGTGATTTCACCACGTTGTTAAGACGTACTGATTTTCCGTAAACAAAGCAACGTGAAAAAAACGGAAAACAAACGAGTACCTACCAATCGTTGAATAGACGTTACGATGTCGCCGAAATCAACGTTACTTTTGACGTGTAAAAATGACAAACGTGTTACAAACGTCTGATAAAACACGTCTCTTTCAGGTGTTTTTACCAGGTTGAAAAGACGTGTTGATTTCGGGAATTAAACGTCATTTTCAATGTCTCAACAAAACGTTCTGTAAACGTATTTTAAAGATATTATAAAATACGTCTTTTTTAGGTGATTTTAGGAAATAAGTATACCTATTAAAAAAGTGTTGATTTTCATGACATATACTTATTATAAAACAAACAAAAAAAATTGTTTTACAAAAGTTCAAATCTATTATAATGTATAAAAAGGTGAATAGAAAATATGAAAATAATTACTAAAAACTATAAGATCGACTATGTACTACTAATATTATAAACTATATAACTATAACTATAATTATTATTATAAAAAAAAACTATAATTATTAGGGGCTAATTGTCCTAATTAAATTAAACCATTTTTTTCATGACTCGGATTGTGTGTTGCTCGACGTGCTGGGTCAGTGTTGCCAATGTTTGAAGTACAGTTGCCTCAAAATCTATAAGAAATAACTATAAGTAATTATTGCAAAAATAAAAAAATCCTTACTAGGTATAAAATATGATTGTCGTAAATGATATAAAATGACACAATTTACCAGGATATGTTGAAGCTGGAGAAAGTGCTGACATTGGCGATGCATAAGACGATCCTCTCCAAGGTTTACAGTTCGACGCCTCTTACTATCAAAAAGAGACTCATCACCAAAAACTTTTCTTGAGAGACTTTCCACTGATGAGTTGCTCAAAAGTTAAAAAAAATATATAATTAGAAAAATCATAAATATAATATCATATATGTATATACCTGTCTTAAATGAATGTTAAAAACCTTGTAAGAAGGCCAGGTCTTACATGGAGTACCACTTTTGACGAAAGTCATAAAATCGGTACACTTGCGGAATAAATTTAAATTCTGGTTAGTAATATACATAAAAAAATGTATATTTAGTTACTACTTTTAAATAAAATACTGTACTACTTACCTTTAGGACTTTTGGAAGCTACACAAATCTCAAAACTTGGTAAGGGAAACGAAAACGAAACGAACTGCACGATCTCAGACGAAAATTGAAAATGAACAAAATCGAACGAAGCAATGGCCAAGCACAGATGACACATCTGGAAAAAGTTCCTTGGGTTCGTTTCGTTCGGGGTGCAAGGCGCAATAAAAAAAGCTGTAAATCACGTACATTTTTGTGTCTTGAAAGCAGCATGTTTGTTTGTTGCCAAAACAAATTCGATAAGGCAGAAATTTTCATTGATAGTACCATTGAATATCAATACTCTAACTAAAGTATTGATATTCAAGTACTGATCTATACGTTTGGTTATTATTTATTTTCGACAATAAAATTACGCTCGCGTCGTCGATTCCTCAACTTTCAGCCCCCATCATAAACCAATATCCGTTCTTCTTAAAATTCCAGCCCCTAAGCGGTAAAACTTCTCAAAGTATGTTCCAAATTGTCCCTTAATTATACCTACTTTCAATTTGGTTTTTAAAAACTATTCATTCCTTGACCAACACTAAACTCTTCTCCGGTCAAAGACACACTCAAACTTCGCGACACGACTCTCAAAAGAGATTCGTTGTTTTATTTTTAATCTTTTCGCTGATCTTTTGACACCTTCACTTACTTCACAGCGCTTCACATTACCAGACATTTACCAATATTTATTAATTTCGTTGATTAACCGTAATAATTAAAGATCTTAATTTTTGTTTTTAACTTTAACAAACACATTTAAATTAATATTTGTAAGTACCTATCTACCTAATTAAATATAGCTACCTACATTGAATTATTTCTTTGCCGTTGGGTTAAAGAGCTTTTATAATTTTTTATAACATTAACACCATAATAGAATAGGGAATGTCAATTTTATTTTTAAATTTTAATTTAATAATAATTATATGACTACTTTTAATCAGTTTTCCCTAAAACACCAAAAACAATTTTTATTACAAACACCGACGCACGTTTCGCAAACAATGTTGGCATCATCAGGGTGATGAGTGAATCGGAAAACTGATTAAAAGTAGTTATCTACCACTAAAAGTGATCCAGACAATTGTTTTGTTTTTGAATAATTATATGAATTCTCAAAGAGCGATTGTCCGCGACGTCTTTATTGCGTCATATATAATATTTAAAAATAACGTAATTTTTTAACGTTGAATTGTTGTAATTTGTAGATACGTAGTCAATATTTTATTGTAAATCAACGTTGAATTTACGTTATGTAAAATACGTTGAAATAACGTTGAAGGTATTACCAAAATATAACGTGATATTTGCAACCATAAACGTGTTATCAACCACATACAGGGCTTTTCCACGTTAAAACAACGTGCATGTGTTTACTGGGAACAGGAAGACCTGTATATATTATGTGACCATCGCATTTCAAGTCTTCAATAATATAATCGTTACTTTGTATTATAATGTGTTAATCGGAAAAGAAAATTTTCGACATTAAAGGGGAATTTAATTAAATGAATCTTTTTGATTGTATGCTTTACACAATTCCGAAAATCACAATCGAGTTTTATATTGACATTACCAATGTTAAATACTTCCAACAGTGTATTTCTACAATAAAATAAAATGTCGGGCTTGAATAGAACATGCGGGCATAATTTTATATTCAGCAGTTTAGTTCCAGCAGTTATAGAATTAAATGCTTTCATTTTGCAGATTTATTACTGAAAATATATCAGCTTATTTACACATAACAAACTGGTTCCTTGCTATAAATGGTGTTATTTTAGTTACACAATTACATTTTGTTTTATTCTTTCTCATTATTGTACTATGGTGGTTTTTCTGTTAAGATAAACACACGGAGTTCTAAATGCAAATAACAGAACAACTTAGTTATTTACAATCAAAAGTATAAATAACCTCTAACCATTTCCATGATAAACCCAGCTATACCCACCATGCTATATATAGGGCGGCCCGGATTTTTCTGTTTTCATTTTAAGGTTTTTACACTTTATGATTTGAATTGAATTTGACAAGTTCATGAAGCCCTAAAACGTGTTCAGCGTATCAAAGATCGCAATTTCGGCTAGCAGTTTCAAACGCTGTACATTTACCGCCTCTTGTGACGTCATTTCTCATTGGTTTGTGCGCTTCTCATTAGTCCGCACTTTGAAACCTGTCTGGTGAATTCTGTCCCGTGTTGACGTCACAGAAATGCGCGCGTTTCAAATATGACAATTTTTTTTACCTAGTAACTCGTGATTTCAAATAAACAAAAAAAATAGGGGTATAATATTTTTCCGACTAGTTTCTAGAAGAGCTGTTTTTTAAAACTGTGGGACGACCCCATTGCGTGAATAGGCGTGGGCATATCTGGGTGAAAAAGTAAAGTTAACGAAGCCCGACATAATGGTCTGAAATTCAACCGCAATATGGTACACCAATAAATTTTAAACCGTACATCTATTATAATATGGTTTACAACTTCAGATCGTCTATTTGTATCTGACCCCTAATTTATAATTAAGAAACATATGGAATCTTGAGTCACATAATTCTTTTTAATTATTCAAGGTGTAAATTGTAGCCACTCGTTGAGTTTATTTCCCAGGTCGACTTCATATGAAAATTTTTAAATGCAGTTGTTGACAACTCACTTGTTGTTATGAAGAATTGTAGTCTAATTTGTGTCGCAATATGGAACCCCAATTGGAAAAGCATCAATTTGAAAGTGCACTCTTCCAAAGTAATTAGTTTCCCAGGTCAATGAAATACATTTTCCGTGCAGTTTGAATTCAAGGACTTTGTAGTGCACTATGTAAAAACTTGTACAAAGTGTGTTTTAAAATTCAAATAGTTAAGTACTACATACTACTATCAGCAACTGCTTACAACAACGGGTGAATAATTGACCACAGTTGTGTAAAAATACGCTAGAGACAAAGAACAAAGGATCTCTTTCCATGCGGAATAATCCATACAACTTCGAAAGCAAAATGAGAATAACTACGAGTCCAAGAATATTTTATTGCAAACGACGTAATAGCTCTTGGTCACATGCGGGAAGTTAGATGCTTATAATCAATTTATAATCAGGTCAAACTCGCTATTACGTACTTGACGTTTCCATCGTAAACGGCATTTAAAGGAAAAATCAAATCTAAGATCAAGATTGTTTTTGCATAAAAGGAAATAGTTTCCCCGGTATGTTTATATAATAAACGGAGACGATCGGTAGGCATAATATAATACGACCAAAGATTTCCGATTAATCAAACTTAGAATAAAGGACGAAAGCCGATAAACAAATCTGTCAGATCCAGACCAGGCTTTCGCTCGTAATAAGTTCCACGCCTACACGCATTCAACCACTAAAGCTAGTTTTTAAATGTGGTTTCAGTGGAACCCATACGATTACAGAACGGCATAAAAAGGTTGTCTGGACTCATCTTACTTATAAGGAATTAGACTTAATAGAAGCTGATAAATGTTGTATTTTATGGAGGCTTCTTCGTGCTTCGCATAAATGTATTGGAAGAATGCGTGTGGAGTTTTAAGGCTACTAATTTTGTATTCAAGGTTTAATTACTGCGGCCGTATTTGTGGGACATATCAATATGATTTTAACGGACAGGTTAAAAAACTCATAAATAAAATAGCTTTCACATGGATGAAAAATTATAGGAATTAAAAATAGAGCATGTTGTTGTTTTGCTGCAAATTAGGTTCAAATTTCATTTGTGGAATATCAACATCCGGTTTTTTTGATCCGCTACCTCATAGTTGTTATATTTTACAAAAACTAGTCGTGATTTTAGTATATCGATTTTATGATTTTTCCGATAGCTACGGAAATCTTTTTGGATACGGATTTAAAAGACGATAATAAATCATCCACTGCTAACCACTGTGGGTTGAATGCTGGTGAATTTTTAATGTTAATTACAAACGAAACTTAGCCGTCGTGCGTACCCTCCGCTACACTTACAATACTCTTACAAAACTGTTTTCTAACACTAAAATTACATCTTTTATACAACATAGAACAATAAGGCTCGGGATTCCCGATGGGTCCGATGGTTAAAATTATCCGATTGCATACATAAACCTTAAAAGCATCATAAAATCCAACGGAGCCGACAACGAGGCGACCACCATATCCGGCTTGCATATTTTCACATAATTATTTACGTTACACAACATCCACCTTGCTTCCACTTTATTTACGATTGGACCCACAAAATCTGGTTCAGCACAGCGAAATATTTCTCAATTTAAATACCAAAATACCACGAAAGTCATCAGAAGTCGAGTATTAAGTTGTGGAATACAACATTTCTAAAATAATTTGGCCTCATTTATCACTGAATCACGTATTTTTCCCTGGCGGAACTAAGTGCGCTATAATGACATGTGTGAATAATTTATAATCCTGTATATGCGAGAAACATTATACTTCCCATCTATTGCGATTATTCTGTATTAGGCAGTGTTGATCTGTTTAGGTCAAAATATTTTTTTTAACTCCGTGACGTACGTTTATCTCCGGCTAGAATATGAATTTGCAAAAAACATTTTAATGGTAACTTTTAATTCTTCCTTCACGCATAAATAAGCGACATTATAATTATGCCATCCTTTTGGCAACAAACACGTGGGAGTTCAGTTCGTTTAAATACCCCTAATAAAAGCACCAAGTTTTATCACCAATTTAGCGTTTTAGCACAACCGTCAAGTGGGCTCATCGGTAAATTTACAGATAGTAAAATGAAAGCGTTAATTAACTGGGTATTAGTGTAATAACAAAATATACTTATTTTTAAAAAGAAGCAACACCATTAATTTAATAATGCTAGCAAAGAAATCATCAACAACGAAACGATATCATCTTTTATTACACACTGCAACTCTTCTTAGGCATGTTTGAAATGAGATTATCGTTGTCAGAAAGTTCGTCCAGAATTCTACATATTCAACACGATGAACGTCGATATAACGTTGTGCCGTAACAGTGCCCTTAAGAGCAGTGTTCGTCTTCCATGAGCAATGCTTTCCCATACCATCACTCCGGTATGAGGTGGATGAATAAAGTCAGGATTTTGCCTTTCACCTCTTCGGATTCTCATCCTTGAACGACCATCTGATCATCAAAAACATTGATGTCTGGTGGCTCCTTGAGAAGAAAGCGATGTCAAGAACGGTAACAGTGAAATCCATACGAATAGATTCATAGCACCCCTTCAATGCGTTCCAACCGAACGTGTGCCATTTGTCGGAGATTCGTCGGAGACGTCCACTGCCAAATCGACGCTGCTTGTACGCCATTTAAACCACTTTAAAGAGCACGCTAAAATATGATAAATTAACCTCTGAAAATACATTAGATATAACAAATCAAAACCAAAAACTCTTGAATACAAAAAATTCTATTGATAATCTATAACTGTGAGTATATTCTTATTATTCGGCTCTTTAATGTTGCTCAATTTCTTTCAAATAATTGGGGCAGCAAATAAACCGCATTTAATAAACTTGGAAACTGCTTCGTTTTAATCAGAGCGAAGGTGATATAGAAAACTTTTCCTCAACTTTTCTCCACGGTGGTGCAGCTGTCATAACGAGATGCAGTTGAAATGAAGTCGACAGAAAAAGCCGAGATTTACCACAAGTTGGATTTTTGAATCATTAAAATACTTGGGAACTTAAATCGTATTACTTCCATCGAGAAAAGTTTAAGGGAGCGAAGGAGCGAAACTGCCAATTAGCGGAGTTTTCCATCTGCAACATGTTAACAATTTAAGCGGGCACATGTGTTGGTAATTATTAATGTAAAAGATCGTGATCTCCGTTCTTGCGGATAACACATGTCGTGGGACTAATGATATTCAATCACGGTCCTTGAATCGGGAGCAAAAAAGCCCATCAAGGGTCTACCAGGTAGAAACCATATGTTAACAATGAGGCTATGGGTCGGTAACTAATACGTGGAAGCGAACCGTTGAAATTCCTTTGAAGAGTATCGCATAATCGTGGTGGCTTGACACTGATCTATACAAGGGATTATAAAGCAAAACTAAGCACGAACTTTTGATATCAGCAAAAACCTTCCTATTCGTCTTCATTTTAAACAGCTTTGCCTTCTAATCAACCCCTCAAACTTGGGTAATTCTCATCAAGAGTATTTTCCACTTATCACATTTCATTTACAGGTTCGGGTTTCTAGGCGAACAACAACAAAGAACAAAAAAGCGTGGACCTAGCAGCATAAAATTTTGGATGTGTATTTTTGGACCCTTGTACGTTTTTGCGGGTTTCGGAAGAGCCAATAAGATATCGATTACGTTTTTGTATCCAGCCGTCAAGGAGGATTCTTCTATTACACTTTATGATTTCTAAAAAAAAAAAACGGCAGCGCTAAAATAGTTACAACAACCCTGCAAAACCGTCTCCTTCTTTTAGCCACGTGAGTCACGTTTTTCTCTTTTATTCCCTTTCGATTATTTCTCGGCAAGTGTGATTTCATGTCGAGTGGAACGTGGATTTGACACATAAAAGATGGATCACCACATTCAACGATAAACTAACGTCAGTTTACCGATAATGAGGGTATCTGATGAACAGACAACTAAAAGCTTGCAACCGCTGGGGCATTATTAAATTAATTTCCCAGAGATTTTACTTTGCGCATTATCTGGCGAGATGAGCTCCCTAAAATCACTGACAGGTTACCAGAATTCGGTTTTAAGACTCTTTAACTTTTTCCTATCATTTTAATGGGAACGGATGCAATTAACATAATTATTCAATCGGCCTTTAATGATCCGAGTTCGGGATTTATTCAATCCCGACGATGATTGATAAGTAAACGCCTTGAGGGAGTTCGGCAATATTAATGGCTATTTAAGTGTAAACCGCTAAATTATAGTCCCAAAATATGCAACAAGGTATAATTTTGATGCTTTGAGTCGAATGCGAAGAAGCAAAGTTTGTTGATAAGGGACGGTCTATGTAATAGAACCCCTATGGTTACAAGTTCCAAGGATTAATAACAACAACTTCCTTTCTAAATTTCTCACTTGTGATGACATGATTGTGAACAAATATCGTTAATAACATGATTAATTTTTGGGTCGAAAACCTAAACAAAAACCAAGGAGAGGTAAGATTATTACAACTGCTCAAGATTAAGTATCATAACTGTGCAAAGTCGTGGTGAGATAATCTACATCGATCACAGCGTACGAGGTGGTCACAAAGTGAACTAGGGTCCGGCCTTTGAAAACTGTTGTTCTTGTTGAAAATCACCAAATATATAAAAACCTACTTACTTGTGTTACCCTAATCAGTCCGAAATTACATGCAAATTGTGCGTTTATTATACTTATTTATAAAAAGAATGGGATGTTACTTTTGAAACGAATTTGCACGTATTGTTCGTATAATATATGAAGGGCATGAGAATAAAACAAGGAATGTCCATTGCACATTGATCGGAGAAAATCCTATTTTAAAGTTCAGTTGTAATCCACAAACATCTTTTTATCATCTGTAGACACATCAACCGCAGCATTAAATGCAACTCCAAAAAAAAATAAAAAAAGCGTCGAAGGTACAGGATTAATGCGAAAGAGAACAAACAATGTCACAATAGTAGGTACATTATTATACGAGTATAACAAGAGGCTTTATCGAGATTTGGATAGTACCAGTAGATAGAGCAAGAAAAAGTACAGCGAACTGCATTCGTGGCACAATTTCGCCCATTTTGTGACATTCCCTGTTTTATTCTCCTACCCTTCATATGTTACCGCCATCCCAGTAATTTAGAAATCGATAACCAATATGAAGATTACCATAAGTAATTATGTAACGACAACTATTCAATATGCAGATTACCGAAAATGTCCCGCGCTGATATGAAGTGCACAATGAAGATTGATAACAGCACTTCATAAACCAACGGGCGTGTTGCTTGTCGCTATCGCTGCAAATCAGATAGGGAGAGCAACATAAATTCAGATTCATTTTCATGTCGATTGTTGTCGGAACAGTAGATTGCGTTGCTTGAAATTTCGATGAATTGTCAATTAGAAGTGAAAAGCACAGGCGCATTCTAAACACATCTGAAGAGTCCTACAATGACCACAGTGTTTATTCAATATTCCTACCGGAAAATATTCAAGTGCTTCAATCTTGTTTCAGGTGTGAAAATTTGTGGTGCATTCGGTGACAGGCACTATCGAATTTACGACTTTATCTTGTGTGGAAAGCATTGATGCTTAAATTAATTATTCAAGCTCACGTTGAAAGAGGGTAAACAATCATTTAAACATAACATTTGTAGAGGTGCCACTTACCACTGTTTACTGTTTGCTACAAATACAGGTTCAATAAATTTCGAACAAATACTAAACTGGGACATTTACGGCTTTGTGTAAATTATAACAGCCTTTGCTTGTGGTTAGCAGCTAAACATAGCAGCTGAATTTTCCCAGTTCTTATTCTTATAACGTTAATCATAGGGCACGGAGTTTACCAAACGTACAATTATGGCTATAGAGATTTTATCTGAACAATTTCTATGGGGAGATGTATCTAAAATTAGTATAGTAATTATAGCAACTATAGAGACGAGAACATTGCCATTACATTTTTAAAATCAATTAGATGGGGTAATATCTTAAACACAACAACTTCAAGTTATTCGCAGTAGTAAAAAAAAACTCTTGAAATTTTTCTCCATCGATAAAGCAAACTTTGTTTATAAAATTTTAATTACTTTAGGAAAGTCATTAATATATTTAATTCAAATTTAATTAATTCATTTGGTGGGAACGTGAAACACTCCTCTTTTATTTCCTTTCTCCTCCAGTCTCTCGTTCTAATTTTTACATATTTTATTTCATAAATACCTCACACAGTCTGTCCCATTTGTGGGGCCTATCACTTTTGCCGCCAGTAACATCATTGCTGCCCGGTGAAAAAGATAGAGGTTAAGAGGTCACATGACCTAAAACAACAACGCAACGCACCCATTTTTCTAAAGGTTTTGAGCCATGTGGTTTCGGTCAGCAAAGTTTTCTCTCAATTCCTACTCTTAGCCATTCTCATCTTTTGTTTGGCTCCTTCGCACTGTTTAAATGTTGTTTGTGGATTGAAATGTCTTTTCATCCTTCAACATCTCCCTGAAATATGTTATGCTTTCTTGATGTAGGTATGTATTTCCATCTTGCGTTTCATGTTCTTCAGTATACTTGGTCTAATGGATTGCTGATTAGATTTGTCTAAAAACGTATTCCATCTCTTTGCTTGTCCAAAAGCTTTGATTTTCTTAGTCCATTTTTTTGAGCCTTGCTATTGCCTGATTTTGTATTCAGAATCTAATACTTTCGTCAAATTTTTTTTTGTTCTTTTACAATTATTGTCACGTTTTATAATTTTCCTAAAGTAAGAGCTCTTCTTATGCAAATTTCATTACTAGTATGCATTTCGTCTTATTCTTTCCAACATTTATTCGTTTCGATTCGTTTCCTCCTCACTTCAGATTTTTTTACACTCACTGTTATTAGGATGAATCTTTATCGAACGAAATATTGTTTTAGAGTTCCTGGAATTTTGTAGTTTGCTCTAAATCAACAGCGGTTTGCGTTGAATTGTTTCCTCACCTAGTTTAAACTTTATGAGAAAAAGTTTCAACGCGCACTAATAAAAGTTGAGGGTGCAAAATTAATTATTAACAAGACCAGCTACACATAATGGGTATAAGGTGGTGAAGCTTGAACAGCTAAAAGCTCAAAAAAGAAAATTGTTAAAACGTGATTAAACATTATTATCAGAGGCAGCTGAAACAGTGAATCATTCCAAAATTGCTTTTGTATTTTACTTATTGCAACCATAGATATAAACAACCAAGAAGCCATGTTATCAGCAAAACCAGACAACATTTTCCATATTTACAACAAAATGTCTGCGACTGCTGCCAATTCAATCAAAGCAAAGAAGATTCGTGTTTCCTCAAAGTTGGCAACAAGCTTGTTTCTGCATTTGACGGCAATACAGGAGCATCTCAATGGGAATCGCCGTAGCCTTCGGGGACGCGTCCCGACGGCGAATCTATCTTGTTCTTAAACCTTTCCGTAAACATTTCCACAATAAAACCGGCTTGATTGATATCCCTGGAGAAAGGTATTTTGTACGTCGTGGGCGTCCTAAGAACTAACAGTTTCCGTAATAGATGCATTCATCACGCTTTATGAGAACACGTATGCTCCACGGCGAGTCCGAACATCCAATTCGAAAGCATATTAGAAACCGAAGGACCGAAGAGGTGTAGGTTGAGATTGCAGCATCTCAGCCAAGATTGTGGGCGTCGCAATTTCGAAATTACTGGTCGCAGGATAAAAACGAAGAGAAAAAAGTGCGACGTGTTGGTGGCGATGTAAACAAAGTTCAAGCGTCGCCATTCAAATGCAAATTTTACCGAATCGGCACATGTGTCATGAGATGGTTATGAAACGGTCGAGCACACGGAGTATCCAGTGAAATTATTTCATTTAAAAATTCTCCGGCTTTATGGGGACGCTTTGCGCCAATATGTTCGTCGGAGAAAGAGTTTTTACCGTGTGGGCGACGACAAAGAACAGTTGGATAGTCGGCTAAAAAATATCTGCGGTTGGTGTAATTATTATTTATGTCCTACTGTAAATTAAGGAATAATTTCTCAAACATTTTTAAAATTAGTCAGGCCTCTGTTATATGTTGTTGAGTTATTGCGAAATCGTGAATTAAATCGAAATCAACGAACACTGAGCGACGCAATCTCAAAGTGGACACGAAAGACCTCGCCCGCCTCTTTCATCCAACTCTTCCATCGGAAAAACAAGAAAATAAATTGTTTGATGGATTGTGCGTGTTTTTTCCGAAGGAATTATCTGCCGCTGACGGTTGTTACGTTTTCAGAAAACACGTATAAAAAGGTCGACCGCGTCAGGAAATTCTCCAGAAAAGAATTAAAAGGAGAAGCGTAAGGACCACGAAGCAGCAAGGAGAGCTGGAGAAGATAGTGATGATAGATGAAGGCAGGACGTGCACATGTGCGCTGCGATTCCCACCACAACGTCATCTGCATAAATATCACGCTTTTTTGCCATTCTCATTTTACTGCATATTTTTGAATAAGAACCAGAGGCAACCTTTCTGCGCCGAGCTTTGTCTTTACTACCAACATCGATTTTGGCTTCCTAAAGCGTCGCGACGTGAATATTCGACTTTATATTCTTGCATCCTGGCAGGCTTTTTTGTACTTCCGCTATATAACCATTACTTTTGTTTATTGCTTCTATCTAATACGTGGGCTCAAGCAGTGCAGTGTGTCGTTAGTCAAGAATATATCGATGAAAAGGAAGCGGTGCGCGAAACGTACACACACGTATCCGCATCTAATATTGACGACCTTAGCTTTACGCCTTAGTATTTTCTTTTTCTACTACTAACTGTTCTTATTTGTGCATACACGGCATTGCGGAATTTTCAGTTGAACTTCAACTGTGGACCACTTCTTTTTGTCTTAAGAGTTACAGTTTGATCGATACAAAATCGTTTGAAATACGTAATACATTCAGACAATAAATTTGAGTTTTTTATTAATACACTCCAGCCTCCTAAATTATAGTCGGACAGCAAATTATTTATTTCCGGGTCTCCCTATCACTCAGGTTCCTGAAATTTGCAGGTTTCTCAAAGTCTCAAGTTTCTCAAAAGATCAGGTTTCTCTGAAGTTCCATCTTAAAATTTTCACTTCAGTTTCTCAAATTTCTTTTTGTCCCCAAATTCCTCAGGTTACCCAACTTCCTAGATTGCCCCAATTCTCAGAATATATTTCTTTATGCTCTCAAATTTCTCAAGTCTGCAGGTTTAGTATGTTCCTAGATTTCGCAGGTTTTCCTTAACACCACAGGTACCTCACAGGTCTC
Source organism: Diaperis boleti (assembly GCA_963583935.1). Lineage (NCBI taxonomy): Eukaryota > Metazoa > Arthropoda > Insecta > Coleoptera > Tenebrionidae > Diaperis > Diaperis boleti. The sequence goes on along the minus strand of OY757246.1, from coordinate 22,986,378 downwards.
TAAGATCTGGGGCTTTCCAAGATTTGAGGTTACTCATTTTCTCAGATTCCTCAAGTTGACAGGTTCCCCCAGTTCTCAAGTTAGGTTTCTCAAGTTTTCAGGTTTTGAGGTTCCCCAATGTTTCAAGTTCTCTAAAATCTCAGGCAATCATTTCCTCAATGAGTTAATAAATAAAAAATCGTAATCAAAATGTTCATAAATCGTAAATACAAAAGAGTTTGTAGAAATGCAAAATTTGAAACTCGGTAAAGATCAAAAGTTGAAACCGAATGTCAAAATTTGTATTAAATCAGCAATCCAAAATGGAAAATGAAAAGTCTCAATCAATCTGTAAATGTCAAATATCATGAACATGAAAATAAAAGTGAAAATTACAACAACAAATATCAGCAGCCGACCAACAAGTGTCATTCATCATTGATTAGCAATCAATATAGATCAGAAATATAAATAATATAAATAGACTAGCTGACCCGGCGAACTTTGTACAGCCTTAGAAATAATAAATGTTGTGCTAACTTATTCGCAGAATTTTTTTTTTTATCAACGGATAATGCACACAACGACATCTACTGGCATTAGGCCCCCTGTCCATGTTTTAATAATAATGTTGCTATTCGGGGCGTAGACAAAACCAACAAATCGAACACACCTACCAAATATAGAAAAAAAAAATCATAAAAATCGGTCCAGCCCAAGGGGCCCCCTTGGGCCCCTATGCTCATGTGAAAAATACTTTACGACCTACTCTCATACCTACCAAACATACAAACAAAATTTCATAAAAATCGGTCTAGCCGAAAAATCGGTCCAGCCCAAGGGGGCCCCCATGTCCGTGTGAAAAATACTTTACGACCTATTCTCATACCTACCAAATATAGAAAAAAAAAATCATAAAAAATCGGTCGAGCCGAAAAATTGGTCCAGCCCAAGGGGCCCTCCTGGGTTCCTATGTCCATGTGAAAAATAGTTTACTACCTATTCTCATACCTACCAAATATAGAAAAAAAATCATAAAAATCGTTCAAGTCGTTTCGGAGGAGTTCGACCACAAACACCGTGACAGGATATATATATTTGGTGGGTATAGTGCGTCGATCCAAAGTTGAGCTGAGGGGAAAGGGAGAGGAAGCCCGCGGACGGAGCAGATGACTCAAAAGTCATAGAACAAAGATTAAATATGTAACAAGAAAACATAAAAAAATACTTTTAAAACATAAACTAAAAGAATCAAATTTTCTAACAATAAAAAATATTCTTTGGTAAGTAAGGAACAATAGAAATTGTGTAACTTGTGGGTGAAGACTAATTGGCACACCACTGCATTGTGCATGCAATAAAAAAACCGGTAGCAAACCGACACAGGTGCTCTAGTTGTCCAGATTAAAAGAAATAAATCTGTCGCTACGAGACGCGTATTAACGATCTGAGTTACTGAGTGACATATATTCAAACGTTGCGGTCCATGAATTTGCTACAATTTGCCTAAAAGGTGGGCTAGAATTTTCCCAGCGTTTTTTTGGAATAGGGGCACGCACTTTACATTCTTTACATTCTTTAAACCGCTCATCTTTCAATCGGCGTACTGTATGAGAATAGGTGGTAAACTATTTTTCACATGAACATGGGGGCCCAGAGGGCTCCCTTGGGCTGGACCGATTTTCGGCTCGACCGATTTTTATGATTTTTTTTTTATGACAACTGACCGATTGACTAATGGTATTGGAATGACAACCATTTTTTGACTTAAGAATTTTGAAATTGGATTGAACACGAGATTGAGTTGTGGTTTTTAAAGGAAACAAAAAATTCGATAAATGGTTGTTATTTCTCATCCATTTAGTCGGTCGATGAGTACAGTGGACAGGGCGGATCACCCGCCCACCGCACTCACAAATGGTATCAGAAGCATACGCTTTTTAGTCACAAAGAAACCTATACCAGTAATGAGAAGAAATCCAAATTGAGATTTACACAAAAAGATATACTCAAATTTGCATTTTTTATGAATGGTTGACAAACTGGTTCGGAATGACAACCATTTTCCTATTGTATCCACATCCCGTTTCTTGTATTCACAGTTGCTCTTTTGTGACTAAAAACCACATGGTTCTTGGCACCACATGAGAATGCGGTGGGCGGGTGGGCCGCCGCATCTACAACTGACCGATTGACTAATGGTATTGGAATGACAACCATTCTTTGACTTAAAAAATTTGAAATTGGATTGAACACGAGAGTGAGTTCTGGTTTTTAAAAGAAAAAAAAATCGATAAATGGTTGTTATTTCTCATCCATTTAGTCGGTCGATGAGTATACAGTGGACAGGGCGGCCCACCCGCCCACCGCACTCACAGACGGTGCCAGAACCATACGCTTTTTAGTTCACAAAGAAACCTATACCAGTAATGAGCATAAATCCAAATTACACGAAAATATATACTCAAAGTTACATTTTTGATGAATGGTTGACAAACTGGTTCGGAATGCCAACCATAAAAATTTTGTATATTACATATTTATTCCTTTTTTTTCTCTCGTGTTTCAGGACAAAATAATGATACTCGTATTGTCTGGTCGACTAGTTTCTCTGGTTTTTATTGTCAGCTTCTTCGGGACTATTGTTATTAACAGGGTCAATTATTATAATAATTTTTGTGGCTTGGGTTGTAAAGCGCCATAAAAGCACAATATAATTAGAAATGAAATCTAATAAGGAACGACGAAAGTTTGTAAATGGGAAATAAATTAAAATAAAGAATAAATGACGAATAATAATGAGATGTACTGGAAAATGAGGATTTGATAATGAGAAATGATGAATAGTAACGAATAACGATGAGTAAAATAAAAAATGGGGAATAATGAGAACGAGAAACGAGGAATGAATAATAAATAGATAATGAAAAATGAGAAATATGGAACAATGGGGCACGGGGAAAATAATAAGGAATGATAAATCAGATTGAAGATGTTGAAAATGCGGAATCTAAAAATTGTTAAGTTATACTGAAGAATAACAAATCAGAAATGAAAAATAATGAAGAATAAAGAGGGAACCAAAAGTAAACACTGAAATTTAATCTAAAATTGATATTAATACAAAACGCTCCACGTAGACATGTTCCCTCCGAAAAGGTAAACAACGAAATGCCAGTTCTGTGTTGGCCACGCATCCTATAATCGACGCAAGAAATGCTTTACTTTCTCAGTCGGCAACTTGACGGTGAAAACACAGTTGTTTCACAATATACGTTTCAACTGCTCTTCCTGATAGATGCTTCATATAGCGCTCTCACTTGGCACTCTATTGAACATAATTGAATTGAATTCAATACGCACAGCTTTTAATAGAATAGATAGTGAGCGGGTTTTTACTATTGTTCATTAGATGATATATTTTAAGAATTCCTGAGAGCCTGTAACGATAAGAAATTGAGAGTCTGAAAATCTAAAGCCTCAAAACTCGACAGGCCAAGAACGTAAAACTCAGAGATCCTAAGAACCTGTTAGCTTTGCATCTGAAAAGCTAAAGCTTGAGGACCTGACAACCGAACGATCTGAGAACCTGAAAGCCTGGAAACAAGAATTCGAGAAACTGAAGACTACACCCTAAAAACCTACGGCATATGAGAACTTCATGAAAGCGCAAAAGGACAATAAAGAAAAACGAATGAAAACTAGAACGTTGTAAATATAACATCTGTTTTTTACTGTCAAAAATTGGGTTAGGATCTACCTACCAAATTTTCTTAAAAGGGAGGACATTTGGGTCACTTTTAAGATCTCTTAGTTGTAAATATAATTAAAAGATGCTAAAACTAACTAGATAATGCCTTTTTGAAATTGAGTAGGCTATGACTATTGATATCTTATATTAGCGTAGATGGTGACAAATTTGTCATCTGACATCTGACATTTGACATGTCAGATTATTAGAGGAGGGAGGTTTTTATGGTGTTGATTCATCCACGTGGCCAGACATCTAAAAATACATGATCTAAATGCATACATGACTTGAAGATTCCAAGGCTTGCTTCGTCGTCGATTTTTGTTGAACGCACGTTACAGTGATTATCATAATTTTTGTAATTCTCTAGAGCAAAATGCGACAGATATTATGCATTGGCACTGAATGTTTTTGAAAAGACAATCAGCGGTTATAATCTTTGTAAAACTCCGAAAATGAGTGCTATAGTTTTTACGCCCCATATTTGTCTTTACTGCCAAGAAGTATGCACCCAAGGAAACTACCTCAAATCCAGAATTCTATTTCCTTCTAGTAATACGAAATATCGACATTTTAATTCCGAAGAGCCTCGTAAATCTTCGCCGACTGCATTTATTTGTATTTTTATTAATACTGCGCTTAGGGCGTAATTTGATTCCTGCAGTATTTCTTATATTGCTGCAGGATCCGTGCACTTTTCAATCGGTAAATTGTAGTTAATTGGAAAATATGGACGAAATGCATTTTAAAATGAAATATCGATGTTTAATTAAAACGGTGAGAAGAGGAGAAAAAAGGATGAGCGCGGGTTTTGTGATGAAATTAAGCAGTCGAGGAGTAAATTTTCGTGTTTATGGGTGCCAGTCGCATCACTTTGAACTATGCAATAAATTACGATTGGAACCCAGGCTGAGTACCGCCTGTTAACGATCGAACCTGGTAATTACTTAGACAGTTAATTTATTTTCGTGCAATTGCCCCATGCTGCTTTATTGCCGCCTCAACAGATCTGACTGTGTTTAATTCAATGCAGCAGAAGTGAAATCTTGTAAGTGAGTCGATGAAATTGATTTTAAATAACAGCTGTCACAGTTTGGTTAAGAGAGTCATAATTTTTCAGGCGTTTAATATTTTTATATTTGTTCGGTTTGGATGTAATGCCTTGAAGAACATCAATCATAGAGGCATTTTTCCGGGTTCAGCTATATGCATTACTACGCACCTGGATCAATAATTCCAAAACCTTTTTTGATAGATAGTCCGATCTAGATTGGATCTGACATTTCGCGAAGTTATGCCGGGGGTTCTTAGACATAATATTACAGACTGTTAGAACAGCATGTTACTATTGTGTTTACGAAGTGAGGAGAATTTCATTAACGTACACATGTATATTAGTGGAGGGCGGAGCGGGGTGATCGGGACGTTCTGTTATTAGTTTTGTGACGCTATTAGTAGGGTCCTGGTGGAGGACAAATTGCCCGGAATTATACTAGTCCTGGTCAGTGGACGGGAACGTCACCGCAACATCGAGTCGCGTACTTTGTTAGTAAATAACTGGACAGTTGCGGCCTCAGGAAACTATTGCAATATCCCGGAACTCCACCATAAGTACGCACCATTAGGAAGTTAATCCAAAACCAACATTGTTAATTTAGCCGAGGGTAGCTACATCCACCTGGTGAAACTTTCGCATTCAGATTAATTTGGAAAGCCCGGAAACGGCGACTTTTTACTCCGGGTCGTGCAAGCCGGAAAACGACCCGGACTTTACATAATGCTTCTATCAGAGTCACGTCCCTTCATTTTCTTGTGGGAACAGAAATTTTAATTACATGCATATTTTAGACGATTTTTGTTTTGTACATCAAAAAGCACTCGGTGAGATTATACAGTTCAGTCGGTTCTACAGGGATTGCATGCGTTTAGTATAAGCAAACTTAATATTTTGCTTGGTTACATAACTTAACATGCATGGACAAATGGACTAATTTCTTTTGATACTATGATGTAATTAATCCTCGCTGCCAATTGCCATTTGAAAATGTAATAATAACGTTATCTATTTTTTCCGGTTTAGTTTGAATTATTCAGGTGGTACATGTTTCGGTTTAGGGCAGAATAAATCATTATATTCATTATCATTCATAATTATAATCATTTCATATTCATAATGTCGTTAAATTTATTAATTTTTGTTATATAATTTGTTATTAATTAATTATTCTAATAATATGTTATTGGAAAATAGCTGTGAGATTATATACATATTTTTTTTATGCTGATATGCTGCGAACCATTTTTGTATTAATTAAAGTTATTTCATTTAATATACTAACATAAGTTCGAGTTATTTTAAACTAATAAATTAATAAACTAATAACGAAGCGAAAAATCAAAGCAATGTTGGTAAATTGAACTGAATTTCGAATATTTTGCAGGCTGTTTGAGCATAAAATACCAAACAAATGAATAAACTAAAGAGAGCTACATAGAAATATTGACAGATTTTAGTGCTTTTGGAAAGTGTCAATTTTTTTTAACTAGATATACTGCAAAACAATATTGGAAATATGACGTGAAAATGTACATTTAAATAAAAAGCGGCACATATTTTATTACTAGATTTACTAAAAATGATAGATGTGCCGGACGGAACCAATGTCGTATTTTTAAAATACAAAATTAAAAACCCACAAAGATATTTCTCAACAAGGAATTCTTGTTTGCACTTTTATTTCTTTACATCCTACTTAGAGTGCCTATTTGACTACAAAATATTGGCAAACTTTAACAAAATTATTGTTTAAAAAAAAACCGTCTGGAAGCAGATCTTACAAAGTAAAAAAGATAAAGTAGTTTGTATTAACTTTTTTTAAATTTTCAAACAAATATCTTCCTGTCTAATATACCGATTTTATTTCTAAAATAACAAAGCAACTTCAAAACCTTCCGCCAAAGACGCTGTAGTTCCACCGACACTTTCACTTTGTTACTTAAAAGACGCTTGAATAGTGCTAAGTTTTCAGTAAGGATGACTGAATTTTAAAATTGTATTCCAAGACGTATCTATGACATTCTGGAATATTTAACGGTTATTTAGGAAAGTGGTAAAAGCAAATTTTGGTTTTGGTGTATCGATGGCTACTTTGTGTTCCACACCCAGTTTTTTTTGCCCACAAAAACCAGATCTGTGTTATCCTGTGACAAATACGAACCGAGAGGATTGAAAAACGAATTCATAGGGTTTTTGGCGTGTCCCAAGTCGCGGCTTGTTTCCGATGCGCTCGTAAATTGCAATCTCTCCTGCCGTTCTGTGTAAATTAAACTCCGAATTAATGAACCTGTAACGTTTATATCACGTTGCAGTTTTCCATTCAGATTTATTCCAATACGACCTGGATTAAAAATTGTTCGAATGGGAATGGAGGTGGCATTCATGGCTGCGTGTTTGTGTTGATGTCTGTACGTGGATGTTTCGCATCGAATTTATTATCCATGGGAAAACCTAATCGCATTAGGACCGATTAAAAATATATATAATTGATACAAAACCCAATAATGCCATGCAAATTGCGTTCCCGTTATATTATAAAGCCTCGTTTGTAGATTTGAATAATAAATTAAAGGGTTAATTGGGGCGGCATGATACCAGCGACTCTGTATCTGGGATTAAATCACACGCGCGCCGCCGATGGCATCCATCTGGTAGTTGCTGTTAATGAACTAAGTTTGCTGGATGCGCACGCGTGTGTGCTAGGAAAGTTAAAAATACGACTAAACAATGAACACGGATTGATAAGATAAATTAGCGGAAAACTGTAAAGATGTTTGCTGTGTGAGGGGGGCTTTAGAACGACCGCATTTCATAATTGGTTGGAGCTATTTTCAATTTTATTGAAATTCAGCCTCGTATTGAAACAATAAATTAGATAAATGCAGGTATTTAGTTCGCGTTTTTAATATCTGTAAAAATAATTGGGTGTATATGTAATTAAACTTTAATTTGCAGAGTTCCCAGTAAACGGGTCTTATCATAATGGCCTTTTGTGATTTTGATGTAAATTCTATTAAATACGCTATTATGGATCAATAAATCAGGGAAAAACGAGGTATTCATAAAAAGATTCTCATTGTTAAAAATACCTTCTTCACCCCTTTATAAATTTTGAAAATTCAATACATTTTCCCCTACATAACTGTGCTTCCTCATTAAGCCGAAATTTATTATTCCTAAAATGTTGTGACCCCGTATTTGCCGATCGATGAAATTCTTGACTCAACAACGCCCTTGCATTAATTAATTCCTGTAACTACAAACGTTCATTATTTAGACCCAGCGTATACATATTGCACGATCCTTACTACTTTAGCGTATCCCGAACCGCTCCCACCCCAGCCGATACAACTAAACTCATTATTTCAGTTCTGTTGAGACAACCTAAAAAATCCACCCGAAATCTGACTGCTGGATGATTTCATTAAAATTACAGCCGGACCCGTATTACCGGGTGTCCGTCCTGTCAGTATCAGAATGAATTATGCCTCAGATGTTATAATTCATTTACAAGTTAGTCCCTGTGGCGTTGGCGCCGGGAATTTATAACCTCTGCTAATGCCTTGCAACGCAACCACCACACGACCATAACCAGATCTCGTCGATCCCCAGAGTTCCTTCACCACTTCGCGCAAATTTCTCGTGGCAAAAACGTGTTTCGGGGAATGCTGAAATGGGCTGCTCGTATTAGATTTTCTCTGCGGATAAATTGATTTTTGTGTGTCCTGTGTAATTTGGAAGATTTAAGGTAACACCCAAGTTTGACAAGCACTCATTAAATGCCAACGTTACTGGTATCGAGAAACTCTGCTCGCCATATTTGTGCCAACATAAAACTGCGCCGGAACTTCGGCCTCGTAAAGGAGTTGGAGTTTTCATTGCAAAAACAGATGCTCTAATAAAAAATATTTGGGAGTCCGGGTTTGCATGTCGAAATTGTAGAGTCGGCAAACTAGAGGCGTGCTCTTAGTCGGTTAAATATTCAGCTTCTTGATCCGTGAAAGATGTGCGGCCGTGCTTTTATTAGGAAGTTAGTTAGTTTGTGAGAGTGGGGAGGGTTGCGGCGGAGACCGCTCCACCCGGGGAGTCGTAATTCATCCCTGTTAAGCCCCGTGCGGTCACCAGAGTCCGGCCGAACCACGACCATTGCCATTGATTGGCACGGAATCGCGTCAACTTATCCTACGGGGACATTAATAATGCACCCACTGGGAATCCGTTATAAAGCCCGTAAATTCCAAATATCGAAGGACACAAACCGTTGGAACGCGGTGCAATTCGATATTTTCTCTGCAGCCTTTGTTACTGCTGTCTTATTGTCGTCCAAACAATTTTATTCATTTTCTTCTCTTATAGGATCGTCTGTGATTCGGTCCCTTCAAGTCTTTCTGTGCTACTCTTAATTTCTCTCGGCTCTTCTTTGATCTCTTTATTTTATTTTTTGGTATCCTTAGTTCTGCGTTTCCTCTAAATATTGCAGAATGTCTTCTCTGTTTTCCTTCTGTTCTTTTGTTATTTTTCTTACTTGGATGTCCAAGGTATCCAACATTGCTAGAAGCCTACCAACCTGAAGCTTACCTGCCGTCTGCATCTTCTTCCCTTAAAATTTTACCATAATCAGTCGATGAGCCGCCCTCGAACTGTTTTTACTTATCTTTTAGTTCAGGCAGGTCCATTTTAAATAGGTACATTATTCTGAGTCAGAGTTTGGAGTTCACCTCAACGGGGTGCGGTAATCCTTTCCTGCTTGCAAACACTTTCACAGGCTCTAGTTATTCCCACTTCATAAGAGACGCTGATTTCTTCGACAGTTTATATCGACACTAAAATCCTTCTTATATACTCACTCACAAACTATCCAAATACTTTCTGAAACCGCAACACGATGTTACTTCCATCTGCTTTCAATATCTCCATTTTTCGTTTAATAAGTATATTGTAACGTTGCAAACTTTATATAAAATACACGACCGAAAGTGATTAAAGCTATTTTCTCAGAAAGGATGTAAAAACAATAGTTTTCAGACTTTACGTCCCATAAAGCCGCATTTAGAGCTTCTGATAAAACGTCCACCTTTTGCTGAAACACGCGATGTAATAAATGCGTATGATGTAACTCTGTAAAATCAGCCATCAAACAATACGGAGGATAGAGATTTCCCCAGCGATTGTCTCTGCAAGTCGCGTCAAACCATTCAACGGCAACGTGCGAAGCATTTTGCATCGCCACATACACCGCTTCTCTATTGTAGTCGTAGAATTTCGCTCACTTCCGGATTTTTACTACCGGATCTGGAGTCCTCGCATGATATTTCAATAACGCTAAGTGATGCACCGTCAGCTATTTACACGACGAAACCGACGAGTTTTTCCACTCTCGTGTATTGAAAGCTGAAAGGGAAAATTAGATACTACAAAAACATCTTATGTTTGACTTTAACTGCCTAGTCCGTTGCGATATTGTACAGCGCCGTCAGTTTTGGGTTGTTGACAGTAACTACGAGAACGCTCGTATGTGTGTTGAAAAGATTTTATAATCCTCATTGCACAAATGGTGGATGCGCCGGGATAACATAACTAATATTGTATTTCTGTTTTAGATTATTATTACTGTGCAGTTAACATTTTTGAATGGTAAAGTGTTGGATACAAATCTTAACAATCTTTAATTTGAATTCAGGAACGGTAGATATGGTGCAAACAATTGAAACTAACAAAGTGAAACAACTAGTAGCACTCTTAAAGTTTCAGCCGTTTGCGCACTGCTTACTTAGAATTACTTTGGTAACTTGGCAAGACGCGCTTGTATTTCAATTTCAGTACAATGGGCGCACCAAACTCTGGCTTGTAAAGACGTAACGGGGTGTTGAAACCGATAATTGCTGAATTGTGGCAATACGTGACAAATTACTACAACTGTACAAACTTGTTATTGTTTGATTTTAATTTTTCGATCTTGTTCCAGGTGAGTGTGTGTGTCCCCCACACATGCCTAGGCTTCGCTATGAGCTACTCGCAAGGTTTGTATGTGTTACTCGAGGACCAGCATGCAGCTATCGATCAGAACTCTGAATCTCATCCCTAACGCGTCCCTTGTGCGAGGAGCTATTGTGCTTGCACGTCATTAATTGAATTCCGGTTAGCGCCCCGAACTTCGGTACGGGTCATTCTTTTCGAGCATCATCCTTTGGTTTAAACACCTACCAACTAATTCCGAACTAAAACTACGATTTTGAGACGAAAGTTTTGACACAAATTATTACCGGCTTTAATTGCATCTGAGCGAGCCAACAGACAAGAGCCATTGTGAATCGGAGTTAGTCCGGGAATTACAGATAATAGGCCTTGGTGAGGGCGCGCCTTGGGGATTCGTCCAGACTAGGAAGTTGCTTCACTGTTCATCCCTACAACGGAATAGATTCCTTCTTATTTAACTCGAACAAACAGATTTCGTTCCAGTAAATCTGTTCTGTTCCAAAACTGTGGATTATACTTATTATTATCCGAGTGGAGGGGACGTTGACGAATTATTACGAAAATAACGACAGAATTATATTGTTTACAAGTCTTTACACATCCAGTTTTTTCTGAGGTCAAACAGTCCTCATAACCAAACTGAATGCAACGGAACTAATTACTAGCATTTTCACGTACGGTTCTTCGAATTCCACTCCGGTCCGAGCAAACTAAATGCCATTATGGCGAGTTGAGTCATTTTTATGAAATGTACAATACGTTTCTTGACCGGATTTTGCACGAAGTACTCTCTATTATATAAGACCGTTGCGTGCCTTCATAACTCAGGTCCTTTTCTTCTCTGGCTGTAGGAAGTCGTTTCGCTAACTTTATGTCTTTCATATTTCTTCATTTGCACTGTAGACGCCGCTGTGTCTTAACATTTTGGTTTCCTCTCTTCCATATACATATCTTTCCTTTATGCTTTATACATTGTTGATGACATGATGTCTATCCGTGCTCTGTAAGCCGTGATTAAGTAAGAGCCACCAGATCGTTCGACAATCAAAACTTCGGAAAACCGCCAGTCAGCGAAAACTCCGATAGATTTCCTTGTGATAAATGAGTGGCACGTTGTTTTAGCATCTTGGGTTCGCCTCCGAATGGAATGTTAAGTGGATTTAACAAACAAAGAAAAATCGACTTTGCGACTCGATGTTTACTTAAAATTCTACAAAGCTTTTTATCGGACGACTTATTAATACGCTACAAAACGCCGTCGAGATTACATTACTTTTTATCGGAGCTATTTTTGGAGGTTTCCGGAATAATAATAGGAGCAATAACACTGAAATGAAACAGACTAAACAATCGGCGCCTAAACCCACCATTGTGCTGCATCCCGTCGCCAAAGCCGGCGTAAAAGCAAATTCATTAAAAAACTAATATAACAGTGTGCTTCCACCACTTCGCAATTTAGCTAAATTAGAACAGAGAATGTAAACGTATGGGTTTCGAGTTCGCCTTGTGCCGTTTCGTTTTTTTAGACACTGAACTTTTGTATCGGCTTTTAATTTTAGCTCTTTATTGACTAATCCCGAAATAGAAAACACAGAAAAGAATAATAAGCAATTCAAAATTTTAGTGGGCTTCCAGAAAACAAGTATTGTAGCATATTTTGTCCCGAAGTAAATTAACGTAATTATCGTTTTAATTGTCCCTTTTACTTGGACAATTTGGAGGATCTCCCGGCGCCTCCGCCAAAATTAAAGTAGGCATAATAACAAACCCAGAACGCGTTATAAAACTCCCCTGAATGTTTTTGGTTGTTGGTTTGCCGTAAGCACGCCTGGTGGTGTTTTACGACAGGTGTATGATGACGGCTTTATTGTAGGGCTAATAACTCAGCAGCTGCAATCCGAGTAAACTGAGATGATGTTGTTTTAAAATATACAGCGCCGTTGAGCGTTACTGTTTTCATCTTCTACATAATGAATGAAATTGGTGCTTTCAAAGCAAGTTTTATTTGCACGAAACAACTCTGAGAGCGGATTTTTTTAGGCGAATAAAACACGGTGATCGGCGACAAAACCGTCGCAATTAAGCCTGTATTAACGAAATAAAATATTTCCAGTCGAGGTGTGCTCTTTAATTGGCACAAAACAGAGCACGCCACTAGATGTCATTGGTGCAAATAAAAACAATACAAACGCGACGTTAATAATGGCCATAATAAAATCTGGCGCGTTCAATACACTCCATGGAAATGTCGAGTCAAATGCGCATTTCCATATCATTTGCTCGTTTAGACCGCCGCCAAATGACCGTTTTTGCCGACAGAAACCAAATAAAGACCCCACTTGTGCATCAGAGGCCATCAGATGCGCCCCATAACTCCCGCAAAGCACCTGGCGACAAACAACGAAATTCTTATAGGAAGTGAATAATCAGATCTTGCGATAAAACTCGTAAATTCTTTGGACTTATTTTAGGCACAGTTTAAACAGACTAAACGTTACTTTTGGTTCATATCTACTAGAAGTAGATTTGGAATTAATAATTTATTTTATCCCTTGGGTGACGTATATTTATTTATTATTTATTATTCTTTTATTTCCATTATATTTGATAGTCTAATCTCGCAAAAATTTCACATTATTGTGAATTTTGACAAATTACCCTATGGACTTCATCTCCTCAATTTTATTGTATTATTTTTGATTGCGTTCTGTCTCTACATATGCTATATTTTGCACCCGCATCCTTTTTATAGATTCGCTATAAATATTCTTACATACTTTTACGGGTTTTAAAATCGTATTTTAACTTGACATGCCATAAATGTGCATTAACTACGATTATACAAGATATCAAAATCTTATTATCGGGCCTCCAATGTTTACGCTTCTTTAGGTCCTCGTTTAGTCTCCCCGGTTAATTTAATTTACCTTTGTGACAAAAGGCTGGGAAACTGTCCGGCGAAGGTGCAGACAGAAGTTAATTTCCGGTCGTTGAAGACACCGGAGAACCGACTGTGACATAGTTGCGTGCTTCCTACACATGTAATCTCAACGCGCTACATTTTGCTTTTTATATATTTTATAAAACCAGCGAAGGCATCCGAAGATTTGCTATACTCTTGACAGAATAGAAATCGATGGACTGAAAAACCGACAGACTCGGGCATGGCAAGAATTCAGACGGGATATTACACAACAGCCTTGTGTTTCTGGAGCTTAATTGAATTTCTGGACAAATTTGAATATTGCACTTTGAGACGAACCGTGATGCGAAATTTGTTTTGCCCTCTTACAATTAATAGCTCAATACGGAGAGACTCGGTGCGCTTGGGATTTTAACTACCCATGAAATCGTCATCTATGAAGGAAATATTTGTTTACGGCTTTACGTCATAAAATGCCAGCTATAAATGCACGCGAATCATAAAAACAGTTCATTTCTCGGTCGCAAACAATTCGAAAACACGACAATCATTGTTTTATTTAGCCGATTAAACGACGTTCAGGTCACTTTTTTGTCCCGTTCCAAAGCTTTTACCAATTAAATTAGCATGATACCCAGTATTTGTCGATCTCGCTATTTTTATCACGGTGGAAAAGCACAAATATTTACCAAAGTTCGAAGCGCTACCTGACAAGAGGTGAAAGACATTGATTGGCATAATATTATAAAATTGACACAGTTGCAGTTAATTCTGTGTTAGCTCCAATATAGAACTAATTTCATTACTACTCAATTGGTAAACATTACTGGTCCAGTTTAATATACAGATTGGCGCTCTCAACTCTAATTAAATTATGTATTCCTTATAAATGAAGGGAAAAAATATTATTCATTTCAGAAAAATTTATGGTAATATCCGCAATAGAGAGTTCGGAATATCGTGCCGTCTCATCTGTGCCACTTTTATCAAATCACATGTCAGAGAAGTAAAGAACCCAGTTTCTTAAAAGCAGCTCAACGGAGCTTAAAAACTAAAACTAAAACAGAATGAAACGGTGCCTGTAGTCGTGCGGAAATCAATTTGCGGATGGTGTGCCTTTTAAACCCTCATCATTATTTTTAACGTTTTTGTTTGGCAAATAAAGCTTTTGAGGCGGATTATGGAAATGAAGCTGCTGAAAATAGAGTCATCGTCGGTGGAAACTACAAACTAAAATCAATCATAAAAAGTCGACGAGCATTTTACTGTCGGAGACAAAACAGTTTTATTTTTACAGTCTTTCAAAGTCAAGTTTATGGATTATGTAACGACAATTTACATCGAGCGTGTTTCGTGCACGCCAATTGCTTTTTTAGCGGATTTATCTCGTAATCTTTCACATTAAAATTTTCAAGCGGAGGATTTTCCACGCTAAACATTGTTCTGTTGTACGCTGGCAGTTCTTCTACTGTCCCAAGTGAATGATGGTGTTGTGTTTGGAAATGTTATGAGAAAAAAGTGGAAACGCAGACTTAAGGTTAAATGAAATTTGGCGTGCAACCTTTCGTGATATGTTATGTTAAGGTTACGTATATGATATTAGCATTTTAAATATCAGCCGGAATATTTAGCCATTGATGCTCGCAAGCAACCGAATATGAACGTTTTTATTATTGGGAGCACACAAACTATGTGAAAGATTACTTGTGAAGTTTTACCTAATTAATTATTTTAAATCTGTTGTGGTGGTGTTGACAAACAAAAAATTAGTACTGTGCTTTCACTCGGTAACATAAAACTTGCAAGTCTTAGACCTCCAATAGCTGTTAAATGACACGACGGAAATTGGAATTAAATTGAGATTGCATTCCAATAGAAATTGCACAAGCAGAAATAAAATTTCAATCTCTCAAACCCAGACTTTTGTTCTAAATTACATGCAGCACAATACCGACGATAAAACACAACCGAATGTTTCTCCCATATCGCAATGAGCCATAATACATCAACAGCAGGCGAAGCAACTTCGATTGGCGATTACCAGATTCGATAAGCCTATCACGATTATTGGCCTCTTTTTAAAGAGACAAGTACTTAATTTCAAGTATTGATTTGCACATTTGCACAACTAAAAACTGGTGTAAAAAGTGTTCGGTGTCGAAATTCGAAACAGGACGCAGATGTCCCCACCCCGACGAGGAGATTAGAAACAAGGCTCGGCGAGGACCCGATTAAATCTGCGCTTTTGTGTTAGGGAAATGGGTTAATTTTCCGCCCATGTACCTCTAGGGATAAACGGAATTACAATGGAGGGTCGCATATCGTAGCCGTGCCTCTTATCGAACGCGATTCCGACGCCTCGGAATGATATTTGCCTTTAATTTAATTCCACACGTCCTGTATTCATATAACAAATTGAATGGAGTATTACATTTATAAGTCATTCGGAGGAGTAACAATCCACTTTAATTTTGAGCGGAGTTCATGTTGCCTCTCACGCGCGTACTACCTCGGAGTGTCAACAAATTTGCATATCTATGTATATAAAGTACAATTTTAGTTTACTGTATAATGGAACGACTAATCAAATCGCTTTATAATGTATGCAAACTACTTAATTTTGCCGCCGGTAACAATCAGAAAACTGCGCGTTTTCGACGTGGGCATACAGGAGCCACGTGAGCACGAAAATTCTTGATTTCTTTTCACCTAAATGGTTTTGTCACAAAACTAATTAAATTTAAGGGAAGGTGTTAAATTGACAGAAAATCGAACAGCGCCGTTATTATCCGCGATCATCATGTTAGAATTGTGTCTTTCCCAATCTCTAAAGAACTATTTTTAAGGTAACTGGTAATGAACTCGTGACAATAAAAGTAGTTTAATCGGCTTTAACATTTAACATTCCACATTTTGCTGTGAAAATTAGACAAGATATAAATCAGTAAACACTTAAAGACAAGAAGTGGGCAGTAGTTTTCAATATTGATTTTTAAACTGTTCATAAACGTACGACAAAGCTGCAAAATCACCACACCAGAATTCCTAATCTCGACTACCGCTGTGCGAGCAGCTTCAGATATTTTTTTGTAACAAAGAACTAGCTGTAAAATTACTATCTAGGAAACGAGTTTAGTGTGAAAAAACCGCTACTCCCATTGCAACATTTTACCTAAATTTAGAATTTAAAGTAATGGCAGATATCTTGTTACATTGCAGAGTTTCCACACGATATGATTTTATTCATGCAGGTTTCATTCAAATAGCGATTTTCTATTCACATACACTCCAAGGATAAGGTAAATAAATGCAGGAAGAATATGAATGGCCAGAGCGGACTTTTTAAAACGTAAAAGGTGTAAAGCGCAATGATAGAATGGAATCTTAAATTCCAAACACTTATGCATAAACGCTTTAAACAAAATATTATTTACCAAATATTTTATTACTACCGGAATTTATTCTGCTATCTAGTAAAGTTGGAAATAACATTGTATTTCCGTGCGGAGAATAAACCACAATGGCCGACAACAACAGGACAAATTTTGTAACAAATTCACATATTATGCTCGGAGTTCTACAGCAACAAATTATTATATAAAAATGAAAAAAAAAATTAAATCATTTCCTTCCATATTATTTACATTCGATCGCACCTTATTTACAGAATTATTACTTTTAAAAATCAGAGTAAAACGTAGTTAGTGCTTTTGGCGTCCAGATTTTTAAAAACACATCAAAAGGAAAAAACAATTCAGGTCAACTTTAACAAGCTCATTAAAAATGGCTAAAGCCGATCGGTTCTTGCATTTACTGTGTTAACTGCGTATTGCGTGTGCACAAGGTAAAAAACATTAGTAAACATAGAACAGTATTTTAAGAGCACGTGAATGCACTTACGATGTGCTTTTGTCTAGACATGCTTTTTCGCTGCTTTTTTAGGACAAATTAAACTTTTACTTACAAAAACTTTGCGAGCGAATCGTGAAAAAATTACGTCTGGTCGCTGACAGAGTGCAAATTAAAAATGTTATTTAATGGCTCTACTGAAAATGCATTTATAGAAAATTGAGAATGTTGGATTTAATTTGATTTAATTTGATTTAATTAAATTTTAAAATGCTATAGCAATTTGAACGGAAATTGGTCGCACAAATATGTGGCTATTCGAAGTAGACATTTGATCAAAGAAAAAGTCAACGCTCAGTAATAAGAAAAATTGACATCCAAAAACGAATTCCTGGGTGGGGTAATAAAATCGGGTTTTCAACACATAGATTGAAAGAACCAGCTGCATTTTTATTAACGAAACTCGATTAACAACTTTTAATAAAAGTTTGTGGACATTCACTGTTTTTGGTAGTGAGTGGTAAATAAATCGTGGTAAATAAATACGATAATGGCTCCAAAGAGAAAGAAACACTCTGTGGCTTTGTTTATGACCAGTACGAATAAATCTCGTTTATTAATTACCATCCATTTAAGGGTTCACTTAAGTGTTTATTTATTTACATCCACTTGAAACTCTGTAAGTGAGACCTTCTCACTCCAGGACTACATTATACGCATACCTTTCTGCCGGTGGCGTCAAGCATCTTCCGCGTTTTGTGTGATCGTTATGTCCAATTATTCCCCAAGACAGATGGAACAAACCATAAATCCCGCTGTAGTTTTTGTAATAAGAAAACATGACGTTTTAATTTCCTCCCTATTCGGGCAATAAATTTTAAAGAATAGGGGATTAGACATTTTACAACAGTCTTATAATCACGACACGAAAAACCTCTTCTTCATATTTTAAGACGCGTCTGAGATCCGCGCGTTGAAATTTATACTCCACGATTAAAATTTATTATCCTCTACTTAAACTTATCGGATGCCACAAATAGATTAGCGGGCGTCGCGACGCCACAACTCTGTTCTACCAAATCTTACTAGCCGTTAAAAGATCTTCTCGTTTGTAGATAATTAAGGAAAAAATGGAAGGGAAACTATATTTTCGTGAAGTAAAAAAATCTTTGTACTGAGGGTTGGAATTGCGACCTTAGTGTGGGCATTTTCAAATATAACTTTAGAACGCCATTGATAACTAATAGCAGCTCACTTCAAGAACTGAAATTTCATGGCAAGCGTCGGCCAAGGACTCAATAGACATAACCTTGCCATATAACCAAATTTTATTTAGGAATATCAAATCATAATCGCTACTACTAAAGTTCAAGTAAATTTCTTTGGTTCTGATATCTAAGCCAAGCACGTCTTGAAAAGTGGCTATAAATACTTCACTGTTTTAGATAACCCATTGAAGTGTTTTATTATGTCGTCTTCGTCGTCATCCTTGCTTCAGTTAATTTTTTATGGTGAAGTACGCAAATTTTCTTTAAACTTAACTGCATCCACTAATCGTCTAACGAAAGAGTGAGAAATTTCCAAAGACCTGCTCCACTAATAAAATTAGTGGAACTGGTTGAACATGTACTTCAATGTAATCATAAAGAATAATTGGAAATTTGTTTAGTTTAAAGATCATATCTTATCTTTTTTGAAGATATTTTTGGAGACCCATTGGCTGCAATTACTGAGGAGGTATAGATACACAAAACATTACTCGTGAATTTGAGTTCTTCTTAGCTCCCTTGTTATATAATTACATCTGTCCGCTGATTTTACTATGAAGTTACTACTAAGAGATGTCCCGGTCCGTTTTGTTAATGTTATAAAGAAGACCATTTAGGGTAAAAGCACCTACCGGTGTACCCTTCTGGCCCTTCCACTGCCCATTAAAAGCCCTCCACTCGTTCGTAAATAATGAAAGAAAAACTACAAAATTCATCGTCAATCTTGTAACACACGTGTGAGTAATCAGGGCTGTTGATTCCCTGACGGCGCACGAGCAGGGCCGGAGCTTATGAATTTTTGAGAGGGTTCGACGATCGCGCGTTTACCTAGATTTTGTCGAGATCGAGAGGAGAAGGCCTAAAATTAATACTAACGATGATTAAAAAATCTACATACAGCCCTCGACAGAGCCGGGGCGCTTATTTTATGGTTACCGAGGGAACACGGCGAACGCATTCACATGTAAAATGGCAAGGCACTGGATTAAATATCAAGCGTCATCGACCGCCCGATTTTTCCCCAGGCATTTCAAGGTTTAACCAATTTCATAAATTGCAAATTGTCACAAAAACGTCACGGAGGGGGCGTAAAAATTTAATCGGACCCGTTCGTCGGCGGCGGAAATTATCGGAATGTCTTATTTAGACGCCAAAGGAGTGTTGGATGAGAAAATGATGAACAGATGTGTTGAGGATGAGACAAAGACTGATTTGCTCACCGGTCCGCTTCAAGGAATTCTAGCCGCTTCATTAATGGCTTGAACTTGAGTAATAGGTTACAGTTTTATAGTTTGTACGGCCATTAAAAAATTATCAGAACGTTTTTAGCAAATTTATACTCGTTGTATAGAAATAGGGTTGTAGATCTACATTTTGTAAAATTACTATGCTGTAGTTCAGAAAGCGGAACGATAAACTTTTAAAGACCTTATTTGGTGTTTATCGCTAATACGCCAATAAATTTTACACGAACTTTAAAGCTTATTACTTATAATTTCATGGCTATTGGGTTAAACCAGCCTGATATGTCTTAAATTCTCTTTGGCCAACAAGTTTATATTATAGATCCTTCACTTTATCACAGCAATATACAAAAAGTGTAGTAGGTACATGTAAAATTTAAATCAATTCAAATTTCAACGCAAGTTTTTACAACATGCCGCATTACTGAATTTTTATCCCAAATCGGTAATTCTAATTCTATTTAATATGCTCTAATAGGTCCTACGAATCAGGCCTACCAACAACAAATATCAAACAAATGTGTCCGCTAGAGAAAGCACCACCAGACGATGCACACTCGAGTAACGCTCTCATGTGGTCGGGCACCTTTATAGGTATACTAACTGATCCGGCGAACTTTGTACCGCCTCAGAATCTATAAAGGTTGTGTTAACTTACTAGCTGAATTAAATTCAGATTTTTAATCAAAAGATAATGTACACAACGTCATCTACTGGCATTAGGCCCCCATGGGCCCCCATGTCCATGTTTTAAGAGTTACTCTGCTATTCCGGGCGGAGACAAATTAATCCAAAAAATCAACGATCATAAAGGCTGTTCTTGACTTATAAACCCAAGGGGGCCCTCTGGGCCACCATGCCCATGTGTAAAATACTTTACGACCTATTATCATACCAACCAAATATAAAAAAAAATTCATAAAAGTCGGTCGAGCCAAAAAATCGGTCCAGCCCAAGGGGCCCCCCTGGGCCCCCATATCCATGTGAAAAATAGTTTACCACACAAAAATAGTTTATTCTCACACCTACCAAATATACAAAAAATTCATAAAAATCGATCGAGCCGTTTCGGAGGAGTTCGACCACAAATACCGTGACACGAGATTTTAATATATTAGAATATGTCCTAGGCTATTGATGTAATCAGTCATTCCGTTGAATGCCCGTCATTGGCCATTGCCATAAATAAACTGAATTTTACATTGTTTGACTCCAATTTTTCGTCATTTTAGGATTATAGCAATCACCGTAATTTAAGCAAAACTTTCCTAGGATTTACAATTTTTTTTTTAAGAATTTTTTGCAGATGTTTGGTCTTTTTATTTTTCCACAGAAGCGCCTTCGTTAAATGATGAAACACTTGAGCTAAACGGTGTAATATCTAAAAGACTAGAGCGCTCATTAGGTTTGGCTAGGATCTTCAATTTCATCAACCACCCTACAACATATACAGGATGTCTAGAAACTATTTCAATATTTTGCGGGGTGTTTCAGCATTCAAAATTATGAACAAACCTTTTTATTTTGAAAAATACTTCAAAGACGTTACCCCATAATCACATTTTTTTAATATTATCAATCTAACCCAACTCATTTCCAATTACATTTTTTGTGAGAAGTTTCGGGACTGTGGGGTTCTAAAGGGGTAGGTGGCCGTTTTGTCTTGTCGTTTGTTTTGCTGTGGTGGCGTCGGTTCCTGTGATCGGGTTGCTCGGATGTTCATCTGGACAGTTCGGCAGTTTGTGCTCTTCCGGGACAGCTGGGTCGTGGGTTCCTGAAGGCTTGAGTTCTCGGTTGTCTTCCGTTACATCCTGGTTTACGGAATCTTCTTGAGTGGAGTTTTATCAACCAGTTGATTCTAAAACAGTGGTTGGTAGGTGTTTAGCCTTCCGTATCGGTTAAATTTTCTTCATACCCATGATTTGAGATCCTTAGACATCAAATTATTTGAAAAACCAATCTACTTTCCCTGTGAGCTCGTTCATTATTTTTGCCTTAAACTGCATGTGCGTCTTGTTTCTACTGCATGATATCTCCACTAATTGGGTACAATATATGTGGAAGTGCCCCAAGAATCATGTTCACAATTTATTATCTTTATTTTATGCGAAGATTGCTATAAAATTACATTGCGGCTGCTATTTCATGGCACAACAAAACCAGGCTGATAACTTGACAAAAAAGCCTCCATCCTGTAAACAGAAAGCTTTTTGCTCAGTAGTCGCTCCCAGGCTTTCAGTAATAAAGTGATATTGATCTTCCGTTTACGTAAATATTATCTAATAATTTCTTTATAATTACTATAGTTACTCTCGGATTCTTTATTCATATACTCTCAACGGCACTATCTTCCGAGCGCAAGTAGCAATTTCTCGATGCATATTTAATACGTCGCAGCATCTTAGGTAAGAGGGAACACGAGTGGTTTTAAGAAGAGAAATGTCGTTAATTTTTCAGCAGGTCGGTTTTTTAGCGGTGGATCGTTAAAACGAGCTTTTAAACCGATTTTCAGAGTGATGTGTTCTTTGAAGTCTTTTCGGTTTTCAGACGGACATCTGGCAACCATTTGTTTTACGATCAAGATGCAAAGTAGTTCGTCAGAACGGTAGATTGGATGTTACCCCCTTGTTATGCTTGCTCACCCCGAATTTGGTTGTTTAGTCAAGCACGGCATCCCTCCAACTAGGTGCTCGGTTTATATAAATTAAAACTAACTGTGCACCCCACACCAACAGTGACGTCATTCGTTTCGTTTACCAACGGTGCATGGAAATTCACTTCACGTGATTAATGTTTGATTAATTGCTCGGGCTTTTAATCTGAAAACCGCCTTAAAAATGCGGATTTTCACCACTCACTGTTTGTAAAATCGAATTAAAACTCTGCTGAGGTTGCCATCAAGAGTCCATTAAAAATTTACGAAACAAATCACAACTTTAAATTGTATTAGAGTGTTTTTATGTTTGACGAAAGAGCCTGTCGCATTTTTAATATATTTTAGAGGTGATGATTGCCGTTTTTAATCGACTCGTGAACCAATCGACGAGAACACTCAGCTATACATAAATTATGAGTGCAAGAAGTTAACTTTAAATTAATCTGGAGAATTTTCCATTACACCAACATGAACCCGGATTTAGTGTTTAGACATCGCGTATTTTACAAGATACCCGTTAATAATAAATGGTGTGCTAACTTACTCGCAAATTGGCTCATAACTCTGTTTGTAAAATAATACGCGGGTGTTATTACTAGCACTTATCATCTGCTTTTGAAATTATATTCAATTGTATATGCGGAGCTCCAAACTAAACATTCAGTTCTTCCACTTTATCGTTTTAATACAACTCGGCTCTTGGAATAAATTCGATCAAAATATGAATCGTAAACCGGGTCTCTCCTATAATTTAATCCGCCTCGCAACCATGTGTGCTTTTTCATTTGAAAAAAAAACAACATTTCCTTCGCCCCTCGTCGATACCGTTGTTTTCCTCATTCTTATAACTCCATTATGGGAGTCTTTTTGCATAACCCCTGTTTTCTTTTCAATGTTTACAACTTTTCTCGTTTCAATTTGTGCGTTTCCAATATAATTGGATCTCTTCGTTTTCACCTCTCTCTAACGACTTATTTCAGAAGTTACCTGCATGAGGCTGATGTTTACTGCTGGAGCGAAATAGGAACTCGAGATGTTTTTTTATTAGAGCCATTAATGTTCATCAACGGGATATAAACCTAAAATGAGTGAAGTTTCTTTACACTAAGGCACACTGGGGTTAGCTAAACTTTTAAAATGTGGTCATCACCCAGAAAGAATTCAAGATCGGGTGTGAGTTTAGTGGCTGCTTCAAACCAAAAATCGATAGTCAGAGTATGCAACAATGTCTTAATGAAATTAAAGTTCATATAAATATTTAAGTTGGTGCTTCTATTCTGGAACACCGTACAAATCTAATTCCTCCGCCTAGTTAAGGAGCTTAGATAAAGCGCATTTGAACTGAAGTCAAATATCTGTGGAGAAGACTCTTACTTACATGTGTAGCGAACTTGAACACCATCAAAAAGACGTAATTAAATCATAAAGTTTCACGCCAGTAATAACTGACTTCACAGTTTTGGGCTAAGCCTGTCTGAATTTCGTGGTAAAATCTATGACGGCTTTGTGGTATTAGAGGTTCATATAAATTTTTTCTTGCAAGAATGAAGATGAATATCGACAGTATCCAGAATGTGTTAATGGATAAAATAAAAATACTTCCAACACGGTAAGTATTTTCTAGGAAGGAATGCACATAATACGCAACTATTGGAACTGCTCTCGAGGTACTAAATAAATCGTCCTTTATAGCGAGTCAGTGGAAAAAATAAACTGAGAAACAAAACTCACAGAGCAAATGGGATTTTTAAGAGTTTGGAAGCTCTATAAGAACTTGATCTTCGATATCGTCCAAAAAAAATGGAGCTCTTTTTCCGTAGTCTTAATATTTTTCACCCACCCCTATTTTTGCGTCTCCACCATAATTAGGCCCCTTACCTGTCTATAATCCCCAACAAAATCACAGTTCCGGGGTTTATCGCGATTGTTCCGGGCACGGCTTTATTTCTGCATCTGTCATTGCTTGATACGGGTCCGGGATTCGTCCATGTTATATTCAACGAATGATTTATCAGTGTTATAAGTCACGTTTACCGGTGGTTTAGACAATGACGGCGCGTTAAGGTCCCTTGGCTTTCTGAACCGGAGAAGAGGCAAATTGAAATTCTTTCGCGACGCATTACTTTTATGACGAGCGATTTGGTCGGGTTTATTAAGTGTTCAGAAATGTATGTGAATCCCGGAAACAAATTGGGCAATTTGTCCTGAGGTTTTCCGGCTTTGCCCGTTGTTTTCAGGAAAGTTAGATTTCACTTTTGGCGAGAGGCAAACATAAAGAGATTTATCAAAATGACGTTTTTAAATTGAGGTAGATGTGCACTATAATTTTTACATTATTTAATAATCATCTAACGCGGGGATAGTGTAGGATAAAAGTTCCTTGATATCGACGACATTTTGAACAACACTCCTTTCACTTTGCAATTAATTATGTCATCATTGAGCAAAACACCTTAAAGGACACATAAAAGTTACAATGACAAGAAGAAGGTTCCACATCTTGGGCAGCAAGTCGTTTGCAGAATCTATCAGATTTAATATGTACCGAGTTACGAAAGTAAGCGTCACGAAATTTTGCTCTGATGTCAGCGGCAATTAATTACTCTTTAAGAGCCCGTCACACACGACTCACACATTGAACTGAGATTTAAAGTGTATTAACAAATAAAATCCAAAAAGAAGTTAGAAATCGCGGAAAGTTATTTTTATTGCTTTCAGGTTTAATTTTTAATTTATTTTTACATTGACAGTACTATAGGCGTTGTCACGTAAATACTTACGACTGTTTAAGAGGCAGCGTACCTCTTTTAAGGGTTATGTACCCAAAGGGTGCCAAAGGGACCCTATTACTAAGGCGATGCTATGCCGTCCGTCCGTCTGTTACAGGGCTGTATCTTTTAAACCGTAATATTTAGTATTACAACCTAAAATAGTTGTAACGTCCTGAAACAAGTTGGTTAAGTAAAAACTGTATGAACTTTGAAATGAAAATGTAACAAATTAAATTATGATTATTGTACTACTCTTAAAAGGTTAAATTACATTGAAATGATTAAATACAAGATTAAGAAATGTGTTAGTGACGCGATAATAAAAAGAACTAGATGAAGCCGATTTCAACTGTTTCAAACGAATATGAAACATGAAACAATCCTACGGTGAATGCTGGTGGATCTGCCCTTTTCTTCTCCCCGAATTTAACACTTAAGCGATATATCCGCTAATGCGATTTAGTTAAAAATTAACTGGACATCTCTATCGTTTATTCCGTACCTGACGATATTTCCCAAATCTTACTACATGAAAAGAAGAGCGCAAGTTCGTCGCGTGGTATGCAAGAAATTTTTCGTGCTTTTTGTGCGTGCGGGTTATCTCTAAACGCTGATTCGTTCCTGAATCTACGATCAAATTGTAACAGTAGACACTTAAAATTTTCACATAGTGTGTACTATTATGGCCGCTATAACAACAAATAATAAACATAAATTGTCAATTGTCAGCAAAAATCTGTAATACTATACAGTTCCACAAGGTAACTTCAATTGGAGAAAAACTAAACATATTAATTGGTAGTGTTTATAAAGTATTTTCTTTTGGTTATTTGATATGAAGAAGTTATTGTTTCGATGTAGTAGAAACTGATATATATTGTTGCCAGTAAAGTATTAGTTGAAATTTATACAGGGCTGTTATTTGAAAATCCACTAGTTAGTAATTACTGAAAAGTGATTCTCTTGAGGCTATAGGTTGCACGTGTAGGTTAGTTCGTAATTGATCCATCCTAGTTACTAAGTCATTTGCTCGTAACTCACCAACATTTGCATAACTGAGGCGTAAGGTAAATTAATGAAGCAATAAAACTTTGTTAGAAAAAAAATAAGCCGTCACGGGACGCCCGGCAAGTATGAAACATCGAAATTGATGGTTATTGAAAGAATTTATAATTAAAGAAAACCAATAAATAAATATGGAGTTAAATAAAAAAAAACGTAGTTTTGATATTAAAATAAAAGTACTTTTTCTTCAATCGTCATATAGGTAAAGACAAAGTCAAATGACCTCACAGAGTCGCCTGGCGGCGCATAAAGTAACCTTGAAGTTACTCTATGCGCCGCTGGTGGTCAGTCAAGTTTTATCAAATCAAAGAAAAGAAAGTCAGAAAAGTGGCTTTTCGTGACTCGTCTATATTTTTCAAACCTACAGACTTGCCACGAAAAGCCTCACTACTATTTCTTATTATTAAAAAACACCCGTTATATACAGAATATGAATACAAAACAAATAGATTTTTTATCCGCAAACGTCACAAAAGTGACAACTTATGCGTCTTCATTGACATTGTCAAGGTAAAAGTGTTACTTTATTTGATTAGGCTCATAAAGTAGACAAAAGATGTTACATAGAAAGTGACAGTTTTACCTTGACAATGAATTCTTTCAAATTCTTACTAAATTATTGTTTTCTAATTTATTGAAAATAAAACTTTCTTTAGCGAGGTAGTGAGTGGAGATGCGTGTCAATGAAGCGACTAGCCTAGTAGGTTCCTGTCTCAAGGGGCCCCCTCGGGCCTCGCTGTCTCAAGGGGGCCCTCGGACGCAGTCTGTATTCGTTTTCACATAGGAATAGCCATATTTTATCAATTTGTAAATGACCCTTAGCATATAAATATTCAGTGCGTTTTCTTATCACTGGCCATCGGAATTCTCATGTTAGATTTTCTACCCCATGTTAACTTTTGTTAGGATGAAGATTTGGAATTAAAGTTTTTACACAACAAATTAAATTGTTCACGGATTTTTTCAGTATTATTTAGGTGGCTGTTGAAAAATTGGCAGTATCATGACAGATGCACAGAAGTACAGATTATTATTCCCATTTCGCTGATATTATGATATTTTGGAGACATTTAAAAATTTGGGAACATTTTAGAAATAATAACAAAAATAGTAACAATTATTACAAAAACAACACAAAACAGAACACACTTCACTATAAACTACAATCGGTGTTCAAAGTGCTGACCAAAAGCCGCCAAACAGTGACCTAGTCGATCGTAAAATTCACACCTTACATTTTCCAAATGCCGTACTGTTATATTATTACAGGCCTCAATAATTCGTTCCTACAATTCTTCGGCATTCACGTGATTTGGTCTGTTAAGATCGAAAACTTTCTGACCGATGTATCCCCACAAGGAAAAGTCCATAGGGCTGAGGTCAGGACTTCTGGCAGGCCATCTGTAGGGTCCATTCCTTCCTATCCAACTTTTCCGAAATGCATTATTTAGAAAATCAACAACTGCTCTTGCTGTATGTGGAGGAGCCCCATCGTGTTGAAAGATGATTTGACTATTAGCTCTGTGCTCATGTCGGATCAATCACCATAATCAGCATGTCTAAATATTTTTCAGTTTTGAGAGAACCGTCAATAAAAAATAGTCCTATTATTTTTTGATTACTCAACATTCCCAACCAAACATTATCTTACTTTACTAGGCCATTGAGTATGCGTTTCTGGAATAATATAGGGCGTTTCTCGCGACCAAATTCGACAGTTTTGCTTATTTATAGACCCATTGATCTTAAATGTACTTTCGTCAGAAAATAACTTAATAATAACTTAAAATTTAAATATATCTAAGTCGAACTCCACAAACTTTAATAAGTGTAAAATTACAAATGGAACATGTTTCGGCAGAACACTACTGCCATCATCAGCCCTAATTTAACAAGAGATTAATGATACAATTGATGTATTACGAGAGGGAAGAATATAAAAAATTATGACGTTGACGTAATTTTGAATTAAATTTGACGTTTTCAAAGGGTTACATGATTTTTAAAAGATTTCGTAAAAACAACATTTTATAAAATGTAAAAATGGATCAAAGAGAATCTGGTAAGTTTGTTTGAGTGCTGAAAAATTTAAATAGTGAATTAATAATGGGATTATTGAAGTTATTCTGTTCATTTAAACAAGATCTGTTTTCCAGTTTCAAGGCTTTCTTTATTTCCAAAGTCTCAAGAAAATCTAATTTCCGGCCTTTATTGCATTTATGAATCAATTTGGAATTTGATGGTGAAAAACTATGTTTCGTTATTAATATATGATTGGCGAAAGAAGAAGGTGTTGATGGTGGAGGATCAAGATCTGGGTTGTTATAGATGTGCCTGAAATGTTCTTTAATACGGTCTGATATTTTGCGACCTGTCTGACCTATGTAGAATGACTCACAAGAAGAGCAGTTTAATTCGTATACACCTGATGATGATTTGTAATCTAATGGATCTTTATTTTTAATAAAAAATCTGGATAAGTTGTTATCTGTTTTAAATGAAACTTTAAAACCGTTTTTCTTAAGTATTTTAGAACTTTTCTCTGAGACGACGCCAAAGTATGTTAATGAATTTGAAAAGGAAATTGTTTCTGAAGGATTTTTAACCAAGTGGTGTGTGTATCTGAATTTGTTATAGTATCTATAGTATAATTTATTTATAGTTTTTAAAGAATATCCATTATTTGAAGCAATTTGTTTAATGTTATTAAGTTCTGTTTGAAAAGATGAATCTGATAGTGGTATAGAAAATAATCGGGTGGAAAAAGGAATGAAAAGCTGCAAATTTATGGGAAACAGGGTGACAAGAGTCAAAAGGTATTACACAATCTGTGATACTAGGTTTTCTATAAATGTCAAATTTAAAAGTATTATTATTTCTAGTGATAAACAAGTCTAAAAAGGGAATTTGGGAATTGATTTCAATTTCAACGGTGAATTTAATAGATTGGTTTAAAGAATTTAAGTTACTGAGTGCGTTATCAAGTTCAGAATCAGATTCTTTGAATGAAACAATTATGTCATCTACATATCTGTACGAAAAGAGAAAATTATCTTTAAAGGGTGAAGAAGTTAAAAACTGATCTTCTAAGTTATTCATGAATATTTCTGCTAAAAGAGGTGACAAATTAGAACCCATTGCTCAGCCTCAGTCTTGTGAATATTCCATTACATGTTCCATTTGTAATTTTACACTTATTAAAGTTTGTGGAGTTCGACTTAGATATATTTAAATTTACTCCACTTAGATTTATCAACATTCTTCTGGTTTTTAATAATAACTTATGCACATTCTTCACCTTGTAGAACTTTGTATCTTTGACTTTTTAACGTCTTAAAACAAGTGCTTCTGGACACAGTGAATCTGTTTGAAAATTCTTTTAAACTAGAAGATTTTTTTTCTTCGGCTGCCAAACTGCCTAAATATTGGTGAAAGAATTTTTGAAATTGGAAAAGTAGAAGTTTTGGAAATCACTTAGACAAGAGCTTCTCGCTCACACCTGGGAGGTGGAGTGACGCCGTTTTTCGTGAAGACATTCGATTGGTTTTACTACCCTATCGCGGCATAGATGTTACACATCAAAAAGAACTTTTCTGTATGGTATTCTGACCTGAGAGATGCTGTCGCCAATCAAACTTGCATTTGTGACCCTACGATATTCACTTAGACGTGAAAAGGGCTTTTGGCATACAATTATTTATTGGAGCTCCGTCTTCATTCGATTACAAACAGTGCGTACTCCGGGAGGCGGAAATTACGACCAGCCGCATCGACAGCCGCCCTCGCATTTACACAACACATCTGAAATTACAATGCATTCACGGAAATCCTGGTCGGAGGAGTCTTTGCTGGTAATTGTGGCGCTTCTGCAGTGGCGGCGACGGTATTTGCACGAGTCGCTTATACAAAGTTTAAAAAGCCCTGTCGGCTACCTAGTGTTCATTTCAGAGCACATATCTACTTAATTTCGAAAAGCTTAACGTTATATTTTTAATTTATTGTGTTCCCGGAAAAAAAATTGTACGAATCCGCTAATGCGGCATTGTCTTAAACTATAAACTATTCAGACGACTGAATATAAATTGTCAGCGCACAAGATAGCTAATGGGTTATTTATCATTGCTAACCTCGTACAACATTCTTGAATTATTTTAGTTTGCAAATAGAGTTTACGGCTTTTTCTAAACACAAAAAAAAAAACATTAAAATTCTGCATTCAAACAACCTTCATACTTCTTCCAGTCGACATGGAAGAATTCCACAAATAAGAAGTGCGCTCGCTGAAATATTCATTAAATGGTGCGATGTGCGAACACGTCTTTATGTGTGGATATCCGTTTCCACATTCGCTCATCTTAATAACATTTTGTCTTTTATCTTGATCCTATGAATGTCGGTCTGACATCACTCGGAAGACGACGAGTGAGAACGAAAAGGGGAAAGTTAGCATTACGTCGAGGAGTATTTGGTGCGGCGTTTTGGAACGGTCTGAAGAGAAAGAAGATTTCTTTGTTTAATAAAATAGATTACCGGCTTGAATTTTTGCATTCTGCGACTGTGGGAGTTACGGAATGCACACTAACAGGTTTTGCAAACCTTTCTTAAAGCACCACAGGAGGCTCGGATTGCGATATTGATTTTTCAAAAAATAAATTCCGAATCTGGTAACAAAGGGTAGATGTCTGTCAGTAGCTAATTATAGAGGGCGGACAAATATCACGACTAATGTACTCTTACCTTAGAATTAGATCGACGTGTCATGTTGGAAATGTAAAGTACATAAATTATTGCATGTCGCTTCATTACGGGATATCAGTATGTGTAATCGAATTGTATAATCAGCTGCACATAATTTTAAAAACATAATAAAAAATTTAATTATTATTAACAAACATTTTCACGAGATTTTGCTATTCTGGTGGTTCCAAAAAGTTGTCCGAATTTACCAAGTAGCCATTCTCAATTGTCTGGCACTGATGATGTTATCTTCAATCACAAACAAGCAGCGTTTTGAAAAAGTTTTAAATTTATTATAATAAGCTGTCTAAGCACGTTTGCAAAAACCAACTCATTGCTTAAAGCTGAGCCCTCAAGTAGCGTGTATAATTATTGTACAGCAAACTCGAGAAGATAACAATCTTGTGTGCACCGTAATGAAACCTCTCCGCGCCGCCCTGGAAGCTCTCGTCGCAAACTACCTCCAGATTAATAAAATCCTAGCAAATAACAATTAAAATTGCAGTTGTCTCGCCCTCGTGGCGAAACAGTGCGCAATGTTTGCTTATATTTGTAATCTCGGGACGTAAATGTGTGCCGAAGGATATCGCCGAGGCACTCTAATAAAGCTAAGCCCAAAATAAATTTTTATTCTAGCAATGTTTGTACATCCGATCAGGCGGGTTATTTGTTTTTTACGAGCAAATCCAGTATTGTTTTATGTGACGTTCCGTGTTAAAACGCCAACGGCGACACAAGTCGACGCACCGTTTGATCGGTTCAATTCCGGCCTCGCGAAGCATGCATGTCGACGTGTAATTAACAACATCTGATCCACTGGGTGTATTTACTGAATACTCTCGGAGTGCAAACGAAGCTATTCTTCGTTTATGTAAATATATATCTTTCTGCATCCGGCACAGGCTCATCAGGGACGCTTGAGCACATTCTGCAGCCAATAAATAAAATTACCTTTGTCGAAGAGAAGGAAAAGCGAGGAACCGGCGCATCCACCAGCGTTGTACAGTGGTTCTAAATGCGAAAAATTTATAAAGCTGAATTTCGTATACCGAGCCTCCGAAAGGGGCCAATAAGATTGTCCATTTTATTATTAGGTTGTTTTAGAACGTTATACTTGTTCTGATTGGTTCAAATCTAATTAGACAGGCAGTCGAAGATAAACCATATAACCAATTTATACACCCTCATATTAAAATTAGAATTCCGTAGTATTTGATTTTAAAATCGCAAAGGAAACCAGATTCTCCAGACGGTGCACCACTTAAATTATGATTATTCTTGTTCACTAAATTCTATTTCATATTTTTACGAGTGCAGCAAATGAGACTTTACACCGACTCTGCGAGCAATAATGTCTCGGTTTTAATTCCGAACTACCTTGCGCACACCCTGCCTCTGGACAGTTGCTTCGATACCAAAAAGGGAATCTTGAATGGACGCCGGGGTTGGTTGACCTTCGAGGCTGCTGAGTAAACTACCTTCTACTCGACAACTGAACAGGTCGTATAAAATTTAACTGCCTCATATTATTTCTAGCAGACTGAAAGACTGGAATACCGAATCTCAATTCAATTTTTTTACGACAGCAAAATTTTGCAGGAAAAGTTGTTTTAACGACATTTTTGATAAATTTATGTAGTCTCGCGATGACAATGTTCATCCTTTTGTCGCCATGGAGTAGTTTAGAAAATTAACCGAGTTGCTAACGCATAACCAATTAACGTTTAATATGAATATTTGTACCTCTTATCAAAGCAACGTGAAATACGATTTTCAATTATCCATAAATAACTGAAAATTCATTGCAGTCGTATTCTGTTTACGTTTCAAACATTGAAAATAAATTTGTTTATGTCCTGAAATTTACAATTAATTGTCATTAAATCGTTCCGCACCCCAATAAAAATCGAATGTATGTAATCATGGCGATTTAGCATTTTTATCATTTACTTCCCATTTGTTTTTTCAGTAGGTAACAGCAATTAAATTTGTTCGGTTGAAGAGGCCCAACTTTTTTGTAATACCCCTCGCATTTTATTTCAATAAAATTTATGCTATGATGTTTTTGAACACTGCGTTATTAATTTATATGTGGGAATTGTTTTTGTTTTGGTTTTGATTACTAACTAGTAAGTAATGGCGAGCTGCTATATCTTCCTGTGTAAAATCTATTGTTACATACTTACAATTTTGGTTGGACAATAATTAAGCTACTATCTTATACTAACGTTCAAGGAATAAAAAAATTATTTTTTAAGTAAAACATGTAATTTAAAAAAAAGTTATGCAAGGTATACTTTTTTTGTTGAATAGAGAATTGAAAAGTGTGTCTAAAACTCCAAAAAAAAAGTTGGGGGTTGCCGTTTAAAAAAATGATAAAATTGATAACATACATAACTAAATTTATAAAAATTGTGAACTTTGCAATAATTTTAAGACAAAAATTTGTTTTTTAATAATTTGCTATGACCTTTTAGCAATATAAATTGATAGTTGCCAGACAATTTTGTCGTCGCGACAGATATAATTTTTATAATTAAAAAAATTATCATTTTCAAACCAAAATTTTAACACGATACAGTTTTGCATTGCGCCATTTAATTTCAATAATTTCAGCTCCCGTTTCATTTACAAATTTGTTGTGCAGCGGCCTTTAGAACTAGAGAAAGAACTTTTAATGAAAATGATACCTACCGTGTGATTTTTTATCTGGCAAGCTGCTAACTTCACGTCTAACGACCACGATCAGTTTTTATAAATTAATATCACCAACTAGCGACATGTCTTCATAAAAATAAATGAAGCGCACAAGAACCCACTATTATTATTGATATCCGTACTGTTAGTATTTATCAGTTTTATCAGAACACGTGGATAGCAATTCCTTTTAACTATTCGGTGCATTAACTTAAATGGGATGTTTTCGAAAATACTTTGCCATAAAAAAAAATCAACACGTGTTTTCTACACGTGTACAAATTCCTATAAAAAAAAAAGAAGAAAAATATTTTCTGTTACATATTTTATTGAAAAACAAAACTTTTTGTCCAACAGCCCTCTTGGAGATTAATCAATATTTTATTTTTTACAATAAAAACTAGCAGAACAAGATATTTGTACTTGATTTAAGGGGTATTGGCTTCCCAAATTTCAGTAAAAGGTTATAGTGCCATCTTTGGATGACCATTTTGACCAATTAGACCAATCCCCCCTGGCGTACACGTAAATTGTGGATTCGCAACAGAAAACAGTAATGACAAAAAGATACTCATTTTAAAATTTTCTGTTAAAACACTATGAATTCCAAAATCTTTGAAAGTGGTTGATTGACAACTTGAAATAATTTTCAGAACATAATCTTAGCTCTACCTATAAGTAATTAGTTCTGAATTTTATATTCACCGGAAGGTGAAAAATTCGTGTTTATACAGGATGTATCAAAAGGTGCACACTAACTCTTTCTAACTAGTTTCCTTCAGCTTCCTGGACATCAAAATTATTGCAAACTACCTTCGGATCAACAGTAATGAAAGCATTTCATTGCTGAAACTCGACTTACGAAACTATGTAACACCAATTTAATTGAAACGGAAATTTTGAAATTGTTTATATCCGTACTGTTCAGTATTTAGCAGTTTTATCAAACACACGTGGAACTAAATGACTTTATTGTTTGATGTACGAGGGGAGATTTTTATATTATCTATAGATCCAAAGTGTCTTGTTGTTTTTCTTTAGCTAACAAAAAATGAGTGAAATTCAGTTGGAACATAGAAGCGTGATCAAGTACTTGACGAAAGAAGGAATTGGAATTGAAAGATATTCATTAGAGGATGATTAACGTGTATGGAGAAGATGTGCCCTCATATAATAACAGTTAAATTTTGGTCTAACCAATTTCGATGGGGTAGGGAATTAATTCGAGTACACCCAAGATGCGGAAGACCTGTTGAAGGAAAACATCAAGAAAGTTGAGGAATTGGTCTACAAAGCCGATCAAAAAATAAGGATTTCAGTAATTGCATTCAGTGGGGATATCAGAAGCCACAGTATTTACTTCTCGGACTTAATGGACTCTGCCACCTTATTCATTCCTAAATCTTCGTGTAGAATTTTTAACACTGTGGCTTCTGAGTGCAACTCTATAGAGCTGAAACATCCACCTTACAGTCCGGACTTGGCACAGTGTGACTATTATTTTTCTTCGGATGAAAGAAGCGGTGGAGGTGACTTTTGAAGACCTTCCGAATGATTTTTTTAAGGTGTAGCCTTTTTGGCAAAACGTTGAAATAAGTGTGTGACCATTAGTGGATCTTATATCGAAAAATAAAATATTACTTTTCTTCTAACTCTTTTTCTTCATGGCTAGGTCGATAATATAAAAATCGCCCCTCGTATTAACTTACTGAGATGTTTTGAAAGGTACTTTGTGATAAACTTTCTTTAACACTGTGTTCTACGCTTGTAAAAATTGATGAAGTATAGCGAGATCCTTTACTTATCGAAATTTTTTTCCGATGAATATTTTTATTATTACAATGACACTTGAATCAACGTCCTAGCTGAACGCGTTTTCACTCTACACTAATTTATAAGTTCACATAACGCTAATTCGAAACAATCGACAACATTCACTTACACTAGTCCGATGACATTTTCTACCCGTTGTTAAAGCATTATTAGTCTCGTAGTTATTAGCGACTCAAATCTGACGATATTTTGTAACACAAGAAAGTTTGACTGGCGATCAATATACTTGATGAGCGAATAGACGTTTTCACGGGAATGCGGTAATCAGCAAATACATATAGGTACTAGGTACTATATTTCATACTTCCCTGTAATACATAGTGTTTGTTAAAAGTGTCTACAATAATGCAATATTTAGGAGTAGTGTAACTATGATAAATAAATGGATTTTTTTAATTATCACTAATTCCTATCCTTATTGTTGCACAAATGTGTTTCGCACATGTAGATCGTGGGTTTTAATCATGATTTAAGTCTATGTCGATAGTACCATCTGCAAAGAGAAGAATTCACCATTTATCAAAAATGTTTCTACAATATTTCAAATTCTGAACAGCTCTGGGAATTTTATTTTATAATCAATGTAGAAATCGTGTCATAAACAAAGTATTGTTTGTTATGTAGGTGCGTTATGATTGAGAGTTGCGGTAATAAAATTGATATTATTTATATCATTTTCAAATAAAAACTATTCAGAATTTGGAAGACCAATTTGGAAGTAGTGATAACATCTATTTTGCCTTGCTGAGCATTGGATTACATCTTGCTTAGTACATTTTTTTCTGCACCAAAAACATTTCAGCGGACCTTCTGGAACTTTGGTCGTTGGAACCAATTCAGTGGTTGTAGATTTAATTTCTTCAGATTGAGTTGCATTGAATTCGATTAGAACTACAGAAAGAACCAGTGTCTATACTTTAATGAAGATTATACCTACCCTGTGATTTTTTTATCTGGCACGCTGCTATTTCACGTATAACGATAATTTAATTAAAACTAATTAAATGTCTTCATATAATTTCAACGTGCTAGATATAAAACTCACTAAAACATTTTAAAACAAATAACTCTTTTTCTTTTTTTTTACTTACTGGAGAAATTAGTGTAAACATTCTCTTGTGCAGAGATAAGAGAAATAAAAGCAACGGAAAATACAAGCAGAAGATTCATTTCGAGAAAAGGAATTGTATACCAACATTTATATTATTTATATCCGTACTGTTCAGTATTTTGCAGTTTTATCAGCACACGTGGAAATAAATAACTTTAATTGTTGGATGTAAGGTAATTTAGGGAAAAATGACGTGTCGGGGAACATGACGCACCCGGACTCGTCAAAAATCGTGGAAACAAAAGCTTTATTCCCTCTTAAGTACACTGAAGTTTTAAAACATGTTCAGTTATATCATTTTTGAGAAAAATTTATTGAAGTTTAAACGAATTTGCAATTGTTGGTTTATTTGAGTCAGGTTAGAATGGGAATGGAAGAAATTCGTTGCAGTTCACACAGAATTAAATTCACTACTGAACTAGGAGAGATGGCGCATCAATAACCATCTGAGTTCACATCTGAATATTATTCAGAAGAAGATCTAGAATTTGCAGATGTTAATGAGTGCTTTGAATGTCTAGAGAAATACGAGGAAAAGTCAAACGTCAATTTATTAACATAAATGTGTACCTTGCGGAGGATTGTCCTCAGAAGACAAGAAAAGAAGAAGTAAATTGATTTTGTACTCGTTATGTCTTTGATATTGGATTTTTATACTAGCTGACCCAACAGACGTTGTCCTATCCAAATTTCAATAAATTTGTTTATTTCACGTTTATTATAATAGATTCGATGATAAGCGCATCACTTGAGAACGGCTGGACCGGTGTTTTTTTTTTAATAAGAATTAAAAACAAAATTCTGGATTTTGACAACAGCTCCACCTATCGGGTCCAACCGTGGCTAAGAGCTATCCAGGTGACCCCATAAGTACAAAAAAAAAAATTCATCAAAATCGGTCAGAAAATAAAATATATATATTCTGGATCGCGACAACAGCGCCACCTACTGGTTCCATCCAGGGATCCAAGGATCCCCTCAAACACACACACAAACTTTTATCAAAATCGGTCAAGCCGTTTAGGAGGAAAAGAATTACGAACACACGCACACCGCAATTTTATTTATAAAGATGTTTTTGCCATAGCCCATATCTCCCGTACTTGGTGCGTCGTCTCACCCACTAGGTCAGGGATAGATGGCCAAATGTTGTTTCTTTTTTGAAATTATAAATTTGACAGAATGTCTTTATATTTTGTTCTGTATAAAATATATCAAAAATCCAATGTGTTAAACAATTTATTTAACGGGTCTTTGCCCTCATTCGGTGTTTACTTGCAAAGAAATTCATCTCTAACCAAACCGAGTTCTCTTATTAACTTAATGAGATATTTTAAAAGATACTTTGCGATAAACTTTCTTTAACACTGTGTTCTACACTTGTAAAAATTGATGGAGTATAGCTAGTGCCTTTACTCATAGACATCTTTTTTCTTTTCAATTTTCAATTTATTATCGATTTTTACTTATATTCCGACGAATATTTATATTATTTCACTTTGACTCCGTGTAGGGCCTCGCTTCCTCTTTACAAGGACAGTTGAATCAACGTCCTAGCTGAACGCGTTTTCACGCTACACTAATATATAACGCTAATTCGAAACAATCGAGAACATGCACTTACACCAGTCCGATGAGTCACAGGCACGTACAGACATGACTTACCCGTTGTGGGCTCAACCGAATCTGTCGATATTTTGTAACACAAGAAGGTTTAACCGAGTGTCACTATACTTGATAAGCGAATAGACGTTTTCACGTAAAAAAAAATCAACGTATTTACCTATACTACGCGGGAATGCGGTAATCAGCAAACACTTGTTGTATATTATATACGTACTACTATATTTCATACTTTCCTGTAATACATAATGTTTGTTAAAAGTGTATACAATAATGCAATATTTACTAGTAGTGCAACATTTATACCAAGGGTAACTATGATAAATAAATGGATCTTCTTAATTAAGACGAATTGTCTTATTATTGCACAAATCTCTTGGGCACATGTAGACCCCGTTTTTTAATCCTCCATGATATTTATTTTGGCGCATTGACAGAGAAAAAAAGTTTTTATCAATAATGCATCCTTTCTCGATAGTACCATCTGCAAAAAGAACAAGTACACATTTACCATTTATCAAAAATGTTTCTCATCAAAATCATTTTGAAATAAAAATTATTCAGAAATTAGAAAACCATTATCATTACCATTGTATAAATAATGAAAACATCTATTTTGCTCTGGTGTGCATTGTTTTACATTTTGGTTAGTACATTTTTCTCTGCACCAAAAACAATTCAGCGGACCTTCTGGAACTTTGGTCGTTGTTATCAATTCAGTGGTTGTAGATTCAATTTCTTCAGATTGAGTTGCATTGAATTCGATTAGAACTACAAAAAGAACCAGTGTTTATACTTTTATGAAGATTATACCTACCCGTGGTTTTCTTATCCGGCACGCTGCTATTTCACGTATAAACGGTAACGATCATTTTTGTAAGTTTGACCATTGAATATCAATACTCTAATATTATTGAAATTTCAGCGTGCTAGATATAAAATTCACTAAAACATCTTAAAATAAACAAATAAAATTTTTAACTCTTTTTCTGTGGATTTTTACACTTACTGAGATTAATTACTTACTCGAGAGATTAACATTCTCTTGTGAAGAGACAAGCGAAATAAAGGCAATGGAGATTATAAGCAGAAGATTCATTTCGACAGTCGGAATTATACTAAATGTGTACGAACGTTTATATTGTTTATATCCGTACTGTACAGTATTTAGCAGTTTTATCAGCACAATGGAAATAAGTGGCTTTTTATATTATATTTTGGAGGATACTTTGCGATAAACTTTCCTTAAACACTATGTCCTTCACTTGTAAAAATGTTTGTAGAATAGAGTGCCTTTACTTAGTCATTTTTTTTAATTGTTTTCCATCGCCATAATTCCTGACAGCCTGATCTCATGTTGAGTTGCTCAATTTCAAGACGGTTCCATAGCAACTGGCGTAGTACATTTTTCTCTACACCAAAAACATTTCAGCGGACCGTCTGGAACTTTGCTACTTGGACCCATTCAGTGGTTGTAGATTCAATTTCTTCAGATTGAGTTGCATTGAATTCGATTAGAACTACAGAAAGAACCACTGTTTATTCTCTAATGAACATTATACCTACCGGTTATTTTTTTATCTGGCACGCTACTATTTCACGTATGACGATAAGTAACTGGCGACATGTCTTCATAAAATTTCAGCGTGCTAGATATAAAACTCACTGAAACATTTTAAACTAAAGAAACAAAATTTTCAGTTTCATCAATATCGATCAAGCCGTTTAGGAGGAGAAGAATTACGAACACACGCACACCGGACGTTTACACATAAAGACTAGCTGACTCGGCAAACTTTGTACTGCCTTAGAATCAATAACCAAGGGGCCCAGGGCCCCCCTGGGCTACCGTGAAACCCAGAGGGGGGGGGGGGCATGTCCATGTTTCAATAGTTATTCTGCTATTCGGGGCGGAAACAAATCCAACAAATCAAATATTATGAAACCCCTTTTTGAGTTATAAACCCAGGGGGGGCCCATTGGCCCCCTGTCCATGTTTTAATAGTTATTCTGCTATTATTTTTTAACATATCAAAAAATCATAGAAATCGGTCAAACCCAAGGGGGGGGATGTCCATGTTTTAGTAGATATTCTTCTATTCGGCGCGGAGACAAATCCAACAAATCAAAGCTCATAAAAACCGCTCTTGATTTATAAACCCAAGGGGGCCCCTTGGGCCCCCATACCCATGTTTTAATAGTTATTTTGTTATTCGGGGCGGAGGTAAATCTAACAAATCAAAGATCATAAAAATCGTTCCATCCCAAGAGGGCCCCCTGGACGCCCATGTCCATGTGAAAAATAGTTTGCTACCTATTCTCATACCTACCAAATACACACAAAAAAAATCATGAAAATTGGTCGAGCCGAAAAATCGGTACAGCCCAAAGGGACTGCCTGGGTCCCCATGTCCATGTAAAAAATAGTTTACAAACACCGTGACACGAGATTTTTATATTTTATATTAGATGTTTTTGCCCTAACCCATATCTCCTGTACTTGGTGTGTCATCATACCACTAGGTCAGTAATAGATGGCCAAATGTTGTTTCTTTTAATATCCATTTTTACTTATAATTTGACGAATATTTTTATTATTTCACTTCCACTCCGTGTAGTGCTTCGCTTGCTCTTTACAATGACAGTTAAATCAACGTCCTAGCTGAACGCGTTTTCACGCTAAATTATAACTTCACACAACGCTAATTTGAAACAATCAAGAACATGCACTTACACTAGTCCGATGACGTCACAGGCAAAACAAATGCTGCACGACGAACTCGTACAGACATGCTCTACCCGTTGTGGGCTCAACCATTGTTAACGCATTATTAGTCTCGTAGTTATTAGCGATTTAAATCTGACGATATTTTCTAACACAAGAAAGTTGGACCGGCTATCAATATACCAATAGACGTTTTCAAGTCAAAAAAATTTCAAAATGCTGTAATTAGCACACTTGTTGAGTC
This sequence comes from Diaperis boleti, assembly GCA_963583935.1. Classification (NCBI taxonomy): domain Eukaryota; kingdom Metazoa; phylum Arthropoda; class Insecta; order Coleoptera; family Tenebrionidae; genus Diaperis; species Diaperis boleti. Next base: position 22,944,869 of record OY757246.1, on the reverse strand, counting down.
TAATATATAAAAATTTCGTGTCACGGTGTTTTTTTCACATGGACATAGGGGCCCAGGGGGGTCCCATTGGGCTGGACCGATTTTTGTTTTTTTTTTGTATATTTGGTAGGTATGACAATAGGTCGTAAAGTATTTTTTATATGGACATGGGGGCCCAGGAAGGCCTCCTTGGGCTGAAACAATTTTTATGATCTTTGATTTTTTGGATTTGTCTCCGCCTCGAATAGCAGAATAACTACTAAAACATGGACATGGGGTCAGGGGGTCCCCTGGGCCCATATGTTATTGATTCTGAGACGGTACAAATTTAGCCGGGTCAGCGAGTAATATATAGATATTAGCTAACCCGTCCCGGCTTCGCACGGTGATTTTATTTTATTAAGCATTTTATTTACTACTTTAATAATTTTGAAAAACCGTTTCTTAGTGAGCGCCAACGTGGTAAAATAAATAAGTAGTAAAATTTCATTGCAATCTGTTCAGTGGATTCATAGATTAAACCCCCCATCACGTTACTAACCTTAGGAATGGAATTTTGAAAAACCGTTTCTTAGTGAGCGCCTACGTGCTAAAATAAGTAAGTGTGCAAAATTTCATTCTAATCGGTTCAGTGGATCTAGAGATTAACTCCCCCGTCCTGTTACTCCTCTTAGGAATTGAATTTTGACAAACCGTTGCTTAGTGAGCGTCTACGTGGTAACATAAGTAAGTGTGCAAAATTTCATTCCAATCGGTTCAGTGGATCTAGAGATTAACTCCCCCGCCCCGTTACCCCCCTTTGGAATAGAATTTTAAAAAAACCTTTTCTTGGTGAGCTCATATGTGGTGAAAGAAGTGTGCAAAATTTCATTGCAATCGTTTTAGTAGATCTAGGGATTAACTCCCCCGCCCCGTTACCCCCCTTTGGAATGGAATTTTGAAAAACCGTTTTTTAATGAGCGCCTACGTGGTGAGATAAGTAAGTCTGCAAATTTTCATTCCAATCGGTTCAGTGGATCTAGAGATTAAATCCCCCGCCCCGTTACCTCCCTTTTGAATGGAATTTTGAAAAACCGTCTCTTAGTGAGCTCATACGTGGTAAAAGAAGTAAGTGTGCAATATTTCATTGCAATCGGTTTAGTAGATCTAGGGATTAACTCCCCCGCCCCGTTATCCCCCTTAAGAATGGAATTTTGAAAAACCGTTTCTTAGTGAGCTCCTACGTGGTAAAATAAGTAAGTGCAAAATTTCATTCTCATCGGTTCAGTGGATCTAGAGATTAACTCCCCCGCCCCGTTTCCCCCCTTAGGGATGGAATTTTGAAAAACCGTTTCATAGCGGGCGCTTACGTGGTGAAATAAGTATGTGTGCAATCGGTTCAGTGGATCCAGAGATTAACGGGGCGGGGGGGCCGTTACCCCCCTTTGGAACGGAATTTTGAAAAACCGGTTCTTAGTGGGCGCTTACGTGGTGAAATAAGTATGTGTGCAAAATTTTATTGCAATCGGTTCAGTGGATACAGAGATTAACGGGGCGGGAGGCCCCGTTACCCCCCTTTGGAATGGAATTTTTTAAAACCGTTTCTTAGCGAGCGCCTACGTGGTAAAATAAGTAAGTTTGCAAAGTTTCATCGCATTCCCTTCGATGGATCCGGAGATTTCGTGATGAGTAAGTGAGTGGTATTTGGATTTTATATATATATAGATTAGTATATTTCATACTTTCCTATAATACATAGTCTTTAATGTTAAAAGTGTCTACAATAATGCAATATTTAGTGGTAGTGTAACTATGATAAATAAATGGATTTTCTTAATTAACACTAATTCCTATTCTTATTGTTGCACAAATGTGTTTCGCACATGTAGATCGTGGATTTTAATCCTCTATGATCATGATTTAGTTTTGTTGTCATAGACAACCAGTTTGTATCAATAATGCATCCTTTCTCGATAGTACCATCTGCAAAAAGAACGAGTACATATTTACCATTTATCAAAAAAAAAAAAATTCAATATTTCAAATTCTGAACAGTTCTGGGAATTTTACTGCAGGAGAAACAATGTACAAATGTCGTAAACAATGTAGGTGCGTTATGATCAAGTGGTAATAGGATTGATATTTTTTATATCATTTTGAGATAAAAACTATTCAGAAATTAGAAAACCATTATCATTACCATTGTATAAATAATGATAACATCTATTTTGATTTGATGAGCATTGGATTACATCTTGCTTAGTACATTTTTCTCTGCACCAAAAACATTCAAGCGGACCTTCTGGAACTTTGGTCGTTGTTACCAATTCATTGGTTGTAGATTCAATTTCTTCAGATTGAGTTGCATTGAATTCGATTAGAACTACAAAAAGAACCAGTGTTTATACTTTTATGAAGATTATACCTACCGCTGGTTTTCTTATCCGGCACGCTGCTATTTCACGTATAAACGGTAACGATCATTTTTGTAAGTTTGACCATTGAATATCAATACTCTAATATTGTATTGAGTATTGATATTCAATAGTTTGACTAATTTCAGCGTGCTAGATATAAAATTCACTAAAACATCTTAAAATAAACAAATAAAATTTTTAACTCTTTTTCTGTGGATTTTTACACTTACTGAGATTAATTACTTACTCGAGAGATTAACATTCTCTTGTGAAGAGACAAGCGAAATAAAGGCAATGGAGATTATAAGCAGAAGATTCATTTCGACAGTCGGAATTATACTAAATTTGTACGAACGTTTATATTGTTTATATTCGTACTGTACAGTATTTAGCAGTTTTATCAGCACAATAGAAATAAATGGCTTTTTATATTATATTTTGAAGGATATTTTGCGATAAACTTTCCTTAAACACTGTGTCCTTCACTTGTAAAAATGTTTGTAGAATAGAGTGCCTTTACTTAGTCATTTTTCTTAATTGTTTTCCATTGCCATAATTGCTGACAGCCTGATTTCATGTTGAGTTGCTCAATTTCAAGACGTTTCCATAGTAACTGGCGTTTAAGACCCGTCTTGCTTAGTACATTTTTCTCTGCACCAAAGACATTTCAGCGGACCCTCTGGAACTTTGGTACTTGGACCCATTCAGTAGTTGTAGATTCAATTTCTTCAGATTGAGTTGCATTGAATTCGATTAGAACTACAGAAAGAACCACTGTTTATCCTCTAATGAACATTATACCTACCGGTTATTTTTTTTTTATCTGGCACGCTACTATTTCACGTATAACGATAAGTAATGCGTGCAAGTTTGACTAATTGTTTTCCTTTGCCATAATTCCTGACTCACAGCCTAATTTCATCAGCCAGTAAGGACCAATTTCAAGACGTTTCCATAGCAACCGGCCTTTAAGACCGTCGCAGCTCAACATGAAATCAGGCTCTAAGGCTGGTCGTACACAGAAAGAGTAAAAACGTTTTTAACTAAATGAGTTGATGCTCATGTTTCAATATGTGTGTCAGTCCATTTAAATTAAATACCTGCGTTTTACTACTGATGGAACGACAAAATGTCAAACTATTGTTCAAATCAAAAAAGAAATTAGATACAATGTATTTACCGCGGAAATGCGGTAATCACCAAACACTTGTTGAATAATATAGATACTACTATTTTATTTACAACAAAATACCAATTCGCACTTTTAAAACTTTGCTCTAATCTTCATAGTCTTATCGTGGGCTACTCCATTTGGACGTGGCACGTATTTTGCACATATTTCGTTCCGAGAACTGGGTCACAAACAAAGCGGGATTAACCGAATCGAACGAAAAATACACACCCTTTGCGATAAACTGGGACGGATTTATTGGAGCGTCCGTCGTATTCTCGCTTTTTCTTTTCTATACAATGTTTTATACTTTCTAATTATGTCCAGGGGTTGTTGGGAGCTGCGGCAGAGCACACGAAATATTATAACCTTCATAAAATATTTTGGTGGTGAGCTAGTTAATTTTTGGGAATATAGGGTTATAAACCACTTACCTCCTGCTCATAAATATACACTAAAGTATAAATAGCGGAACAGTGCGTAATTTATGGCCGGCATTACGAGTTTTTACAACTTTCGGTAAAAAATATGCAGTTTTGGCCTACGCAAGCTGTGGTTTAATGTAACTTTTTGAATTAGTGCGTTATTAGGGTTTTTACCAAGCGACAGAGCAAGATGTAAAAACCCCTTTGGAGATGGATTCGTTTCCAGTATAGCAGGAAATATTCACAGAGTGCTCGTCTGTTTTCGAACAAAGGGTGATTACCAATTAGGGCCTCTTCATATCGCCGGTTTTGCCATTTTCCTTTTGATTTTACCGCGCATTAAAAGTTATATTCTCAATAGTTACCCGTTTGATTCATCCAAAACCTAAAAGAGGATATGGGAAGTAATATGGTAATTCGCGTACTTTACCGATTCGATGGCCCGAGAAGGAACGCCACTAAAGTGGTCGAAGTCATCCCACGGTGCAGTAGGCAGCCTGCAAGTCACTCAATGGGTCCTGCCATGCCACCGAAGCCGCGTATTGATCCTGCAGACCACGAGAATGGGAGTCACCCCCGATTCGACCCAGCTCGGAGAAAATCGTCGCTCCTCGATTAACCAACTGGCCCAAAGTCGAATCTCGTCCTGTCGTTTGCACTCGCAGGAGTAGATGTGGCTCCAAGAAGTAATAAAAGGGCGGGAGAGTGTCGCTACTGTGTGACTTTTCGGTTAGATGTTTGCTTTCGGTTATCTAAATTTCATTTTCGAGTTAACATTCCATACTGCATATACAAGAATAACATTTTTTTCAATTGCGGGACAACTTTAACTTTCTGGCTGTTCTGTTGGTTTACATTCTATTTACAGCACACTTTATAGTAAGAAGTAATATCGAAAATTCACTTTAGAAACACGCAATTCCTGTCAAAGTTGAAGAAGATATTCGAATTGTGGATTAAAATTTCTGTTAAACTTAATCGGCCTGAGCCTGAGTTCAGAAATCAATTATAGTATACAAATCATAAATGATCATGGTGTTATCAACAATATAACAGTAAAGTTATTTGATTGTTGTCCAAAATAGGAAAACATTGAACGTACAGCATATTATTGACATTTATGATCTTGTAGAAATTCTGTATACTTTTTGTTACAAAGGCTGCAAAAATAATACCCAAATTGAATCTTGTCAAGATTTCCAAATCAGTTCCAAAAAAAAAGCATTCTTACTTTTTATGAAAATTACTGAAAAGACTGACTAATTCATTTTAGATTTTTTTGTAATGGATATGGGTAATGTTTTTGCACCAAAATATTGTAAAACCCTCTGTGTGTCGGATAAATAAAATTATTTTACTGATAGAACAAAAAACATAGATCAATAACAAAACTATTATTTATTAAATGCTCCAAGCTTGTGCTTGCTGAATAATACATATCAAATTTTTTATCTCTTCTGATAATCGATAACATCGTTTCGTTAATCTTTTGTAAATTGTTGTGTTAGGTTGTTCGAGCGTTTATTAAATACGACTTATGAATGTTTTATAACCAATTTTGTATGCTAATAAACAGATTATAGAGATCTATATTGAATAAAAAATGTAGTAATGAAAAAAAAGTTTTGTGACTGATTTCAGTTATAAACATTATGATCAGCTATCACAGTAGTGGTTAATTACAATAGACTTACGAGAATCCTTCTCTACAGTTCCAGTTGTTACCGCCTGTGGCATTTGCTAAAATGAGTTGACAGTCGAATGTGAAAAGCGTTCAGCATTGGTTAAGCATTAAATCATTATCACATTATCGCTGCTAGGCTGGTTTCATTAATATATGAAGCTAATATATTACGTAATACCATGCTTCAATTTATCCAGTTGTTGATCTCCCTTCCGTTCATACAAAGGAAGCTTAAGCCGCCTGTGTAGAGTTATCACTATGTAGTGATTTTATGATAATCTTGCTTAGTCCTTTGATTTTTATGTCGATTAATTATGGACCAAGTTATCAACTCATTTTGAGAAAATGTAGCAAAGATAAATAACTTCGCCGTAGAGCTACAAAAACATTTTCCTTATCATCAAGTCTACTCTATTTGATTAACCGATCCATTCGTTTCACGTGACATTCTACATCTATTTTCCGTGAATCAATATTCTCAATACAGTTCGTCGAAGAAAAACAAGCTGGCACTCAATCCCTTGATGCGTTTTCCTCACGTCTTTGTCTGAGCCACCAATTAAGCCGATAAAGTTACCACACCCACATTACTCGTCTCCTTCTGGATTTATGCTGATGTGGATGTCACATGTATACTTCGAATGATTTATGACGGTTAGTTCATGCAAGCCAGTGACACCTGTATGTCATGCTCTAGGGTACCCATAGCTGTATCGATCCCTCCGTATCCTACCAGTGACTGGAGTAAATCTCCTTGATACCTCCGCAAATCACTCTCCCTCGGGCACTTAGTTGGCTGAGTGATACGGTCGGCCACAACTGTCCTCATAATGGCCCATGTTTTGCCGGTGATCTAGGAAATGGCCGCTTCATAAATAATGCCACCGCCCGACCCGAATAAAATCGCCTCAATCAATTACGTGCAATGCCCGTCTTACCCCCTGGTCATGACGAAATTTTATATTTCTACACAATTTTATGCTCCATAACTTCGATACTAAACCCACCCTATAAGCTACACGGAATAAATCTTTATCGCAACTTTTACGACATTATTAACGCCCTAAAACAGAATTACCGAAATTTCGACGCTGCAGACAAATTCCTAGCCATGTCTTCACCTAACGGTTTAGAACCGAGCAGCGAAGAAGAAAAACAAGGCGACTACGTAGGAGACAGTCGCTAATCCCCGATTTTGAAGTTGGAAGGGATGAAGCAGCTTTGTTGTTCATGCATGTGACTAGTTTCACGGTATTCAATGGGGCGCAGAGTTTGACTTGTTCCGCAGATGAATAGTGGAGCATTGAAGCATGAAATTTTTCACAATGTCGGATTTCTAAATACCTAGTTCTAAAAATTCCTAACATTGTAAGGACGGCTTTACAGTTTTTGACGTTTGCATTTGTAATCTATTGAAAACTGGTCCAACTTGTCGAACGCGTGCAGGTGTGACATGGTGTGGCAGGCCCGTTTTCGATTAATTTTTTTATTATAATTTTGATCGTATATGCAATTTTACATCTACACTTTAAATGGAGTATCGCATCTTCTGCAACCGTACAGCCTCTACTTTTTATTTACCACTAATTGTGGTGTCAAAATTTTCGAGGGTTTGGATAAAACGTTTTACATGTTACACTCATGGATAAAGCGACATTATCTACTCAAGAAAAATAACATTTCTATCGTGAACTTTCTATCCGTATCTCAATGTCGCTGTTCCATATTTTATGATTTTTACTCGAATTTAAGAACACCACGAATCATTTTTGTTCTACATCTCGTCTCTTTTTAACCGTAAAGAATTAAAACTTTTACCCTTCGGTATTTCTACTCTAATGTATGTATGCAAAAATCATGTAAAATGACTAGTGACACGTGAAAGAGGAATTCTTTTTTGCATGCTTCTTCAATATTTCAGAAAAGAAGCGAACAGTCGAGAATTTTAAGACAAAGATACAATTTACTTCTCTTTGCAATTAATCCGTTTTTTATAGTCTTTGAGTAACATCTACTAACTCTACTCCGGCGTTTTCAGTCAAGTTTATTTCCTTTTGAAACCGACGTATTGCCTCTCCTCGAAATTACTTATTTATTCCGCAATTAAATGGACGGTCAGTAAATAATGGTCCCCCATATTTCCTAAGATGTCGCTGGTGGTTATTGGGAATCACTGAAGCGCTCAACCCCACTGACGTGACACCGGGAGACAGGAAAAGCCTCCTGATGAATGGAGTCAATTTACAACGGCGGCGCCAGTGTTGTCATCATTTTTTCAAAAAGACCCATAACAATCTCCGATAATTGTCGAACCGCCACCACCACTTATTGGTTTTGCTACAATTAATATGGGGATTTAATTTAACTTTATCCATTTGGGTGTTATGCAAAAAACTATTGATTGGTATGTGGTAGTTGGTATGAATTATGTCAAGGTGGAACCGATTACCTACCATCACGCACTATTTCAGAATTTATTTATTGCAAGTCTTATAAGATTGTGTTTGCGATAATTTACAACATTATAGTAAAATGTAACTTACATTGGGGGACCCATACGCCACCACGAGGTTGACTCTGTTCTGTTCTGTTCTCTGTCTTCAGATTACTTTATTCCTTTGTTTGGGACTTCTTCTACTTTCTTTTTCTTCTTGTTCACTACTGGTGTGGTTAGTATATTTTATGCTTCGCTCTCCAGTTCTACATATTCAATTTTGTCTCCAACAATTCGACATGAAAGTCCCAAAGTACTCCGTCAGGATGTCAATCTTTACAATAAAATATGTAGTTGCCATAAAGATCCAAGATTCCTTGGATAAACAAATTGCAGATTCTTATGGTCTTCGCCCGCTTCAAATTTCAAATAAATATTTAACGTCGTCAGCGACAAGACGGTAAAACTTCCGTTTTCATTTCACAGATTTTGTGTTCACTAAAGCTTGATCATTAAAAAAATCTTAATAAACTCGTCACATTATGTCCATGTCTCCGCTCATTAATTTCGACGTTTATGATGAAACAAGGCGCTTCTGGTAGGTTTAATGCCGATATTAAAATTCTACGGGTAAAAATAATTGACATTTTTTTTTATAAAATTAACCGTTATCATTGGGCAAAGTTATAAAAACTTTTTAAAACTCGTATCAGCTTTATGATTATTTTTACTCGACACCCTCTATTCTGGTGTCACAATATTTGTTTCAAGGCAATTAAACAAGTACCTTCTGGAATATGAACATAAAGTTAATGCAAATTTAATGCAGTTTGTTTATCATAAAAAATCTAAACCAAAATTCCGTTGGCATTCCACCGAGCCAAAGTGGTACGTAGTTAAGGAACTCATAACACGGAACGGTGGGCTGAGCCCAATTAATACAGTTCAGCATGATGTAATAATAAACATAATTAGACGACATAACCAGCTACGTCAATAATAGTCATTTTCAACCGTCTCGGCATGGTTGGGCACCATCAATGTGTCATCATTCGGAACAGATGCTGTATTCGACTTCCTGTGAAGAAAACGCCGAGGCCCCTTGGTAATTTTTTACAAGGGAACAATTAATGAGCCTTAGCATTTTAATTTGTTGAAACTATTTCGCTGATGCAGTACAATAATGAATATTCTCCTTCGTGCCGCGCGGAATAAATTAAAACGATTAAACATCCGATTGTAGCAGAGATGCTCAGGAGAAGGAAAGGAAATTATTTTTTAATTGAAGCAATATCTCCTCTTAGGGATTTACGCGAAGATGCTATTTATTTATACTGCTTTCTAAGGTAGGCGTATTAACACTTCAGGAATTAATTAAACGCAAACCTTATACAGGGTGATTCTTTAAAAGATGCAATACAATTTTAAGGAGGTTTGTAACAAATTGCCTTTAATGTTCGCTTTAGAATTTTCCGTAGTAGCTTTTCATGTGTGCTAAATTTCTTACCATCACTCAATCATCTGCTGTCACTCAAAACTAATCCCTTATTACAAACATGTGAAAATGCGTGCTCAATGCACAATCTCCCACGTGCCGACGAAGATGAATTAGTAAATTAATAGGAAAATACGTTTAAAAGGCCACGCGCCGCCAATGTAAACTCCCCTCGCCCGTATTCGCAAACACTAACATTATAAGGCCCCAAATGCATCGACTGTCGTCAAACGATTAGGATCTTATCGGGACAGCGGCCGGTCGGCTCGCTATCAATTCAATATTCATATAAAACACGGTCCGATTAAATCTCTATTTCGCGGTACAAAGGGTTCTCGTTAATCGGCTGCGATAACGATCTCGGGTAATTTTTAATTTAGGCGTAGCCGACGTCGCAATCCCGCAGTGAAAAGCGACGTCGATACCAGATGCGTTCCTGATTTGCAATGCCGATGGAATATGGCGGTCGCAGACAGGTGCGCTTTCGCGGCCGCGCATTTACAACTTCACTCATATTTCATACCTGGAGCAAAAGTCCTAGCCGACATTTTCGGAATGAATTATTTAGGACCCGACCAACAGATGCGAGAATGCACTTCCAGTTCAGAAAACTTTGAACGTTGTGGATCAGAATTACGTGCAGATGAGGGAACTGTTTCGCAGTTTTCCGTTCAAAACAATAATAAATATAACAGTATAGTTGGAGGGAAAATGTAACAAATGTACCTGATACATACATTCACCCATAGATAAATTTACTTCGTCTATTCATCGGCTATGATCAATAATTCCTTACAACTTACTTACAGTTGCCTAGACTCTTTGGTGGGTCCAACATAGGAATTTCTTATTTTATCTCTCCTTGTCTTTCTCTTTATTTTCCTCAAAAATATCATTTCTGTAGGTGTCAGCTTGGTCCTCTGCTTTTCCTTTTCCAAAGCGTGGACGAGGGTTGGTTTCACTAACTTTCAAACCATTTCGGTCTTTGCTCTTTTCGCAATTCTATAATTTGATCCTCTTTGGTTCATTCTCCAGTTTCCGGTATTGTATTTCTTTAGTATATATGCCTTTTTCTTTTACAGTAATTGAATCAAAATTGAACCTTTCAACTCGCACGTAGCTCCTCGTTTCTTTGGTTAAACGTTTTATATTTTCTATAAGACCTGTTCTTTTTTCTAAGCTTTCATACACTGACTTTTTAAAATATTCGTACATTTATACCTTCCCTCAAGTACTTGTTAGTGTGATACTTTTGTTGTTTCCGCAGTCTATTATTTCCTTATTTTCTAACAGTTTTTGTTTTGCTTCTCTAGTTTCCCAGTTGTCTCCTCCTATCCTAGTGCTTATTGATTTTTTGTTTCTCTCTTGTTTAAGCATCTTATAGTTTTTGTTTCTCTATTTATCATATTATGTACTCTGAATCTGGAGTAGTGTTCCTTCAATTGCATCTCTTACATTCTCTATTATATTACCAGAAACTTCACCAATGCAGAATCCCTATTCTTTCACTCACCCCGCTAAAAAACAAGCACGTCCAGAATACCAAACGTGTTGCAAAGTAACCTTTGTAAAGGTTGGTCGAGTTCAGTCACTTTGTAAACATATTTGTAGAAAAGTGCGTGTAGATTCCGGCACCTTTTTCCATAACAATGGGAATAAGTGTGCTTGGCGCTGTATTCATGCGGCATCTTCCGGCAATCATGCGGCCTCCTTCGGGAACGGTGCGAATTACGTCAGTGGTGTGTCTCCGGGGACGCCCCGTGCGTGCCATAAGGCGTCGAAGAGATGTGACGAGCTCGCAGCCGGAGATGAAGGATGACTTGAGGTGTGAGACGTAATGTGCCTCCGGGGAATACCCGCTGATTGCCCGACAACGACAACTGAATCATCGCTCGCTTCATCGACGACACCCCTGCGACCCGTGCCGACACTGACAACCCTTCAACTCTTTGCGCAAACAATTAAAAGCTGAAAATAGGGAGAAATTTGGGACCGGACCGAACGGACGGCTTAACCGATCATCACTCAATGATGCCCTTCTCCCCTGATGCATTGCAAATTTGATGTTGGGATTTGACGATGGGATGCGGTCAAATAAAGTCCCTCATCCTTTTTCGTCCTTGCTATGATTCTTTGATATACCGCTGACGTACATTTGTGGACGGTGTGAAAAGTGCTATTAGTTTTGCCTGCCTAGGGTAGAGTTGAGTTCTACGTTACACCCCTGTAGATGTCAGTATGCCTAGTTCTTCGGAACAGTTTAGCAAGGGAGCGTTCAGAGGCTTTCCTGAAGCTTTGTTTTGCCAAAGAACGGAAGTGTGGTGTTGGATTGATTTTCTTGTGTGCAGTCCCTCTGACCGTTTTAAGCATGCTGCTGCTACAAATGAACTACAACAGTATTATCTAAACTTACCACATTTTTGTTGGTTCCTGAATCATTCTGGATCAAGGGGGAGTCTTCCTCAAAAATTGAGCTCTAAAGGACTTTCCTTCCACTGGACCTGAAAATAAAATTGTACTTTCAATTGAATTGAATTATTAAAACAAAAGATGTTACTCAATCCTGGATTCAAGGAATACGATTTAGCAGTGGTGTGAGCTCGGTGATTATTTTATTTTTGACAAGTTTTGGCAAAATTGTTTCGTATTTAGTACTTCAGAAAATTATTGCATCCCAATGATTCAATTTTCTTACAAACATTCTAAAATCGCGATAAACCATTACAACATAAAGATTTTCGTTGGTTGTAGTCAAAAATCGTGTTTATTTTACTATGCATAAACTATGTAGATGTTGACAAACCCCTCCCACTTCACACTCATTGTTTATCATGTACTCCCTCATCACCGCCGCTTTTTATTTAAGGTTTGGGTACCTCACCCCATAGTAATTTATGAGACTCCTTCGACCCCGCTGCAGAAAGAGCGCGGGCGATTGATGTGGGCAATTATGATCAAAATCGGTTTTTTATTGGGGGAAGTCCCAAACTATTGTAGGAATAGTAATGGTTGGATGGAGTTCGCGGTTCGTTGGCTTGGTTTCTGCGGAATTTATGCAATGGCCTCGGCTGAGAACAGATTTATTACTTTTAATAACTAGCATATAAGAACCATCGAGTAAATCACAAACTTGCTAAACTGATTAACATTAGATTCTATTGTGTTTTTCTTTCGCTCTCGTAAACCCTCTGTTTGCATTAATTTAAATTTCAGGGACCAGGACTGGCAAAAAACATTTAAGCTCTGTGGGTCGTCCCACACACGATAAAAAAAAACTTATTTCGTCACGTTTGTAAAATACGAAATTCGGTAAACGTCGGCACAAATTCATTTTTTAATCGTTTGATGTTTGTATGCATTGCAGTTTACCCGTTGCGGACGCAAAGTAAAGTTCGTTTCGGTGAATTTCATCAAGCCGGACAGCAAATTTTTGCCATAATATGAACTTTTTAAATCATGGCCTTCATCAATTTTCAAAAATACTGTTTCATTAATTCGCTAAGTGCTTTAAATTGACGGCGCAATTTTTCCATCAGATAAAAATGTGTTTGGATACTCCGAAAATAGAACGAAATATGCAGAATTTTAAATAAAAATTGGGTTTTACCTATATGAAAATCAAATGCTGGTACACTTCAATTAAAAATGAATTTTTCCAAGCCGGTATTGATGTGCCCGAATATAGCAATAGTGAAAGGCGTGCCTTTACAATTTTAATTCTTCTATTAAAATTAAAATTCCTATAGTAACTTTTACTCTATAATATATAATGTATGTATTATGTAGGTAAACATGATAGGAAGTATGTAAAATTTATAAAAACAAATGGACGATTTCTGATATTTAAATATGTAATTTTGAATAATTAATTTTACAACTAATGATCTATACATTTTAATGAAAAAATTAATAGCGATAAAACTGTTAATACTATGGTACAAGCCGCCTGACAAATAAATCTTTGTTTAACGTTTATCTCTTGCCTCGTTTGACTCATGAGCTCCAACCGCAACTATCTGGGATGAACAACGTATGCTAAAACTTTAATAAGTCTCACCACATAATGTATGTAAACGAATTAAAGTGTATCTGTTTGTTTTGGGCGAGCAGTAGCGTCATCCCTTGAACCAACACTCGCTGTTTGCTCGCCTCCGCCAGGATAACTGCAGAATATCTAATTAATTACTCCCTCGTCAAATTTCGTCCCGAAGGGGCACTTTTTCCGGAATTGTTTTGGAATCATGATATTTTTACTCTTGCAGGCAAGGGGCGCCTGTACCCCGCGTACAGCCTCAGCGGGTCTGAGGGTGAGGACTCTCCCCGTCGTTACGGTTCCCAACACACGTATCAGCATCCCTTGTATCAACAGCCGGCTGGACTAAGCGACACCCCCACATCGGAAAACGCCTCGGACGCCACCCTTACCGACTCGGAACTTGCGTTGGCGAGGGATTCCACCCTGCTCGTGCATAACGGTAAGTGAAGAAATTACCGAAAACAATATCTGGATACTTTGATGTCCATTATGTCCACATTCCACGCATTCCTGAACGATTTTGTGCCATTTGCTCCGACAAAAGCTTATTCTGGGTTAAAAGGGATTAGATTGGGTGTGCCACAAGGAGGTGGACTGGTTCCGGTGCAGACCCATTGTACACTTTCATACAACAGTTATGAAATTATACAATAGCCACATTTGCAGATGGTACTGGTGTAATAGAAGTAGATCAACGATAGAAAATAATCAACAGAGAAATTACAAATAATTATTGTTAAACATATTTAGATATAGAAATGTAAAATAGTAAATTGTTTTCAAGTTCTTGAATTATGTAAATGCTTCCATTGGTTTAAAACAAGAAGGCAACCGTGAGAGCAGAAACAATTAGAATAGGTAGAATGTGCCAGGGTAATGTTGACAATTCTTTGAAATTCCAAAAATGACGGGACATGACTAATAAAGCTACCAAACAATGATACAATCAGTAGAAATGCAAAAAGCAAAAAGCATAATTAAATGCAAAGCAAAGAAAGAAGTCTTCAGAAAATATATTAATGATATTTCAGCCAGATACTGCAGCTTTTCGTGTATTTAATGATATTTTGGGCACATGGTAAAATTCCTATCGTTATAATAAGACACATCCTTTGACGATTTGTAACCTCTGAACTGCAGGGTCATCCAAAAACTGTTCGCTCTTGCATTTTCCTCCTGAAATTTGTTGTTCCACGTCCATAAACACGTCCTCCGTTTATTGCCGTTGAATGTTCGTCGAGTTCTGAGCGAAAGAGACGACGGTCGCACCGGTTCCTTTTTTCATCTGTAATTTTCGTATTTTGTATAGCGCATAAATTAAACAACTCGCCCAGTTTATCTCAATTCTCGCGAATTATTTCGCTGGAAACGGTCCATTTTATTTGGTGATTAGATTTTTGTCGCTGCAATTTTCAAGTTTTTTCATTTAAAAAAGCAAGATGGCTTTTACGCACCAACTTTTAATTTTCGTTCTTCTATAATCTCTTGTTTTTTCGTCGTAAAAGCATAAAGTTAAATACCTTAATAAAATTGATAGTATAGGAAAGTTTGTGTAATTTCGAACTTCGCTAAACCGTAAATCCAGCTTTTTTTACGCCAATAGCAAATACACTCGTAGTTTTCTTCATAAAATTTCATTTAGTTTTAACTGTCGGGGCGCGAATAAAATCATATTAAGCTCTCGAAAACTTCACCGACGAGATTATCAATCACACGCTGGGTCCATTACGATGAATTGATAGGTGGTGTGGGTGAATGTTGAGTCAGATTTGTACAATCAAGCTAGAGATGATATGTCATCTATTTGTAATTTCGATTCCCATCTTATTAATGATGGAATAGAGTAAACACAATGGCGAGAGCGAGAGCAGAACTCATTATAGTAATGAAACGATTCTCTCCCAGATGATTCAAAGCGAGAATCCTATTAGACCAGTAATGATACAGGAGCGAGCTCCAAACTACAGTAATTGCTCTCACAATTTCACTTATTAATTTTTCAGGCTGTTATAACTACTTTTCGTTATTTGCTTGACTACCTGAAAATACTCGACGAGTTCATCTTGATGCATCTATTACGACGACATATAATATCAGCGTTGTAATACCACCTATTGAAAAAAGTATAGATCAGGTTTACTGCCGCCGCTTTCTCATAATCTAAATTTATGGTTGCCTTCCAGTTAAGCAGTAATAATATCTAATAACTTCAGATAATAGTATAATACCAAAGAATATTAACAGAGTGTAAATCGTTGGAGAACCACTAGCTTTATGTGCATGAAAATAATCATGCGTATTCATATTCGACGCAAAATTGGTAATATCCAGTGGAATCTCTTACTACATGCACGATTATTTCCGGCCGTTATAAAACCTCCAGCGCCATGTTTCAGGTTTAATTGTTCATCTCTAATTGGAATAGACCGGAGACATTTATTATTCTGATGAAATTGCTCATTTTGTTATAATCCTCTGGCCTCAACACGTTTTGCCGACGAGGAATTTCTGTGCTTGCTGACCAGTGCAAAGAAACAGTAAAAATTATTTGTAGCATTAATTCGGAGACAAACCAAAATCACCGTCTCAACATCATAACTGATGGCACAACGCCCTCCAGAAGTGGTTACAGAATATTCCACTAATATACAAGATGTACAAATACAACCTTCATATCTACAGAATTAACCCAAACATTTTTCGCAGCCGAAGCGAATTGTCACCAAATCAGAGAACAAAATGAAACTCTTGTATCCCTGCATCTTTCATTTATTTATTTGATCCTCCTCAAATAAGTGACCCTAAGCGATCAGCGATTTGAAGACAATTGCAGTCGAGGCGGAATTTGCTGGAAACATATCGGAATAGCAAAATATTCTGAAGAAGAAAAGTATGTAGATGTTCGAAAGGAGTTCACACCATCTACGTAGATCGTGCTATAGTGTGGCCAAAGTAGGTTGTTGAAGTAATGATATTTCTGCGGTGTGCAATGAAATCGCTGCCATTTTATCAAGATAACGAGGACGGCGTTAATTTGTCATCCAGTGAAAAGATCAACAACTGAAAGCCATTTTTGAAGCTTTAGGAAATGTGACCGTAACTGCTCAAGTGAGCGCGAGTCTAACTAATCCTCTTATTGCTACATTTCTCGGTCTGTTTGGCGAGATGTTGCGGCAACAGAAAAGATGTGTTATTTATCCCACACGCGAATAAAATAAAATGAAATGGGTAGCGTCTGCTTTTGTTCGGAAGAACCATCACGAAACTAACCTGACAACAGCACTGACGCAATTTTTGTAATACACCCATTTATATGCAAATTAGAGAATCCCGGACAGTGCAAATGGAAAAAGGACGCAGAAGCATAATTAAAATTATCTGGAGAGAGGCAATTCTTTCCTACGCGCTTTATAATTTAGGAAAGTGTAAGGGCCTGTGGAAGGTAAATTAAGCGCGTTTTGATCATTGTTTTCTGGTGTATCTTTTATAAATAATTATACATATCTCAAACGCACCTTCATAATATCGTTATTTAGCTGCGAACTAACCAATTAAATGCCATTAAATGAAGGTCTAGATTGCAGTCAGTTGGAAACCGTTTTGGCGCCCAATGCTATGACTAACTAAGTACATATTGAATTCGGAACCGCAAATTGTTCCGACATTGTTCAAAACGATTTTTGGCAACCCCCACGTTTGTGCAGCTCCTAACAAATGCTTCCGAAAGCATTCCAGTTTTATTACCGTTTTAAGTGAGACGACTTGGCGAGATTAAAAGCGTGCAACATCCATGAACTAGCCATTTTTGACGTGAAAGGGTCGCTGCCGTCGCTGAGGCGATTCTCTTGAAGATTATGAAGTCGTAGTTCATGGAAGGCGAGTCGGATGGCACTCACGAGTAATGCTGGATGTGATGAGCAGACCCCGGGTAATGGTTACTGGCTGTTATCAACCTCCATCTTTCAGCCACGTAAAAAGCGTTATGAGCCAAGCCGGAAAATTGCGTAGGTGGTAACTTTTTACGGTAACGGGTAAACACACTCTTTGCATTTAGGGGGCTTTCACCAGGGGCATTGAACAGACGACGTCTGATTTTCTTAAGCTGACTAACATAACAACAAATTACATTACAGGCATTATGCAAAGCGATAAAAGCAGCACACGTCAACTCGCTTGCTTGCGAGGAATTTATCTTGCGAACTGAGTAGTTCGCTCACATCCATTGCGCCGAGTCCCTACAACCAATTTGACAAATTCGCGCCCCTGTTACATTGTCACATAATCTTGTTTTGCATAATTCTCTCCGAACGGGAACCATCTTGCTCTCTTATCCCATGTTTGGAAATTCAAAAGTTGGGGATTTGCAAACCTTCACGTTAATTAAAAGTTTACAACCAACTTGCTCTTGTGCAAAACAGGATACGACTACGCTGGGCTTGAACGGATCCTTATATCGTTTTTAAGAGAAGTATCGTTCATAAGCTACATGTTTTGTACAGCTTATTAAACCACAAGCAACGTAAGGGCGTCCTACAATCTAGAAGAGGTCCTGTCAACTTCCGTGAAAGTAAGATGTCCGGTACGTTTCATGGATTCATGTGAAAAAAAAAAAAACAAGAAATCAAAAACTCTCGACAAGGAAGACACTGAAAATCTTTTGGCACGATAAATTCAGAATGTTTACTTTTTTATCATGGGAATAATACAGACTAATTGCATAACAATTTATATTCAATTGTAATAAGAAATAAATTTGTTCTATTTTTTGTATAGTTTTCCTGTAACTGTAAGTGACATTATTTATCCCCTCCTTACATGTACACCAAGAATTCCTTGACAGGTAGTGTACTTAGTAAGTGCGATTTTAGGATCCCACAGCAACTTTCCCGCATCCGGGTGCGGTAAAAATTGTTAATATTTTTTAGTCTTCGGAAGTGCTTTAAAAAGATTGCTTTGTAAATAGTAAAGGGATGCTTGTGAAATAGTACTTTTCATAACTAGTGTCGAAAGTGACATATATCATGCGAGTGTGAAGTTTGACGAACGAAGCGAAGGAAGGAAAACGCCACACTCCTAAGATGATTTTCCTTCTTAATGTTCTTGACGTCGGCGCTGCTCATAAAAATCTTCCATGTTCACATATTATAATGTAGGAGTTACTCATAATTATTAAAACATTTGTCATACCTGTTAACATTAATAGTAGTTCTCAACATTTGAAAAATCCCTGAAATATTTCGGTTTGTTTCATTGATCTGAATTTCGCTTTTTTCATAGATCCGATTTTGTTGTATACTACAGATAAAGCTGTGCCCGTTTGTAAACACGGTCATTTTGAAGACCCTGGTTCTGCGTCAATTTTTTTCTTAAAAAATCTTCCACATAACTCTCAGCAGCTGAGCCACTCTTCCAACCCCCATGTCTTTTTACTTCAGGAAAAAATAATCTCGAACTTTCATACAGACGAGTCTGAGTTTGAAAGATTTTGTAGAGCAACCTGAAATGAGACGTACAGTTATGTTCAAAAAAGTGTTGTACCGAATTTGTTGTGTGTGCACTTACCCGTGATTTCATCTAGTTCAAAAATGTGTTGTACAAGGATTGTTGCATAGCAATGATCTTAATGCCAATAATGCTCTATCCAAATGAATATTTTCAAAATTACAGAACAAAAACATTTAATTAGAAATTATAGGTTTAGCCTTATTGGTCATAGCCCATTTCTTTTCAAAATTTCTTGCGATCTATGAGGTACTGACGCATATAGATTTGTTGTTAAATTAATTTCATTTTTCAAACAACTCGTTTCTATTTTGGGGTCGAAAATTTCGGTGAATCATTTTGTTAACCATTAATCCCCACACATTTTCAGTAATATTTATATCTGGACTTTTGGAAGGCCAAAAAGTACCTCAATATTATTATCAACAAACCATTGATTAACTAGGCCTGTGCTATGACTAGGGCAGTTATCATGCTGAAATATAATATTATTTTCGAAAAAGTGTTACCGACGGCAACATAACATTTTCTAAAATATTTCGAGATATTATGGCTCAACAATTTATACAAAATCTTGATAACATATTGCTCATCAAATATTTTGTATTAATAAAAGGTGAAAAATGGTGGGTGTGTCGCTTAAAAAAAATTTTAAAAAATTCAGCCTGCCTTTGAGAGTGTATTCTGTGAAATTTGGGCATTATTTTCATAATAACAATCTCACAATTGAAAAGAAAAAGACACTCGGAAGCATATAGAGGAAGATTGAAGAAAGGGTGAAAAATGGTGGATGCGCCACTTGAAGAAAAAAAATGTAAAAATTTAGCCTTTCTTTGAGGGCTGAAATTTGTCGAATTTGGGCATCGTTTTCGTCATTACAATGTCACATTTGAACAGATATAAACACCCGGAAGTCTACAGGAGAATATTTCAGAAAGGGTGAAAAATGGTGGATGCGTCGCTTAAAAGAAAAGTAAAATGTTCAGTCTGCCTTTGAGGGTGTATTGTGTGAAATTTGGGCATTGTTTTCATCATTACAATCTCACAATTGAAGAGAAAAAGACACTCGGAAGTCTACAGAGGAAGATCGAAGAAAGGTTAAAAAATGGTGGATGCGTCGCTTAAAAAAAATGTAAAAAATTCAGCCTGCTTTTGAGGGTGTATTCTGTGAAATTTGGACTTTTTTTTTTTCATCATTACAATCTCACAATTGAAGAGAAAAAGACACTTTCTTGGAGGGCTGAAATTTGTCGAATTTGGGCATTGTTTTCGTCATTACAATGTCACATTTGAACAGATATAGACACCCGGAAGTCTATATAAGAATATTTCAGAAAGGGTGAAAAATGGTGGAGCGCCACTTGAAAAAAAAGAAAAAATTCAGCCTTTCTTTGAGGGCTGAAATTTGTCGAATTTGGGCATTGTTTTCGTCATTACAATGCCACATTTGAACAGATATAGACACCCGGAAGTCTATAATAGAATATTTCAGAAAGGGTGAAAAATGGTGGATGCGCCACTTGAAAAAAAAAAAGTAAAAATGTAGCCTTTCTTTGAGGGCTGAAATTTGTCGAATTTGGGCATTGTTTTCGTCATTACAGTGTCACATTTGAACAGATATAGACACCCGGATGTCTATAGGAGAATATTTCAGAAAGGGTGAAAAATGGTGGATGCGTCGCTTAAAAAAATTGTAAAAAATTGTGCCTGCCTTTGAGGGTCTATTCAGTCAAATCTTGTATTTAAATGTTGACTGAAAACTCTTTTTATCGGTAAAAATTACTTCATTCCGATTTTCACGGAACAAATTGGCCTACCCGTAGTCTTCTTCTATTCCAGAGTTCCGTCAATTTTTCATCGTTTTTTGATTTTTAAAATCGTGTTTTTACTTGTCTGCATAATGTTTGCAACTTCTCTGATGGATAATAATCCATCATCTAAATATGCAATAATATGTGCTCTTTCAATTAAATTCATTGTCGGCATTTCGAAATTACTTGATGCGACACTGCTTCAATTTGAAATTTTTTTAACTGCACATACATACATCTAAACTGGCTGTACAACACATTAATGAACATAACTGTACATCAGAATCAAAAATTTATCAGAAATTTTTCATCGTCCAAAATTTAATTTTCTTTGGGTTATAATTTGCAGTCTTTCTTTTTTAGATCAGTTATCTGCTTAGGATACTTGGAGAGGTCTATATTTTTGTGGATCCTATTAAGGCAAGGTTTGAACATAACGTAGGCGTTCAAGCAGGGTACCCAGCGGCCGGGAAAACCTTGAAAACCTGGAAAAGTCAGGGAATTTTTATGGGGCCGGGAAAAGTCAGGGAAATCGTAAAAAAATCGAAATTGTCAGGGAATTTTGACTTTTGGCTGGAAAACAAGATTTATTTTATTATTATTACTACTAAAAAATGGCCCTCCGGACTATTCCGTTAGTTCCTATCAAAACGAATCAAAGCAAAAAATTTTGAACTTGTTGTACCTATCTGTATTAGAACCATTTTTAAGGAAATATCAAACCGATCTACCCATGGTACCATTTTTATGCAGTGATCTGGAAGTACTAATTAGAAATTTGATTGAACAATTTATGAAACCTGAAGAGGTCAAAGGTTGTTTGTTGCGCAAACTTCTAAAAATTGAAATTTTGCGACCAAACTCCAAAAGTTCTGTTGATGTGGGATTCAAAACAAAAAACCAAAACAAAAATCTGTCGGACAAAACAATAACTGAGGAAGAAAAACTTTTATTTTTTAAAGACCGGCAAACATAGTGTGAAATCAGCAGCAGCCCTAAATTCTAAAATTATGGTGCTCTCAAAAAGAAAAGGTCGCAAAAAATACAAAAATTCTTTAGAGAATGTTAAGAAAAATACAAACGGAACGTGAAACAGCTAAATTAAAAAGGCAGGCTGAACAAGAAATGCTCGATTTATAAATGAAAAAAACCAGAAAGAAACTGGAACTAAAGGCAGCGAAAGAAAGTTCCGATATAAACAGAACTTGAAGACTTACGAAAAAAATATATCTGGTCGACAATGTAGTATGTAATATTTTGAATTATTTTCCATTGACTGAAAAGCTACGTTTGAAGTGTTTATCCGGTAAATTCGAGCAAAATTGATATTCTAAATACCTTCAAGAAAAATATTTTTGATGACGTTTTGAATTTTGGGTTTTGACGTTAATTTAGTTACCCGCCACTGAACCGCTCGGTTGCTTGATAATAATCACAACAATAGTACATTATTACACGAGTTTAACAAGAGGCTTCATTGTGACATGAGTGGGTTTGGGGCACGACGAGCGCAGCGAGAAGTGCCCCAATTGAACGAATGTCACAATGCCTCGTTAAGCGAGTGTAATATACTATTTTTTCTACTTTGGAGCTCTTCGTTTTATGAAAATGTTGAAATTATGCTTTTTAAATATTCTAGGGATATTTAGGATCAGGTAGTACTGGTTGTGTTTGTAGTTATGTTTTTTATCTGAAAAGTTGACACTTGGCTTGACTTCGACAGGAGTTGGTTAGAAATGCTCAATACCAACGTAATACGTATCAAATAAAAAAACCAAAAGCAGCGGAACTTTTTGTGAAACTGCTTTTGGTTTTTTTATTTGATACGTAATACGTTGGTATTGAGCATTTCTAACCAACTCCATTCGAAGTCAAGCCAAGTGTCAACTTTTCAGATAAAAAATATAACCAGAAACACAACCGTTCCTAATCCAACTACATAATCCTAAAAATCCCTAGATTATTTAAAAAACAAACATTTTCATAAAACGAAGAGCTCCAAAGTAGAAAAAATAGTATATTACACTCGTTTAACGAGGCATTGTGACATTCGTTCTATTGGGGCACTTCTCGCTGCGCTCGTCGTGCCCCAAAACCACTCATGTCACAATGAAGCCTCTTGTTAAACTCGTATAATAATGTACTATTAGAAAACATTTGGAAACAATCTAAACCGCCCGTCGTAAATAAACTAAAAATAGAAAAACTTACCTACTATCATTAATTTGTGGGGGCAAAAATGCTAAAAAAAAAATTAAGTTTTCGAAAAAGTCATGTATAGAAAAGTTGTTGCTTTTGATGAGTTTTACTTCTTGTTAAAAATAATGTTTTCATTTATGGGACATATGTATAATCAACTTGTAATGTAATAATTGTTACTTATTTTCGATTCTTTTTCGAACGTTGCATGTTCAGCAATAGTGGAGTGCAATTGAGGGGCTTTTTGCTATTTTCTGTTTTAACTTTTAACGTTTTATCTGCTAATGTGTTTTTCCTGTGTATTCCTCTGCATACTCATATATTCCAACAAACTAGAATGGATAAATTACGATTCAATGCTTTCAGGGATTTAGGCTTCTTTTGCTTTTTTTTTAAATAATATTCAAATTTGCTTTTTTCTGGCTTATCATTATTTAACAATAAGCCCTTAAATTTATTTATTTTTTGTTATTTTTTAAACCCACATCTTTTGGGATATTTTTACATTAAATGTTTTCCTATTTTGTCTGGAATTTTCGATATAATGTTACTGGAAAACCTTTAAAAGTCAGGGAATTTTAAAACTCAAGTTGACTGGGTACCCTGTCAAGACATTTTCTCTGTAAGTTTTTGCACTTTTAGCTTCCCCCCATTTTATGAATTTTTCATACTCGCCTTCACATGCTTTCTGGATTTTTGGGGCAATAAATAATAATTGAGGTGACACATTTTGGGCTTGTTACCACAATTTAGGCGGTGTATGTTGCACTTCTCTGTCCAACATTTTTTTTATTTTGAATCAAAGTCTACTGAGTTGATTATAACAAAAATTAGTCAAGAATAAGATGTAATACAATATTGGTGCGTTAGGCATTTTACAGGGTTCGGTTTTATTAACACCTTTCTCTGTAAAATAATTACATCCCATGAAATAAAATAGAACAGTCTGTTTACAGTGTAAGAACATGTTAATAACACTTGATATTTCAGTAGTGCGTTACAGCAGATAGTAAAACCTAAAACATGTCATAAAAATGTTTTTAGTGTAGATAGATGCAAGATCGGAAACTTCTACGAGTAGAGCCAAATCCGAAATTTTTGATGACCTGGACGCGGCTCTTTCAATTCTCAGTCCAATCAAAACTGTACTTACTTATTCCTGGGCAGTCAACATCGGTTGCGACGAGAAGAAAAAGTTTGTTACAATCTAGTTCTTTGGCAATCCCTGTGTGTGTCATCATCGGGCAGCAGCGACGGCGAATATTTCTACTTTCTGCGGCAAATTCCTGCTGGGGCTGAACGCCTCGACATGTCTTCTACTCTAAGAATCCTCTAACTGTGGTCCGTGAAATTCTCCCTGAGAAAATGATTTTTATGTAAGTAACAAGGAACATTTGCTTTCTCAACGTAAAGTAAATACACCTGTATATCGATGAGTTAATTGACCCGGAACATAAAAACCATACTTTTGTATTTTCACGACCACACCACTTTAAATTACTCATATCGGTTTCTACCAAGTTCTGACGTCACATGCCTGCGACTCCTGGGAGTGCATTAAAATTCCTGTCCGCATCACTTTTCCATTCCTGCTGAGTGCGTTACTACCGGGCCCTGTTCGGCAATAATCGCGAATTTGGGCTCCAGTCGGCAATATGGTGCGTGATTTATGAGTGCGGTAATGTCCCGAAGTTGCAGAACCCGGCCGAAATCCGTCCAGGTATAAATAACTCCACAACCGTCTTAATTCCGAAAAGTTGATGAATTCGGCGTTTTCCTACATCAAACGAACTGGTATTTAGCAAGGCTTCTTCTTGTAAAAGAGCGCTTCGCCGCATCTCCGCTCAATCAAGCAACTGCGTTCCTGCCGAACCAATATTAATCGACATTTCTAAAAGATAAGCCCGGAGTCCTTTCACTCACCGGAAAAGTACTGATTAAATTCGTCATTTTTCCGAGGATTAGAGAGTAATCAAAGAGATTTGCAGAGGGGATGGAGTTCAATACCGTCCTCTGATACAATTCGCTCTTGCACAGTTGTGCAAAATTGGAAAAAAGAGCAATTCAAATGCACATCGACCCAAAGTGCAGTTATGGTCTCCTCCAAATATATCATATTGCTGAAAGAATTATTTAGCTAACTCCATTGCGGAGTTATATGAGTATAAAATTGACAATTCTACACCCAGCGCAATGCGAATGTAGCGATTGCGTTATTATCTCGTGCTTCATCACTAGAAACTAATACAAGAACCAAACAATGGTACAATCAGTTCAAATGCAAAAATTAACATCGATTATAAAAAAAAAGATAATAAATGCAAAGAAAGTCTTTTAATGGCATTTCAGTCAACAGCCGGACACTGCACACAGCCAAACGGCCAGCCTTTTTATAGGATTAAGTCAATGGTAACGAATCTATTTAATATTGAATGAAATTTCTAAAAGATAAACTCGGATCTTTATACACATTCGAAAAGTAGTGATTAGATTGGACATTTTCCCTGGGATTAAATAGTAATCAAAGCGAGCTCCGAACGGGACCGTGGCGTTCAATAGCGTCACCAGCTCTGATACAACCCCAGAAGGACCGTGTTTATAACCCCCAACAAAGGGGTTGTAAGCCACCGACGAGGGTCCACTGATAATACCGCGGCTTATACGGTAAAATATGTACGCCACGCGGGTACAATGGGGTAAAAATTATGACCCGTACCGATAGGTGCTTTGGTCGGTATTCCCCCATCATAATTGTGAGCGCTGGGAAAATTTAAATTAGAATAGGCCCGTTACTGATTCGAGATACCAGCCCTTGCGATTATTAAATCTGGCTGGTAAGTGAAATTTTTGGTTGTCGGGTGGAGATAATGCCCCCAAAATAATATATCTCTGAATTTTAAAGGAATGCGTTTATTATTAATTACTTCATGTGGTGTTTTCTAGTCCAGGAATATTGCATCGTGCACGCCTGGCCATTATCCGTTATCGTAATCCGGGATCCTCCGGAGGGTGTTTAGGAAAGTCATAGCTCCGGTCCGCATGGTAGGCCCGACAATCCGATATCCTATTATACTCCTGTGATCCGAGACCTGGTGTTGTAGGTAATATCGAACCGCGATTCCGTCACATCTGTCAGCTTACAGTTTGCCGTTGCTGTATTCATCGCTTCCCGGTTCTGGTTCTGCTTCTGCCATTGATTTGCACAAGCATTCGGAGATCCTTGTGCACTCGACTGTGTCGAGGTGCGTTCCTCGTCAGCATACGAATCTCCGGGGAAAAGCACGCCCGATTTAAGATTTGCTTTGGAGTCACCTTTTCCAGTTTCACAATCGAATACTTTTCCGCTTTTGTCTTATTCGATCAACTCTGGTGTGTACCGAACTTAACGAATAATGATGCAGCTTCCAAAAGAGATAATCGCTCCGAACCGCTCCTATAATCAAAGTCGATCCGTCCCGGTTCAATCTCCTTCCTTTACCTCCGCCCGCCCTTCCGCCCTTTTCCTTCACTTTCATCTTTTATCTGCACAGTCGGACGGCTGAAAGAAAGAAACTTAGTTCTTAAATTCAGTTTGCGTCGAAATTGGGAACGCGCTGGGGCGTGCAGGTTTCCGAGCGAAGAGGAATCCATGCGGGCAGATTGTCGCCGGTCACCGTGCAACTTTTTGAACTTCAGACTATAAAATTTTAACAACACGACAGGCAGGCGTTTCGTGCAAAGTCTACGGGTAGTCGAGTTTCCTCCATTCTCGCAAACTTATTGTCTGCGCATTAATCAGAAAGAACACTTTTTGACGCAAATTAGTGTTAACCAAACTTATGGTTAAAAGCAGCTATCGCATAAATTGCTGCATGTAGTGTCTGGCTCAATTATGACAATATTAAAGTGTCGAAAGCGATACAAAACCTTTATACACTATCAGCCTGTCGGGCAAATCCGTATAAAAAGAGTGTTTGAAACGCTTGTATACAAGCAGTAGCTTTACATACAACTCCTTTTTTGCGTTTTTTTATGCATTCGTGTAGTTTATTTAGTGGCCGTTGAAGGCAACGCTTTGATCTATCCAGACCTTAATTAAAATAGGCACGTCTCCCTGGTTTTCCGTAGCGTTTTGCGCCGTACGCGTCAATTAAGGATACGTGTGCGACGTTGCATGCTCCCCGTTTGATTCGTGGACTTCAATTCGATGCGAAAACTAAAGGGGGCTTCCAGGGTGAACGACGGCCGCATACCGAATCGCAGCAGTTAACAACCAAAGGTAAACCAGTTGGTATTGGGCTCACGTCCTTCGGTCCGCGGGCTAACGGCGCGTGTAACTCTGCGGCATGACCGAAATCGGTCTAGAGAACACCAGGGGCGAAGCCAAATATATGACTTTGGAGCGAACAGTGGAGATACAAGGATAGGGGCTCCAACACTTTCAATTACTTCTGGGGGCTGCGCTGACTATAAATTTACACGGATCAAATATTTAAACTGGACAGTTTTTCAATTCAATTAAAAGGATTCTCAAAAATGAGCAGTTGGTATATAAGTCTGCACACGATTTTGTCTTCGGTTAAAAAAGATACAGCGTCCAGAACGTTGATTGATGAGACTTTTTGTTTATTCTTTGAAATAAACTAAAAATAATTGCGATGAACAAGTCTTCCGTCAGCTACACAAATTTGAGGGGGTAGTTTTGTGCGCTGAATTTTTTGCCATTTGGTTCGATACACAATATTACACGCCGAATTTGTGCGACTTTTGTGTGAACATCATTTAACATTAAATTACTTCTGGAAACTACGCCGACCAGAAATTTATCCGGGTCAAATATTTAAAGTCCGGTCAATTTTTAATTTCATCGAAATTAAAAGCCTTCGATGTATGTTGCGTTTGGATGGTTGTTTTATAAATGGTATTATGCCATCGACTGTGCTGCTTGGAAATGAAAAATTAACTCCGATTGCGATGTTAAATTTCAATCAACGGATAATACGATAATGAAAGGTATATCTATTTTATAGGATACGACTCATTTATAAACAATGGTGGGAATAATAGTGAATAATCTGATCCCGAAAACATTATTTAGTTCGATTCTGTATTGCGGTGGTCGTTTTGTGTTTCAACATAATAGCACTTTTGGGTATTACTGGTTTATCTTGATGTTAGTTTCTTTAGTACAAAGTGTGATGCTATACTTAAAGACAATAAAAATTGTATTTTTGGATGTTTAAGAAACTATTACACGTCTAGTATGCTTTATGATGAGTAATGATGACTCATTTAAGCTGACAATCTACAATTTTGATATGACCTTTTTTGGGCTCATACAAGTGTGGGCTTTGTGAGTCAGAAATCGTTTTACAGTATTAAAAAATAGTAACAATTTTGGGACCAAGTGAAGAAACCTTTATGATAAAAATTATATTTCATAAATATTTACTC
Source organism: Diaperis boleti (assembly GCA_963583935.1). NCBI lineage: Eukaryota > Metazoa > Arthropoda > Insecta > Coleoptera > Tenebrionidae > Diaperis > Diaperis boleti. The sequence continues at coordinate 22,916,304 of OY757246.1, read as the reverse complement.
TTTGCTTAATCTACCGTTGTAGATTCCATATATGTCCATTTGCCATGACCATTCGCAATTGCACCTCCACGTCCTTAGATATGTTAATTAATCTATCCATTTTCCCATATAAAGAACTGGCATCCGATGCTTGTGGCCCAGCCTTGCCAGTTATGGAAGAAAAATGGTCAAGACTCTCCGATGATTTAATTACGCTAAATAAGACTCATGTGTGATGGGTGTGGAAAGTTGTGCACCAAGCCCGGCAGTAAATATGGCTGCGGACTGCGCGATTGCTCCTGCTGTCGAGAACTATGGTCGTAAAATTGAACACTCCTTAAAATTAACTGCTAATAAATTACCCAAAACTCCACTCTGCCATTAACGTAACCTGGTGCTTTTGTTACGTTGCGATGATTTATGAGAAGGGAGATACCTGCGCTGCGAAATGGCTTTCTCCGCGATATGATCAGCTCCACTAGTTTTAAATGTAAAAAAATCGGCCGAGTTTTTATTACTTTTAGGTGCTTTCAAAGCGAGTACCTAATAAGGTGATGGCATGTATTGATAACAAGGACTTCGGCTAGCACAAATTTCACAAGACTCGCTCACTTTCTGTGAAATAGTTTGAACTTGAGCACCCTTCCCACTCGAAGCTCCCTAACTTATACAATTTACTCGCGTTTGCTAATACCCATGAAATACACCCCAGCGCCCTAATTCATTTTGATACTCAAGTTGTTTTCGCAAAGCAGTACTTCCACGGAAATGAAAACTGGAATTACAACTTCGCGTCGAAGTCTGCTCTATTATTCGCACATACATATTTGTTAAAAAACATTAATTCTCGTATTTTTATAATCCAATATCCGATTGCACAAATCCGTTTAGTCTTCTCGTTAGAAAATTTAATTTTAAAAGCGGGAACTAAAACTATTACGTCTTGCAACCGGGACACGTTTTAATGTAATTTCGCTTTTACGGCGAATGTGCCGAATTAAATATTCCTGTCAAAGGGATTTACTCGAATTAAAAATTAATTTAACTGCATTTCGCTTGTTACACATATTTTTCGTAAATCAACACCGTGCTAATTTCGGGCATGGTTACTGTTTAAAATTTCTGATTTTTTAATATTTGGCATAATTCATTAATGAACACAATGGGGTTTTCAAAAATAATAATAAAACTATAATGTGATTAATTCATTTTTAACTATGCGCAAACGCCTTGAGTTCGATAGAGCTTTTTGGATGGAAGCTTTAGTGTCTTAGTTTGGTAGTAGCAGTTTTTTCAAAACATAAAATAATTTGATTTCGTCATTGGTTTACTCAAAACCACCGGTTTATGGGAATTCAATAAATCTCGGCATGTAAAGTAACAGAATCATATTATGTATTATGTCGTAGCCACATAACAAAATCCCCCGTTTTATCAAATGGCTAGCCACTTTATAAAATGCGGCCACATTTTAAAATCGTCGTTCATTTTGCATTATTTTACAATTACGCTGGTGTTTTATAGGGGAGAAAAAAAAAACAAAAAAAGGAAGCTGGAAAGTGGTCCAAAATAATTTATAAAACGGCTGAAAACATTATAGTCGAATTATAAAATATTGCTAGTGGGGAATGTGGCTCTTACTTGATCGGCCAGTTTATCAAATGGCTGAAAACACCAGCCGAATGATAAAATAATGCAAAATGAACGACGATTTTATATTGTGGCCGCGTTTTATAAAGTGGCTAGCCATTATAAGACGGTGGATTTTGTGATGTGGCTACGACATATATATTTATATAATCCTGATTTTCACAAGAGGTGATCAGTTTAGCTTGAAACAAACGTCGATGTAAATGCATAAAAGCACTTTATAAGCATTTTATAAAATATCTGTCTTTTTAGATACAATGATATGGTATGATAATGTGGCTGAATATAAACTCGAATGACGGCAATAATTATAGCATCGTTAAATCGTTAATTTTGTGAAATATATAGACATGTAGACGTATTTTATGCTGAAAAGTCCCCGACATAATATACAAATTATTGTTATAATGTAAGTTTTAAAATATTGTACAAAAGTATAAAAATAAAATAATGTATTTTGAATGACATGCACAAATTTTTGCGTTTACTACTAAATGTTCTTTAAAATTTAAATATATCTAAGTCGAACTCCACAAACTTTAATAAGTGTAAAATTATAAATGGAACACTAGAATATATATTCTTTAAGGGCTGATGATGGCAGTAGTGTTCTGCCGAAACATGTTCCATTTATAATTTTACACTTATTAAAGTTTGTGGAGTTCGACTTAGATATATTTAAATTTTAATTTAAATTTACTCCACTTGGATTTATCGACATTCTTCTGGTTTTTAAATGTTCTTTACCTGTAAGTTTCGCAAAATTATTATGAAACAAAAATGCAGTTCGATAGCAATAATTATTAAGACTCAGACTTTATTACTACCTATAAGTTTCAAATTTATTTCTTATTTCTTAGTTTATAGGTGTGACTAAAAAACTGCGTTCATTTAAACAATCTCAACCCGAGACCGACACTAAGTTGCAAAGATCTATCAAAAGGACAGAGACGAATAAGAAGAACTTACTGATAAAAAATGTAATGATTAAGTTAGCAACTAATAGTAGGATAATAAAAAAATCAAAACATTTGAGGTCGTTTTTTGAAGGCAGAATACTATGTTTACTAAATGGCATAATGTAGAAAGAACACATTATAAGTGCATTAGCAACTAACTATACTTATACGAGTGAATACATTACTTCAAGTAAAGTAAAGCACTTTATCATTTCTGGACATTTCTTCTCGCAACAAAACTTCCGTTGGTCCATTTTTCTCATCTCTACAAAACTTTACAAAGACATTTTGTCATATTATCGATTTTCCAGACAGCGCTCGATGCAAAGAGTCACAAAAAACATTCCAGCATTGTATCACTTCGTCTTTTTCCCCGTCTCTCTTAACACCCCCCTTTCTTCCGTTCCTGTAATTCCGTTCAAGCATCTAAACACAAATAATAATTATTGTAGCAACGCCGGTGCGCCTTTCTAATTAAATTTGTCGCGATTATTCCTGCTTTTGTTTGGTAGAAAATCTTTCCGTCCTTTCCGTTTTCGTTCTGATGATAATATTTCTCGCAGCTGTTGCGTCCCCGTGAATCTCGCAATTAAATTCTCGTATAAACGGATTAAATTCATATGGAACAGGCGAGCAACTTGTACGAGATGCTGCTGTTGGTTCGAAACGTTCGCTTCACCATATCGGCGTTATTTCCACATGCTTAGACGTCTCCGTCGCCTAACGTCATCAAAGAAGGAGCTTTTGATAAACCGAGCGTGCTACCGCCTGTGCCTGGAGACCTGGCCTCGTTATAAATGGCGGCCGGGGGTGGAGGTGAGCAGACTACCTCAAAGCCATTTTTTTCGAATTATAAAAGTGCGGCAAGACTTTTTTTATTTTTTCTCTGCACTGTTTGCAAGGTCCTCAATTAACGCGAAGTAATTGTGGTGTTTCAAGCCGTTACGGTTTGTTTTTTTCGATGATGATTCTTTCAGCAAGACACCCCCAGCTGTGATGATACTTTGACTTTAACGGTATTTACGGAAGACTATTCAAAAATATTAATTTCACTCCCTACTATTGTGGATTCAACAAAGTTCAATAACTAATTTAAGTCCTGGAACCGCGAAAGCTTAACCTGATAGATTAATTTATACTTTTACAATTTAGATGCAACAGCTATTGAACTTTGGTGTGTGTACGTTTTAAGGAGCGCATCCACCATTTATTTACTTTTCCTATCAACGAAACGCAGGCACTAGTAGATAACAAATATTTATTGCCGTGTAGATTTCATTACATTTTGAACCAGGTTCTTAGTTCCCTCATTGCTAAATTAAAAAACAATGAAACTTTATAGATCATTCATGTAAAACGTACGAACCTCCACTAATACCCGGAATTTGAGCTTGAAATGCAAATGGTTACAGAGCAATCAAGCGAGGCGTCAGAATGCAATAGCAACACATTGTTTTACTCACAAAGTTTCCGCCATTTGCGAAATACTAAGCAATTTTTTGAACTAAATAAAAGTCATCCATCAAACGCGCCAACCCCTTCCTTATTCAGGAATTTCGGAGCAACTTCAGCCAAAAGGGTTTTTAATTCCATACATCACCAGTTTTTAATTACATTTACTTAATTCGTAAAATGGATTTGCTAACAATTTTTTAAATTAATTAAATTTTTGCACGTAGATATGGATAACTTTTTAATGGAATTAATCTATTGGACTGTTAAATCTTGATTCCAGTGGCGTAATGGCAATGACACGTGAGCCATCTGTCACGTCAATGTGTTACAGATCGACACCCGCGGCGAACACGCTCCGGCCCTTATCATTGCAAATATACAAGCTTATGCCAACACAATAGAAAAAAGAAGTACAAACGGGGAGATCTATCTTTTTGTCCCTTTTTGCGACCGGTTGATTTATTACCGTTGCCCGCCTCATCTATCCGATAAAATTTAACAGTAGTTCCAATTTTTACCGGTGGCAGAACAAAGCCACACCAATCCACAAACACGTTTCATCTCTTTCCTTTATATTTTTCTGTTATTGAAAAATCGAGGTGGAGATGGATTTTCCTCCGTTTGAAATCTGTCGGATTAGAATTCTCTCTCTGGGTAAACTGCAACTTTGGAAGATTATTTTTCTTCCGAGGATGGTCTTAAGTAAATTGTAATCATCAAGGATATTTTACATATCGCTTCGGAGTAGATGTTTCCGTAGCAATTTAACGATTTCTTTCCGGTCAATAACCAGTGTTGAATTCTAAAATTAAAGTACCAGACATTGCAAAAACAGTCTTGTAAACATTAACGACTAATCCACTGATCGTAATCGCTAATTATGATTATTTTGCAACTACTGATTTTTCTTGGCAAATATTGAATGCAGCTATGGTAGAAGCCTTAAGTTTCAAGCAAGTTTATTCGGTAAATTAAATGTGTTTGCGGTTGGGAAGGGTTGCCCATGTAAGATGCCTTCCCAGATCCGTTTGAGTCTAGAGAACCGCTACATCAGCATTTGATATGAAAGTAAACACGATTCCATTAGGGCACAAACTGAAACTTTGGAGGAACTGTTTATACATAGTTCCGAAATGGATTAATATAATAACTGGAGAAAGAATGCAAGAATCACCTCGAGTTGTCTGTCTGGAATTTAACGGTGAGATTAAATCCTGCACGTGTGAGAATCGACCGCGTAATTGAATAGGCGAGGCTGCGAGGCCAAGATCCTGTGCCTCGGAGAATTAGAAAAAGAGTGCAATTTCCCAGAGTCCCATAAAAATAAATAAAAGGCAGAAATAACAGAGTGTGTAAGGATATCGCCATTATGTATTGACCCAGTTAGGGAGCAGAGCTTGCGGCGTGTTATCAAGAACTCACGTTTTATATCCACATGTCTTGTCTCTTCCAACATGACATATCCATAAGCTGTCGTATTTAGAGTCGCGGCAACGTGTACTTTACAGAAGACGGAATTTATGCCCCATTTATATGTATTTATGGCTTTTCCGGTCGCTGGGGATTAAAATCCAGTCAGAACTCCAATAATATCACGACCTGGGAACTCCCCGTATGCAAAATCCTTATCAGAAAATGATGTGGACGGCGTGAAAAATGTACCCTTGGAGCCGCGTGAATGGAACCCGAGGATTACTTCGACCCGGGGATACGGAATAGACGGCACATGATGGATTATGCGTTTCCTCATTCGTATCTCCACCAAGTAATAAACATGCCGCAGATTTCCTAATTTGCAAAATTACTAGCTGTCTCTGTCATCGTTTAAGTGAAAATCCATACAGACCTCCCTACAAAACCTCGGCTTTCCCAGATATCTCCCCTGTCGACCCTGTTTCGATTTTTCGGCCCCAGGCAACACCTGCCTATAATTACTGCGACCCGAAAATCCCCGAAAATTCTCACCAGACTAAATTTATTAATGAATTCTCATTATTATCGCCTCGGATTAATTAGGCTGTCCCGAAAAAGGAGGAGGATCGATCGACTGCTACTAAATATGCGCCGTCTGCCAACCATTCCCTTAAAAATGCATAATTGACCAAAGCCGTAAATTTCTCTTTCTTTCCATTTGAAATATAGCCACAATTTTAAAATGGTAATTAAGACGCTGAAATTTGCAGCAGCATGTTTTGGAGAGAAGTTCTCGCAAATTGTGCATTTTTATTGTTACCGTTCCAATCTGGGATTATTATTTTATATTTCACGGAATTATTGCGTTTGAGTCAGCCTTTTCTACCCTCGCCCGTCAGTTTCTACTATTTAATTTCACGGAATTACCTTATTTTCAAACTGTAATATTCCTCTACCAGTTTATTTGTCTTCCAACCTCCTTCCGGCTTAATTTCGACTTAAACGTCCGCTTGACAGCACGTCCTGGATTATTTTTGTACTAATTAGGGCACGTCGTCTAGAATTGATTTAATTTTTGCCACGCTGTTATTCATTAAAAGGAAAAATCGTGTACGTCAAGTGCCCAATTAGCGGACCACATTCGAAATGTAACATTGACGAAGATCTAAACATAATCTACGTTCTCATTTCCTCTTGCATCTTAATGATCACCACCCGCGATCGCTTACTTTCCGTTTCCCGCAATTGCAACTACAACGAAAGCCTGTTAAAATTTTACGCTTGGTTCAATTTCATAGAGAGTAAGCTTCCGCTACAGACTCAGCGTCAGTGAACAACTGCAACAGGATTTGCTCAAAGAAATCTGAATTGCACGCTGGGTTTCTGTTTTATAAACCGAAAGCAATGGCTGATTTCGTTAAAGGTGTGAGTTCTGGATTAACGCGATTTTCGCTTCCCAAGTCTGAACTTATTATGGATGTGGTCACATTTCCCTCTGAAAATGGCGGCGTTTGCTTTATATTAAATATTCACCCGTTTGCTCAACGCTTTTGGAAATGAGAGTGGTTTCTTGCGACACGGTATTTCTATAGAAAACTATACTGGTATTTGCAATAAGTCCTCAGAGATGCACTCATTTCTTGTATATTTTTTTCCATTGCACGATAAAATGTGACGTTCCATTTAAGCGTTTGCATAGCGTCTCCCATGACCGTGGTCAGCTATTTGTAAAGTCAGGAATTAATGCGCCGTTATACGGAGATTTGCACGAGTTTATGCGTGCTGCATGCAAGGCATAAAGTCTATATCAAGGGTGGAATTCTAAATAAAACTTGGAAAGGTTAAGTCGCGCGATCAGATTTCGGCCAGTGGTAAATAGACAAGAGGCATGTTTCTACCACTCTTGACGTCATTCGCATGGAAATAGTTTTTGCATATCTGAAGTTGCGACAGGTAGTCGATAGAGTTGATGATGGGGTCGACTTTTGTGGCTTTATGGGATTATAATATTACGGTTTCCTTTTATGGTGAAACTGAAAGCCGTTTTCCATTCGGATTCGAGCCATTGTTGTGCGATGAAAGAGTCGGAAAAATTTCGTGATCAGGGGCGATGAATTTTTAACGAGCTTTGTTCATAAACGCCGGTTTTAGTAAAATTGCAAGTTTACTACCTTTTTGCGCAACTGGCTTTTTATGTCAAAAGGAGAATAGTCGACATGTTTTATTCGGTGATAAACGCTAAGATTTTCTTGATTCTTCAATTTTTAATTAAGATTGCGTCACGAACGGACAAAGGAAGGACGAGATCTATTTATAACGTGATATCGATCACACATGATTGACAATCATCAAAGTTGCATGAGATTTATTTCAAACTGGAATCGTTGGGAACAATAACGTAAAAAAAGCGATAATGAGAACGAGGATAATGGAACTCGGCAAGGAAACGGTGCTACAGTGAAAGCTTCTGCTCGAAGCTCGTTAAACTGAGAAGAAATATCGCCAGTTTGGCATTAAGAGTAATTTGCGACGGAAAGGATTATGAATTCCTTTGCCTCAAAGTAGAAAATAAATTTTCCGTTAGATAATGGGGATCACTTCGATTATAAAATTCTTTGATATCGAGTGACTGTAACGAGTTCTCCATAAACTCCACTCGATAATTTCGAATAAAGAACTCAAATCCCGTGGATTTGCGCAGACCAATCAATATATACCGACGAATACGTGAGACAATATTTGAGTTTCCATTGGCGACGTTTCTCAAGGGTCTCAGCCCTACTTTTACCAATTCCATTTTTGTTCTTGTTCTCTCATCGTCACCCTCTCCTCCGAACGACCCAAAAAGCGAAAACAGCACAACTGTTTCATTTTAAAGGAAACATTCCCAATGTTTGGTACAATTTTTCTTACAATTCGCACGATCGATCGAAGATTACGGAACGAAACCTACACTTTATCGTGCGTCCATGTCCGTGTGGCTGCCGGCAAATTCAGTTGTGCCGTTTCAACACACGGATTTGGTGTAAGCACACTGTAGCATATTGGAAAAAGTTAGAACGCAAACCAGAGGTTTTACTTCTACCTTTTTGTATTATTGATGCTTTCCGCATTTATTAACAACAATTCTTCTTCGGAGAGCTCTACGATAAGAAAGAAAAACAGCTAGACCTATTCGCAACTTTCATCCGTATGGACATGACAGAGATCCCAATATGGTTTACAAGATTTTGAACCAATTCGATCAAGAAAATATATTTTTTTTATTTACTTACTTTGCAGTTATAGATTTATATCCTTTGAAGAAGTTACAATCTCACGATAAAGTCCAAAAAAAAAGTGCAAAAATGGTGGATGCGCCGGTTCCATATTTACTAAATTAGTGTTACCCCTGCTTTTGATTGTTTTTCATTAAATTTTTCCTAGTGAGCTATGCATTCAGCCGAGTCCGATTTTCCTCGAAAGTGGTAAGAATCTTGACCCGTAAAAGGAACATTCCTCAACTCAGGGGCGTATTGAAGCACGACAAGGGTCGTTCCTCTCCGGTGTTTTCCCTATTTATTAAGAATAGCGGGTGAATCTGTCGGATTTAGGAGAGGATTTCCAACGACGCAACCCAGTAAAATGAGTTTTAATGACGTGTTTATTGTGCGAGATGGTGGAGGAAGAGAACGCGGATAGAATATCCACCACCGCGCCGAGTTTTAAGAGATTATAGCGCAAAGTGATAATTTGGATGAGGCCGGATGAAAAGGAACGCGAGATCGCAACGCCGTGAATAATTCATCTCACCATAAAAGACCGCTTTTGTTGGTAAATATGTCCCGCGTTCTGCTCCTGGAAAACTCCATTCCGTCCACGCCTCGGTCATTTCGAATTGATCGAGTCACATGTATAATCGCGGATTAGTGATCCTCTTCTTAAAATGTAAATTTCTGGGTTGAGAGAGCGGCGAAAGATAATTATGCAGTCGGGCGGCGAGCAGCCTTTACACGGCTTCATGGTTTCAAATCCGATTAATCTGTCCTTTGCGCGACACTACACCGGACTGCGTCTGCAGATCGGGAAGTGAGCGCCCGCTGTGCCGGAACTTGACTGAACTTCCAAATTCCAAAAGTGTTGATGCATGTTAGTTGCAGAATTTAATAACAAACTTCACGCGGATTAGCTTCAACTACGACGGATACTAGGCAAAAAAAATGGGAACACATTGCATCCTATTACAGCACTGGGTGCAAAACTGGATCAACTCATTATGTATTACCATGAAGCAAAGAGTGGAGTCAAACGATTAGCCCCTTAAAAAACTCTTTCCACTATTTTGTGTTGTTGCTCCTGCTCTTTTCCAGTCGATATTTCTGTCGGCGAGTAATGTCGCTATCAGTTCGTGCCAAATCTTTATCCCGATTTGTAATTTCTTTCTTCTTTACGATATTATGTCCTCACTAGCTGAGCTGATGTCTTCATTTTTTTTAATCCACTCCTACAGAACACGGCTTCATTGTCTGATCGTCCCGTCCAATTCTTTACGCCAGTTCATTCCTCTACTAAGAACTTTAGGCGAGAGCCAATTTACTGATAATAATTAATCTTATTATTGTTCCCTTATCACAGCGTGAGAGTGAGAATGCAGTTGTTAGATTTTTGCCGGTATAAAGGCCTCGGGTTATTTATGGCAACCACTAGAGCGGCGTCTTTGTTTAGTGGGCGACTGCACCGACCAGATAACCCAGTAATGAACTCTCAAGATGTGCCGTAGAGCGGCATTCTTGTGTTGATAGCCGTCACCAGGCACAAAAAGCGAGCATGCTTCAAAAACGAATTGTAAAACACCTACCTTTGAGAAGTTGATCAGCATTCAACCCCAGTTTTAATTAAGAACCGCAAAAACTCCAAAAGACATCAAGCACTGCCAGGCGTCATTAATTCTATGGCGAAAAGAGGCCATCCGCCTGCAATTTATTAAGCAATTAAAGATAGCATCCTCGCTATTTGCTCAGCTGTAATTTATCATAAAATTTCCACGAGCGCTGTCAATGAGGCCTATATACACCAAAGACCAAGAATCTCCGACTCATTTCGAAGTTAATTAGGCAAAACTTGGAACATTTGATAATTTGCTATGCTCGGCGAGAGGGTAAGCGATAAAATTCCCCATTCTCTCGAACACGAAGAGAAAGTTTCAACCGCAATTTGCGTAGCTACTACTTGGAAATTTGTTATAAGTTTCCGGCATAAATTAGATCGCTTGGTACTTCCGAAAAAATCAAGCGTTCAATTTCGAATCTGAGGGCGAAATGGAAGACGGACATCCCCTCCATATCTCTGCGACCCCTAACGCAGTAATTAGGGAATCGAAAACTGATTATATAAGGCTTGGATCAGCCTTGTTAAAGTTACAAATGCAGATGGGGTGAGCTGCCTTTGTCAGTTGCACTTCCCTTTTGGTTTAATCGGATAGCTGTCCCGTCAAAGCTATTCATTCGATTCTTATCGCCACAGTTATATCTGCCAGGCGAACCGATGTGTTTTCCAAAGCCTTATAATCTAATATTACGAAGTCGGCTGTTCGATAAATACTTAGGAAAATATAATGAAGCGAGGGAGAAAGAGATTTGAAAAAATAGAAGCATCACGTTTTCCCACAACTAAATTAAAACACCCCTCTCACCAAGCTAATTTTTATTCTTTTGTTGAAATCCCAGCATAAGGAACACTTTTGGGTTAAATATATCATCGGCAGCAAAAAAATACTAAATAAATCTAATCCCATTTTCGTGAGATTGAAAAAATAATTTATCATATTTTAGTTTTATTTCTTTTTGTAACCAACTAATAGTTTATAGGGTCTCAGATATTAAGTCATAACTCCTGCTGATAAACAGTACATGATACACGTACACGTCAAAGCTCGCCAATAAAAAAGCTAAAATACACTGCCTACTTATACGCAGGGATATGTAACTCATAAAACAAACATAAAATAAAACCAGCTCGCATAAAAGCGTTTTTGTGGAACCTTCCCCTAGCTCCAAAAAAATACAATCAATATAGTTGGAAATAGTTGCAATTTAATTTTCATTTGTTTACCTCCACAGGTGTTTATGTATGTCCACAAACTAAATTGATTCAGTATATGCACAGAAAATAAATATAACTAATGGGTTTTTTCTGTAAAAAAGTTTACGTTTTAACCATGTGGTGCCATGTTTTATAAACATTTTAGTTTTTTATGCGCATATAACGCAGTATGGGTGGCGTCCACTCGTTAATTATTATAAATGTTATTTTTTAATCCGCGCGGACAGTGCAGTAATCGATAGTTTTGTAGCCTGAAACTTTAATTACACCAAAAGCCAACTTGTCTATGTTCTGAGATGTGATATCTATATGAAACTATTTTTCTTTTGTTTAATAGGTATACCCAACCTTAATCACAATTTAAAAGTCTGGTGATTTGTTTAGTGTTGCATAGTGATGAATTTCAAAGAATGTCATGAGCTAGGACCAGGGTATTGGTACAAATATGGAACAAATTTGAGTCCATACTTCAATTTTTATGGTATAAATTATATATATGAGCTTCACTGTAAAACAGCTTTCCATGGGCTGCCTTGAGGTTTTTGGATAAAAATTCTTGCAAAAACATCTTAACGTGAATCAAAACTAAAATTATATTCTACTACTTGATAATAAGACCGATTTAGACCTGATTCTAGGTAATTCCTCTCATATTGCGTGTAATAAAGCTACAACAGTGAATTATATTCCTCCATTCTTTAAATTATTATACTCTCAATGAAAGTGCTCCGAACGATGTTCTTAAAATATCACGAACTATCGATCATCATATAAATAGTTAAAAATATTCAGCAGAAATAGGGTTATTTCCAACGAAACCAGTAATTCTGAATGAATAAAAAATATTTTAGAAGGGAAGTACAGGTAAAGCACGCCAAAATCTGTGGAGCTTATAAAATATAAACATTGCAGCTTTCAACATTTGTGTGAATAAATAAATGAACGTTACCTGAAATTGTGAAAATCGATTCCTGAGGGAAACAAAGCTGTTAATTAATTTAAAAAACGTGACTTCACTAAACCTCGTCGTATCCCGGAAGACAGGTTATAAATTCTTTAAACAAAGGGATGATAATTTCAGCAATATTATCTAAAAAGGGAAAATGAGTTATATTGAAGACCTGTCATCAGTGTCTGTGCGTGAGACACCTTCAAATTTAATTATGCAAGAGTTAAGGGAAGGAAAAGCCAATTTAGGCCTCGCCTTTCATCCGAATGCATTTAGTTCACCTTCGTTATGAAGACGGAGTCGTGAATAATAAAGTATGCATCATATCGGTGACGTTAAAGCCTGCCAAGTTTCGGAGTTCGCCTATCTATGCTCGTTATCTTTTTTGTTTAGCTGAAAGACTTTGGAAGAGCAGATCGTTGGCAAAGATACCGTTTTTTTAAGTGAAGCTGTAAGTGTTCAAGGTGCCAGAACACTTTTTGCGAGTATCGATTTCGTAGCGCTCTGCTAATTTTTGAATAAAGAATCCATATAGATTTTTATCAGATTTATATTTTTATGTCGAGAGGTCGAGAAGAGCCGTCATGTATTTTGGTGGAATTCCTTTGGGCGACATTCCACATCTACATTAATGCTATTTGTTCGAGGAAACTTCTTTATCGGGACATGTAGATTCAAATATCGAACATGCCTGGAGAATTTATTTTAGAAGATTCCGTCTTTAGGAACTAACCGACGACATTCTTTATATACAACGAAATAACAGGAAAATCTTGCATAAAAATCTTTTTAAATAATTTCAGAGGAATTTATTGTCCTGGGCCAGACTTTAATTTTGATGACCAATAGTTTGATGCCCAAATTCTGTAAAGCTCCACAAGTTTTTGTCTAGACGTTTCTAAGAAACCCGACAAGTCTCAAGATTATCAGTTCGAGCGAGGGCGCTTATCCCGCCGTTGTAAAATGCATGCAACTGCTCTTGAGGGATGCAGGTCGAGCAATCAGTTCAGGAAGAGCCAATCTATATGCTGGAGCAAGTCTGCAACGTCGTATAATAACTGCAGAGGATGGAAGGCGTCCGCCGTCGTGCTTCGCCTCTCAGGAGTGCAATCACGGTAGATTAGTTACCGGCACAGCAGAGGTGCCGGAAAGTGCGGGGTAATAAAGCGAAACAGATAATAATAGCGTCGAGATAATGGAAGAACGGGGCGATAATAAAACTCCTGCAGGCGAAGGAGACCGTCGCTAGCTGGCGCTGTTGTCGGCCGTGGCAGGTCACGATACGTCAAAAGTCCACAGGTGCCCTGCAGCACGCCCAAATCCACCACCCGGCGGACGTTGATAAATGTCAGACATAAATCTACAAAGTCAATGATCTAATCGGAGTGGACGTCGCGACGCCGGAAATGCGGTGGGAAATGGTGTCTTTTAAAATCGATAGCGCAACAGAAATTTTTAAAAAAAGAATGCCTGAAATGTGAAATCGATGAAAATATGATTTCATTGCTCTGTCAACTTTTTAATGCGGTGTACAAATTCTAACTTAATTTTTGGTCTATTCGTTTTTCGCATGACTCCTGAATATGGACAAAATCAAATATGTATAAGTTAATTGGGGTCAGTGCAGGTCGTACACTATTGATTAAAGTCCAAGACTGTCATAAGTGTCTAACAGAAGCATGTCTAAAATTTATAAACATGAATCGCAAAAATAAACAGTCCGAATTCAAGGACTGTTTTGAAAGGTACTGGTTTTCAATAATAAAAACTAAACGTAGATAGAAATAAATCACGATACTGCGTTGAAAAACTAAAATGCTGTGTTTTTTACTGGCCATAGATATTTCCATGTTCATAGTTGGTTCCAATATTATCGATAAAATATTTTATTTTTGAGATATTTTTGAATTTTACCCAAAAGAAAGTTAACATATATTCAATGCCTATGATGGTCAGTTAAAAAAAAAACGCAGTGTATAAGATTACTTAATGTTTAAAACAAACCCTATTGGTGCAATTTTCTTCTCTTGGTTGATTCAATTTAACTCTAATCTTCCACTCAGACAGTAATAATCAATAATCTTGTAGTGCCTAGTCATGTGTAAAGGCAATTATGCATCATGACGAGATTATTACCTAGATGCTATCTAGCTTTTATCTACAATTTAACAGATAGCATCTAAAACTTTGTTTTCAAAAGGGTCTGTTAAACAGTTAGACAATTAAAACTCTGTAATGCACTGTACACGTTAAATCAACATCAGAAATTGTTTAGCTTGACTACACCGTATTGGTAATCCAAACATTATTATTACTTTATTTATGTAAACGTAATGTTGCCCTTATCGGTGTTGATAATTTGACACGATAGACACTGTAATGTTTTTGACTCTATATTAATTGCTTAAAAAACGTGAACGTGAGTAATTAAAAAGTTTTCGAATTTGGTTTCACAATTTGCAAATTATAACACCAAAAACAGAATCATAATGATAATTTCAATTATACTTCTGTTTTTGGTAACTTTTCTTGTCTTAATGTTGCATGCAACTTTGCAACTGTACTGCAATGTGACTGCGACAACGACGTTATAAACGTCAACTAATCGCGCCATATGATAAAAGAAACCAAAGAGAAGTAAATGACTTTCGTTCCATCATTAGATGTAAACATTGGTAAAAACAAGAATTGAAAAAATGGCAATCAAACGTGAGGTACAGCTTGTGTCTGCATAATCAAAAGTTTCCAAATCTAACCTCCAAATCAGAAACGTCATTTATTAGAAATACTACTCGTGTTATTCAAAAGTCCCAAAGTTATTAATTTAGCACAAATTTTCAGTTTTTCTTAATTAAATAAAACCAAATTCGAAAAAATAGTGTATTACACGCGTTTCACAAGCCGAAATTGTCGCACTTGTGCCTTGTGTAGCACCTACTCGTGCTACAATCAACCGTCTTGTGAAACTTGTATAATAATATACTATTTTGCTTTGACGCATGTAAATTACTTTCTACCGCATTTTAGACAGCTATGGTATCTTGGTTTTTGAACCAGTGAACCACTCTCCATCTGTCACCTACCGCGGGAAAATACTCCAAAATCTTCTTCTTTAACAAACCCGAAAAAAAGTTATCCTTTATGATAAATACTGGTCGTGTATTTTGAAAGAAGATATCGCAGTTATCTGTCCTTAATTTAGTTTTTAAATTAATAATAAAGAAATGTTTACAATCACTGTAGGCGCACCCTCTCGTGGTATAAATTACAATTACCTGCACAAAACGACAATTTTTTTTTGGATTTGGATTGTTCGATTTTCGACATCTCTCAGAAAATATAATAATTATGATATGGGAAATTCGGTGAAGCCATTGAACTGAAAGTAAAACATGTCGATAATATTATAATAAAAATTAGTTAAGGTAGGTTAACAAAATAGCCAAAAAAAAATTATGTTAATAAAATGAATGTAACTTTGAAATAAACTATTGTTAAATGGGGGCTTCGTCCTCGGCTGAAAAGTTTTATATACATATGCGTGTGGTAGGTATTTTTTCTAATTTGATGTTGTAACAAAGCTATTAACGCATTCATTTTGAGTGCGTTAATAAGTCATTACATCACTCAGTTTTATTAAAACACTCGTGATGTAAAATTGAACCTACTACACTTGTAATGTAATGTACTATTATTTTCATTAGACTAACTCAAGGTTAAAAGTCCAGTTTGCCAACAATTTCACAGTAAATTAAAAAATATATATTTTGTTATTGCCGTTAATTAATAGTGCGTCGTCAAAGATAAGAAAAAAATCTTAATTTATACCATTTTGTTAATGTTCCTGTGTAACGCCCCATATCCATGTTTTAATAGTCATTCTGCTATTCGGGGCGCAGACAAATCCAATAAATCAAAGATCATAAAAATCGGTCCAGCTCAAGAGGGCCATATTCTCATACCTACCAAATATAAAAAAAAAAACATAAAAATCGGTCGTGCCAAAAAATTGGTCCATTCCAAGGGGATATGATATGGGGACCATAACCATGTGAAAAATAGTTTACCACCTATTCACATACCTGCCAAATATACGAAAAAAAAATCATAAAAATCGGTCAAGCCGAAAAATCGATCCATCCCAAGGGGGCCCCTTGAGCTCCCATGTCCATGTGAAAAATAGTTTACCACCTATTCGAATACCAGCCAAATATACAAAAAAAAAATCATAAAAATCGGTCGAGCCGTTTCGGAGGAGTATGTAAATTGTTAAAAACACCTATCTCTTTTGGAATTACGTTTTAAATGAATAGTTTTTAGGGGCCAAAAAGGACTGAAATTGCCCCAAAAATGGTTGTAAAAAAACTTAGTATTCCTCTTATTGAATCAGTGTCACAATTTGAAAAGTTTTCTTCCTATTCTGAATCTGATTCTGCTAGTGTAATTATTTGTTAGTGTTAGTATCAATTTGTTAGTAACTTTATGTCGTAACTGTCATTTCTGCATTTGTTGCTTTGTCGAAAAATATGTTGGTGGATCCACTCGCATTGAATGATACGGAGCGTTATCCATAACCACCCCACATTTTCCGTCAAAGCCTGACAAAGCAGGAGTGAGCTGTTGAACAGTCCACTCTCTAAAAAGGTCTCCATCCATTGTCTTGTGATAGTCGCGATCGTTATTGTTACTGTCTAGAAGTAAGTCACAGCCGGGTACCTTTAAGGTCTAATTTAGTTATTGATATAATGCAAATTTTTGTTTGCTGTTCTTTTTTTAAATTGTAATTCCAAAAGGATTCATTTTTTGTCGCGACCAAAGTTTTGAAACTTTCCTTTGAATTTTTTTTTTACTTCCCCTTCTGATACCTTCAAGTTACTGCCTGTGAATAATTCGTATACTTTTAATATCGCAAAATACAGGAAAAAAGAATTCCGCCACTGTCCATATTTTGCATCTCTTGCAATTTAACTTTGGGCCATTTCTTCACAATGTTTTTTTTTTTAATTTTATATTGCATTTTGTTTCCAAATTCAAGCTTTTCCTATTAAAATTCAAAGCCCTTCCATTTTTATAGAAATTCGCTTTTTTCCAACTTTTGACAAAAACTGAGAAATTCAAAAAGAAAAAAAAACAACAATTACAAGTTGAATTTAGTGACACAGGGGTTTAACATAATAATATTTTCATCTAATGAAAGTAAATTTAATTTAACATTTCTTTTAGAAATGTCATTCCGCCAACTTAAAGAGAACTACAGTTTTATCTGACTCTATTCCCAACTGAAATCTTAATTGTTGATCACTCTGTAGTAGAATCTATTTTATTTAAAATATCGGACCATGATAAAATTTCCATTTAATTAAGTCGTTATTGCTTTTTGTGTAAATATTTGTTCTGTTTTTGCGTTTTGCGGAACCTGGATGGAATACCTCTATTTTGCTTTTGGAGAAAATATTCTAATTGTAACACAAAATTAGCCCCCAAATCAAATTTAGACCAAAAATATTATACAAACTAACGTTCTTTAAAGCAATTATTTCAGAGTATAAACAATATTGTTGGTACGTGGTATTCTAATCTAAATTTACAATTTATCAAGTATAACCTGTTGGAGTGATGCTGCCCCAGTTAATACTTGGGAAATGCATATTATGTTATAGCAATTACCCCGTCATTTGCGTTATCTCTGCAAATACCCATATACGCGTGTAATCAACAAGAATAGTGTTAATTCCATATGATATAATATCCACCATAGCGAAATCATCCCCCGATTCTACTATTGCTGATAGAGGTATTCTTCTATTCGCTGTGGAGCCCACATGCTGAAATTTTTAAACCTCCAATGGAGGGATGTGTGGGAGGGTGCATGCAAATACGTATGGCATCGAAATGACAATGACTTTCTAGCCAAACATGCATGATACATAGAGCTCTCTGCAAACAGCCTGGCAAATGCAGTGTTTGCCGAATCGCTCGTTGAGTGGATGCACAACATTGTTATCCAATCTGGTATCGTGCCCATGGTTGCAATGTTTGTCTTTCCCATCACACGCAACTTGTGCCGGTGACTTTGCCTGATTGATCGGCGAGTTTGATGGAAATTGGAGGTAATGAGAACCGGACACGATTATTTGTTAGGTCGTCCAATCAACGGACCGTTATTTCAATCATTCGATGCGATGGGGCGCGTTCGCCAAATTCGATTAGGCCAAATCGAAACAAACGGGCAATTTATTTCCGAGAGCTATGAGCTAGGTAGACGGTGTCGCAGAATGGAAAATCACGAAAACTTTACAGTCGTAAATGTCAAATGCACTCTCGTGGTTTTTCTCTGGGAATTAATGGCTGCACTGGACATACAAACCTAGAACGGATGACGAGAAACAGTGACCTGTGTTGGACTAGGGAAATCGATCGTTTGTAAAACTGATAAAACGACATCCTCATTGAATTTGGTTTCTATTCTAATTAATGAAATGGTGTTGGATGTTACATAGCTTATGAATCTTTGGCTTAATCCAGGACTCACCATATTGGATTTGATTATACTGAAGCCTTGTAACATACTGAGTTGACCTTGGCAGTTCGTCCTTCTATTCAACTGTGTAAACTTCCAAAGTATCTTTGCGTCATTCAAAATTGAGATCTTTATTAAAAAGAAAAACAAAAAGCACGAAGGTGAACTTCAAATGCTTCCACAGTGATTTGCGGAATTCAATTGTCGTTTTTCTACCTGGGGGTTATTATTTCATGTTTTACAAGGTAACAGTCGCTCTTGTGGCGGAAACGTTGTGATAACATCGTGGTGGGTGGCACATATTAGTTTATAATAACAGCTTTCTCCCCTTCCCCGTATAAAATTACAAATACTAATTCAATTCCCTCTAATTGGATGTTATTACAATTTGTCCGTAGCCCAGAGGTTCGGATCTAGTTAAGTTGAAAATAAACACGAAAACGTAAAAACTCCAGTGCAGTTACCGCTCTTCGTGTGTTCGCAGGGTGTCTTTCGTGTAATAACAAAGTGCATTCGGTTCGTGAGTTCCTGTTTTGACGGCGGCGTTTCATTATTCACAGCCCTAAGTTGGACGGCAACTGCCTTCGAGCTCAGCTCATTGTGAACTTCATTCATCTTGATCAGTTTCCAATCTCGCGTCATCGACTACGCCCCCGTCGTTCCGATTTTATATATGGATGGGGCCTTAATTTCGTTCGCGACACATGCTCATCATGCCTCAGCTATGTATTATGTGTAGTCACACATTTTCATTTAGCGACTCCATAAATTACGAGTGGTGAAGAGACGCTCCACGTGGGTGATTGTGCTCCGCCATAATTGATACGTGGACCAGGACCACCCGTGGGCTTTGATAAAACGTGATAGACTCGCGGACATAATGATCGGTTTGGTTGTTTAATCGATTAGATACTCGGTATATTAGAAGCAGCGGGTTGCCGGGCTCTAAGGGCGCAGCTGCGGCGCCGACACGATTATTAAAAACAGCCTGGAGGGCTTCCGTATATGTACAGGGTTTTTACACCAATTTCGAGCTGGCATGCGAAGCAGACAAGGATGGTGGCGAAAATAACAATGGCTCAAAAACGGAAAAGTGATGAACAAAGTAGGCACAGAATACAGCAGTGGAGTTTGTGCTCTGGTTCAAAAGAATATCATCAAGGCTGCTACCACCCTTGATAACCCTGGTGGAATTAAGCTATTAATCAGATTAATAGGATTTACCAGATTGACTTTATAGAAAGAAACAGTATATGCTGTAATATATCGCCTACTCCTAGATGGAACACTAGCAATCAGTAATAACTTCGCAACGTTCTCCGATTGCTAAAGCAAAAATGTCTATGTGTAAATCAAAAGGAGTGTCACATATTTTAAGATAATAGGCGCAACAAAAAGTTGTTTTGTTGGGTGCTTCTAGCTTGACAACCACCAGGCTTGGAAATAGTGCATACATTGCTTACATTTTAGATAGGGTTCTGAACAGTGGAAAGCGGATGGCGAACGGGTGATGATTTTAAAAAATTCAGATGGTAAACTACGGTTTAAAAGAGGACTTGAAACGAATTTTGAATGAAAGGTCGCCATGTCCCCAAGCGATTCGTTTTTATTTATGACTTTCCCACCGAGCGAAGAACAGTGGAATTGCGTTTTTTTGTCATAATCCCTTCGACCCAATAAACTTAAAAAGGTTCCTTTATATCTAGTTTCATCGATATTCTATGAATATATTCATCTATTAGCTTAAGCCCCTCGAAAATTGTCACGCCTGATCCCCGGATGAAAGTGAAATAAAGCTGAGCGCCCCCAGTAAAAAATTTAAATAGTGAAAATCTTGAGTGCAAAGATACCATTAAGTGTTATCTGACGGTATCCCCTGGGAAACGACCTGGTGCGTTAGGGGAATGTTTGTGGGGGAGTGAGCCCTTTCAGGACTGCGGTCGCAGGAAGTCGCGTATATCGCGAACTCAGCCCCATCATTGCCGCCGTCATCTTGCGTTGACGTAAATCGGGAAACCTATAAAGTGACACCCCCAGATCTATAATTTAGGGTCGCGGGACTTCCCCTTTTCCAATATGCTTTATCGCTCATATTGTGCGTTTTTTGGGTCATGAAAAAGAAAGTGCACACATGTGCTGCTAAGAGAATAAGTTTGTGATTAAAATTTGAGATACTGCTTTCGATCATAAAACTACTTTGATGCAATTTCTTATGGCAACATTGTAAACCCAAACTCATATTCGCGAGAAAATTCAACACACAGTTAGGGGAAACCTGTCTATGTTGGCATACCCACAAAATATTAGGGCCATTTGAATTTCTAAATTATTCCTTTGATGATTCCATTAAAAACAAAGAAGTCTTGGTTTTACGATGGAGAAATGTCATTTGCAGCCTCAAGTAGAAAAAGCGAAAGACTGGCAATTAGCGTCGAAAACCTTCAACGTAACAATACAAAAGGCGATTTGGGGGTAAAAGACCAGATTCGGGAGTAAAAGCAAGGCTCTTCTCATTTTGGAGGGCCACGGTAACCACAAAGGCCTAGAAGTGCCACAATACGCTAAAGATAATGGTGTGTCCCGCACATTGTCTACAGCCCCTAGATGTAGTTTTTTTTCTCCTCTTCAAACTTATAACGGCCAAGAAATTAAGACCTGGCTTAAGAAAAATCCTGGCAGTACCGTCACACATTTCCAAGCAGCTGGTGTTTTCAATAACGCTTATTTGAAAGCTGCCACACCCGCAAATGCAGTACGCGCTTTTGGCATATCCTTTCGACCACAGCAACTCTTCAGAATGGATGTTCCAACCATCTTCCACAACTGAGACCGTTAACCGAACAATACCAGTGCCAAAATGATTAAGAACAACCACAATAAAGAAGAGTAGACGTTGAAGTGCCTGGAACACCAGAACCTACTGAACCTTCAACGTTAGGATTTCCTAAAGCTAAATCTACGACAGAAAGATTATTTACACATCACGCGGCACTCGGCTCGACCCACTGATCTTCGATGATACGACTGACCCACTCGACTCGATGATACGACTACTCACTAGACTGGTTTCCGCTGAAACGTCCTCTAATAAATATACCAGCGCCTAAATCCTTTTAGGCGTCCCCAGAGAGTTCCATGGATGACATCATCGCGTCTTCGATCTGTACCGAATATTCCAAAAGATGATGTCATACTACATCGAGTACGTTGTAGTATAAATCCAGCACATTCTAGTAAATGATGACGCCGCTACAGCGATGAGTCATCTCGGGTCCACGTCCGTTACACGTTCGTTTTGTTCCGAAACGTCACAAGACATTCTACCGATGTCTACATCTTCCTTCCGATGTCCTTCTGGTTGCAGCAGTACACCATTCGCTTAAGCCAAGTCAAACGTGAAACGAAAGACTCGAAAGACTCCTTCCAAATGCTTCTGACTGCTCTCCAAACCAAACAGTCGAATTCACAGGCGATCTTCACGATTGCCAATTTCCTGATACTCTGGGACTGGGACAAGACAGTTTCCTTCGTCTCCCATAAGATATCCCAAGCACTTGGGAGGGTGGCCTTCTTATACACGAGTCGCTTCGTTCCTGCCGGTGTCTGCCAGGAGAAGTACTCTATCAACTACCACATGGACTACCACACTGTGTTGACGTATCGGTGCCCCTCGACATTTTTATGGACTCTTGCTTGGAGCGCAAGTTACACACTTCCTGCTTCAACGCTCAGTTTTCTCCAATTCTTTAAGGAAAACTTCTCTCACAGCTTCCCAAACATCGTCCACCAGATACTCCTTCATGGAGTTTCTCCAGAACTTCCGGAATTCTAACCATCAGCTGCTCACTTTCCATATGACCCACACGCTTCTCCAGCACACGTCTCCATACTCCATCTTCCACATCCATGGAATCCGATTGGGCCCAGCAGGATTTTCTTCAAGGTCCTCCACCTAAGCACCAATTGCAATTCCGGGTCGTTCTTCGGGTCTCTCCAACTTCCAGTTCAATTATCGTCCTTCATAACGACGATAGTGGCTGCAGTCTTCTAGTCAATATCTTCCAGGCACAGTCTCAGCGTTCCATAACTCATTCCACATTTCTGCGTCGAATTAAAAACTTTTTCTCCAATTTGCATTCTATTGGAACCTCTTTTCTGCCTCAGTGAGTGACACCAGCTTCCTGTCTTCTTTCCAGGTCCTTAAGCAGCCTTCTCTGGAGCCCCGATTTTATTCCAGTTATTTCTATATCTCGCGTTGCTCCAACCATCTTTCAAGTAACCTTACACTCTTTTTTCTTTCTTCGTGTCCAGCTTCGTATTTCTTCTTAACCTTCATATCGATTAATTTATTTCTTACAAATCTTCGTATCCCACTTCTCACACCAATGTAGCGTTTCTGGGTTCTGATTATTTATTTATTTGAACAAATTATTTATACTTCTAATATTACACAATTTTACATTATTTACACTATTTACAATATACTAGTTCACCGGCACGTCTCGTATTATTTATTTACACATCACGCATCAAAAGCAACTGTCCGACTCGACCCACTGATCTTCGATGATACGACTGACCCACTAGCTTTTGGCATATCCTTTCGACCACAGCAACTCTTCAGAATGGATGTTCCAACCATCTTCCACAACTGAGACCGTTAACCGAACAATACCAGTGCCAAAATGATTAAGAACAACCACAATAAAGAAGAGTAGACGTTGAAGTGCCTGGAACACCAGAACCTACTGAACCTTCAACGTTAGGATTTCCTAAAGCTAAATCTACGACAGAAAGATTATTTACACATCACGCGGCACTCGGCTCGACCCACTGATCTTCGATGATACGACTGACCCACTAGACTCGATGATACGACTACTCACTAGACTAGTTTCCGCTGAAACGTCCTCTAATAAATATACCAGCGCCTAAATCCTTTTAGGCGCCCCCAGAGAGTTCCATGGATGCCATCATCGCGTTCTCAATCGATACTAATATTCCAAAAGATGATGTCATTACTACCTCGAGTACGTTGATCCAGCACATTCTAGTAAATGATGACGCCGCTACAGAGTCATCTCATGTCCACGTCCGTTACATTATTTTATTACTTTCATAATAACCCGCGAATACTAGTTAATAAAAATTAAAATTACTTAAAGAAAACTGTTTAGGGTGTGCCATCATAATTATGAAAAGTGTATATGATGGCACACTTCACAGTTTTTGCTTCCAAAAAAATATTGATTGTATTGAAAATTTGATTAATTACTATCAGTATTAATTGCTTATTTAAATTGCCCACAAAAAATTCTTGATGTTACAAATGAGTTTATAGTAAGGTGTTAAAGTTGAGTATGCCATCATAGGCAGCATATGGATCCATGTGCATAATAGGAAATTTCCAATAAACAATTAGTTTGTATTTATTATTGTATTATGCTTCTAGTACAATACGGATTTGGTTCTTTAAAAAAAGTCACGGGTTGTTATTGTCAATTTATACACACTCGATTTTTTTAGATAACATAATAATGTATTTAAAAAAATAGATTGGCATATTTAACTCAGTTTTGATAAAAAGTGGAGTTGGATCCATATGCTTCTGAGGTACTGATATATAAAAATGAATCCCTATTTTCCTTGGTCACGGCATCACTTGAGAACGGCTGGACCAATTTAGCAATTTTTTTTTAAAATATTCCTTTAAGTTCGAGAGAGGTTCTTATGAAGTAAAATATGGACAGGGGGCTCAGGGGGGCCCTTGGGTTTATAACTTAAGAACTGGTGGACCGATTTTTATAATTTTTGATCTGTTGGATTTGCCTCCGCCCTGAATAGCAAAATAACTATCAAAACATGGACAGGGGGGCTCAGGGGCCCCCCTTGGGTTTATAACTTAAGAATGGCTGGACCAGATTTTTATTATCTTTGATTTGTTCGATTTGTCTCCGCCCCGAATAGCAAAATAACTATTAACACATGGACAAGGGGGCCCAGGGCGCCCCCTTGGGTTTATAACTCATGAACGGCTTTACCGATTTTGATGATCTTTGATTTGTTGAATTTGTCCCGGCCCCGAATAGCAGAATAACTATCAAAACATGGATATGGGGGCCCAGGGGGCACCCTGGGGTTTATAAGTCAAGAACGGCTGGACCGATTTTTATTATCTTTGATTTGTTGGATTTGTCTCCGCCCCGAATTGCAGAATAAATATCAAAACATGAACATGGGGGCCCAGGGGGCACCCTTTGGTTTATAACTCAAGAACGGCTGGACCGATTTTGATGATCTTTGATTTGTTGGATTTGTCTCCGCCTCGGCCCGAATAGCAGAATAACTATGAAAACATGGACAGGGGACTCCCTTGGGTTTATAACTCAAGAACGGCTGGACCGATTTTTATGATCTTTAATTTGTTGAATTAACAGAATAACTATTAAAACTTTGGAAACACTACAGGGGGCGGGGAGCTTGGCACAGGGCAGCGACAATAACAAAGCCCCTCTGGTACAGGGCAACAATAACAAATAACTCCGGCCACCAAAATTTGTCGTACCGAGTTTTAAAAATGAAAATCGATTTTTAATGCGTAACCTCCAAAGTTTCACTTCTGTTGCGAGTGGACTCAACACACAAATTTTTTGATGATATCTTAAGAACTGATTGACTCGACTTTTTTCGTGGGTGTGTAACTATTAAAACATCGGAAAAATTAACGGAAAAAATTTCTTACATTTTGTATGGAATCCGTATATAACGCGATATTTGATACATGACAGAAACAAAAATGAACATTCCGTTGTATGCTGGTTCCGATAATGTCAGTAGATGGCGTTGTGTGCATTATCCTTTGATAAAACAAGTAAATTTAATTCAGCTAAAGAGATAACACAACATTATTTATTGATTCTGAGTACAAAGTTCGCCGGGTCATCTAGTTGGATATATAAATGAAGAAAACAATACCACTAATGACCACAATACACCGTCCACTAATGACGTATTTTAAACTAGTACAGTTCTCGCATAAAAAATTGAACGAATTTCTATTCAAATTAATAGCGCTAAACCATACACTTTTCAATGAGGTGTATGATTATTGTATTTTCCAAAAACTTTATTTTTTAGTATATGTACTACCTCACTGTACCATCCAGAATATTAAATTTATTCCATTAGTAATACAGCTCTCAAAAACTAGAAATATCTTCTTAAAGTGGTGGTTTTTTACATGGGTGCGCGCGCATCGGGTGCCTATACAGGTGCGAATTTAACAATTGACATCGACAAGCACGTCACAAATAATGATAGCAAAGTATTTAAATTTGTACCCGCGACTCCCGTGCCTTTTTGTCCACAATTTTTTTTCCGAAAAACATACGCTGACTCAATTTGGTACTTCTCGAATCTTTTTAAAGGCAAAATGTTGCGATATTTTGTTTTGTTTATCAACAACTTAACCTAACAACACATTGAGAGTGACAGCAATTTGACTTGACAACCGCTAACAAGCAACATAAGAATATTGAAATCGGCCACAGCTGCCAACTTACAGAAAGGTCACTAGACCACCGATGGCGCACGCATCTATTTTGTTTCTTTGGTGAACCTACTTTCCTGTTTATTTCAGAACTTAAAAGAAATTTATCTTACTCTCTATTCAGTATTATTTAATGGACCTACAGACCTAAAATTACATAATAGATTTTTGGCGAAATTATATTCTTAATAGAAAAAAATCTGTGCAAAACAATCCACCGCCGTGTCGTGCAAAATCTCTTTGCGTTTGATTTCGTTCGCGCGATTTCGTCCGTGCACTCCAGTTCGCGCGATTTGATCGAAGCCTGTGGCGCCCTTTATAACTACATTATTCAGTGATTCCGGTAAACCTTGCACTATAGACGTTTGGGAAGTGTCGACATTTCTTAAGATATGTGTTTGAGAACTGAAAAACTGTGGCGATTTATTCTGAATTCCACCATCGACCTGTAGAAGCAAAAACCAAGCTGGCTGGTGGTTATACTTCTCAAAAAACCTCATAGGTGAAAAAAAAACATTGATATATAAGATCCACTAACCAAATATTTGACCAAACCTTCTTTAAGTTTATGTATTTCAATTAATCCCTTTTAAGTAATAACGCTTGAGCTTCTTCTTACGTATACTCCAAAGAGGCATAATTTAAACCTGTTTTACTTTTTTTATATTTTTTCTATAAAAAAACATCAACCCAACCTGATGTTGGTTCTTTGGTATTTTTGTTGATTACGATGTAAGTGGTCCACAAGTTAATCTTTAGAGAATAAATGGATCAAAGTCAGAAACGAAGCCGCATCGGCTGATTTCTGTAGGCAGACGCGTCGTGATAGCACCGCACAAAGGAGAGGAATTACGGACAATATATGATCGAATAGAGACCAGGAGACGAGGAAGTCCGCATGATGTTCCTTTTAGATTGTTTCCACGTCATGAACGGCGCGACGCCGCAAGTTGGGTGAAGACAGGCTCTGCTGGCGTAGGGATGCCCGAGATATTTGCGGAATGGTTGATGAGATCTCCGAGCAGCGTTTGTGCATTAGCGTGTGGAGTTGCGGTGGCAAAAACCGAGAGCTGGACGGGGAAAATGTCTGGATAAAGCCGTCTACGAAATACCAAGAGCAATAAGCCCTTGTTTATGGTTTTACCTGTATTCAAATTAAATTTATAAGTGGGATAATTCCCATGCATGTTCGTTGTTTAAGCGAAATAATTGTCAACCACCCAGCACACAACGACAATTACAAGGGAAATTGTTCAAGTTATTGCAATTTTGCAGGAATAGTTGCTTGCGGCAGTGCGACATTATGCAAATACCACACTTCGTAAAATTATAATTTTTACTTGCTGACTGTCACTGCCGGGGTTAATTCTATGCTCTCTACAGGCCACTGTAAAAACCCAACGCTAATTTAGAGACACACTTGTACAAATTGCGAGAACAAGTGATTTCTTGGTTTCGAAGAAAATGTTTTCTTCCCCACTTCTTCATTTGCATTTATATAGTGCGTACGTCTTCCACTTCAGTATTTTCCATTAGTGTTCGATTTTCATGTGCTTTCCGGGGCGATTCATTTGCATCAAGCACATCTCTTTAGTTTACTACGTCTCCTTTGGACTGACCCTGTAAGAATGCTCGAGTTCCTAGTTGCGGATATCATTTTTCCGTCTTGTAGAGACATCATCTCTTTTCCCGTCAGAGGGACGGAAATTTATGACAAAGGAAATAAAATTATTAAGGAACACGCCGTTACGTACCTCTCAGGTTAGTATTTCTTTGTGTGCTGAACTTGCGCTTATATAAATTATAAGAACAAAAGCTCCGTTTAAATAACTGTTCTCCCAGCTAAAGCCTTATTGCAGGAAGGAGACGGCGCATATTCTTGTAAACCCACTAAAATCTGTTGAGATGTCTACGTGGTTAAATATTTGATGTCCGTGTCTTAGCGTGCTCGAACAACTTGTACAACTTAACAATTTGTTCCAGTGGAAATCAAAGCGTTGTGGGAGCATCGTCCATTAATTTTTCAAAAGCTTGGTGATATGTAGTGGCATTACTTTCTGACTAATAAGACTATTGTTTTGGAAACCCAGCTGACTCAAGTTGTTTTTGGGTATTCTAGGAACACCCGGGTGGTTTAATGCCGAACAATGCCATATTTTTCGTTATTCACGCCATGAAACGTTGACAAGTCGATTGATGAGTCATTATGTTAAAGATTTATATCAGTAAATAATACAAATGACGTGTCAGGAATAAGTAATAAGGCTGTTTTACATTCTTGTAGAAATCAAAGTGTGAACAGAGGAAGTGCGTTTCGCCACAACAAAGCCATACAAATTCCCAATCTGCCGCCAACAGGATGTGTAATTAAAGTGCCCCCGCAAAAATACAGAAACTCTTCAAATATTCATGGAGAATCCTGAGACATGGGGTGCTGGATTGTGAGGATTACCTGAGACAGTCTCATTCAAAATTCCAAGGGTGGTAGAAAAACGGACCCGTATCGGGTTTCGAAGATCCAGGTCGTTGCATTCGATGTGACAATGTGCATTTCCATAATAAAGATCGTGTCGCGTGCGTCAGACCAGTTGCCCTTTGTGATAGTACTGTTCAACCCCCTGCGACTGCGTACATACCATCCGCTTGCGTGTGTCCCAGTCAGACGTCCGCGCATTTCCGCAATATTTCTCGAGCGATCACCGTCTTATCAGTTTTCTTATCGAGCCTCCGCCGTCTCTATCTGCCGCTTTCCGGCCATCCCGAGACGCCATGTTGCCCATAACCCCTCACGCGATGCCCTCCGCACCCAAATCTTCCCTAATCCGGTAACTCGCTTTCTTGGCGCATATTTCATCGATGGTAGAAATCGAAAGTGGATTGAGAATGTATCATCAATCAGAATACCAGTTAAACATGCCGTCCAAAATTTTCTTTCCAAATACCGTTAATATCAATAATTATTAATAAATGAATTCATAACTGTTGTCTTTTATGCCTACCTGTTGTGACTGATGAATGAAGTTGGTTGCATAGACCCCCGCTCAGTTAAGCAGATTGATTTGAAATCGAAAAAAATATTTCTACAATATATTGACCACTGTGAAATGGTATTAGCGGGGAGCTTTTCTTGTGGTTAACAAGTAGCCTAACTCCTAGTTTTATGACAACCCCCCAAAAGTAGGCAGGTAGCAACTTCGACGTCACAGTACTCAATCTTGAGAAATGAAGGGACTAGTAAGTTCTTTTGCGTTGGTCTAAATTCCGGCAAATTTTGACATGTTTTTAGTAGTGTGTGTTTTGTGCTTTTATTTTGCCTAATTGACGGAATTATGAATTTTGTGCCGAACTTTATATACCACAATATCTAAAACTTAAAGCGAAATACCTTGAATACAAAAAAGTCATTACCTGCGTTAAATTACCTATCGAATATCAATTGTTCAGATAAAATCGGCAGTTAAGTCAGGCATTATAGCACTACAACACAATAAAAGTTACTTTTTGAATACTAATTTGATGAATCAGATGCATGCGACTTTATCGGACCCAAGAGTCATATTTTGTTTTATGTCGTATTTCTTTATCTTTTCTGAACTATTGAAATGGTATATTAAATTTTGAAGCCATTTAGGGTTTAGAATTATACCATTATGGTTTTTGGTGCATAAACCTAAAATTCATTAATATTTAGCTTTATCTATCTTGTACTCGAGTCGATGATTGGAAGTTCTTGTTTTGGCTTGTACAAGGACTCAATAATCCGATGTTAATATGTAATTACAACAAAAGCAATACTTTTTTTTTCTGGACACAAAAATAATTTTGTCAAATTTTCTCTATAAATATCTACAACTACAATTAATTATCTACGATTTATGATGTCTACTAGTTGAGCAGTAACACACCTTAACTAGTAAAGTTTGACAACACAATGACAACACCATGTTTACCAGTAGTTTATTATGAAAACAAAACGATTACAATGTTGATATGTAAATAAACATTAAAGTATTGCTTAACAGATAACAAGCTTAATGATGGTTTCAATTTTATAACAATTCCCATTACACTTTAATATGGTAATAAATTATTCTTTCAGCGGAATGTTGAAAAGAATCTTATCTTACAGCCATCATAAACGAGGTGTTTCTTGTTCTGACATAAGTCTACATTTTCGAAACATTTTATTCATTCCACCTCTAAAGTTACCAGACGTCTACCTGCTCATTTCACAGTAACAAAGATATCAACTAGATACTCGGAACGGGGAGAATTAAATTATTACGGTTTTTTCACAGCAACAACACGATTAGTTAATTGCAGCACCAACTCGATGGAATGCTTGGACATTTCTGTTTTCGTTTGTGCACACACCTCAGCCGATTTCATTTTATAACTTGCGTGCAAAATGAGAGAAAAGCAGATATCCATCACTATCTTGCAGATTTTACTCGCACCGCTGAGGATATTAAGTTTCTTCAGAACTACCTGGCCCTACCTTAAGCTCTTAGTTGTTTGGACACAATAGGAGGTTACGTAGTTTGGATTTATTTCCAAATGTAAAAGAAACCAGAGAGTTCTCTTACATCGCCTTTCCTGTTTTTATCACATGATCGCGCGTAACTGAACCGGGCCTCAACTTGTGATTTTTCGAAAGATGAGGGATCTTGGTTTCTGTGAAACTCGTTTAAAGAAATAACTCGTTTTTCTGAATAGAAAGGAGCCGATGATACCGATATCGTAGCTAACCGTCAATTAGAGTTTAAATCCTTTAATAATAATAATCATCGTTATTCATGTTTCAACAAAAAAGCCTAATTAGCACTCCGCACCTTCAATTGCCATCGTTCATACGATTTCAGTTAATTAAAATTGAGTAGTTAGTTTTTCGTGCAAGTTGGTGTTCCGCGCTTCTCAAGTACAGAAGTTTGTTCAAAATGGGTGTAATGGGAGGGCTGGATGTGTTTGCAGACGACGAACGCACTACAAACTTTAAAAACTCCAGCGGGAAACTCGTTGGAAATAGTAATTTCATTAGTTCGGATTTCCATCCCCTATGCAGGTCTCTAATTAAAACAACAATAGAATTCTTGAAGAAACGACGAGGAATATTTTAATAGAGTACCTTAAGAAAGTTTGTCGGGATGAATGGGAAAGATTTTAATTGAAATTCGGTCTCTCATTATTGCTCCTCAAATCAGGAACTTGGTGAGACCAGTTGGAGTAGCGAAAAAGAAAGAGAATTGTTGAAAAGTTTGTTCCACATTTCGAGTTTACAGAGTTCTTTACTTAGATATGAAACTTTAATTGGAAATGACCTCCTGTTTTCTTCCGGAGTTGAAGGAGGGAATTCGCGAAGGGTGCCCGTTCTGTTGATGTTTTTCCATAAAACAAGCTCCCGGTTATTCTCCAATGCGGCGCGTCATATAAATTTTCTTATCGCAATTTAAATATGGTGAAAACATATTTCATATTTATTGGAGATGTTTAAACGATGAAATATTGATCAAACGTGAACTCACGTAAAGTAGATAAAAATGCAAAATACCCCGCTGTTAGCATTATAAAAGTTTCTTCATAGAAAACGCGTTTTTCTTTTAAATGGTAATGAGGTTGTCAAGACAGGAAACCCACACTATCTCTTGCAATAATACAGATGTCTATCTATAAATTTTAAAACACGGAAGACGTCTCGTCGATATTCCTCCGAAATTTAAATAACTTCCACCCGCTCTTTAAGACTAAGCTACGGAGGCTTTTTCGACTGTATTCACCGAACCGAGTCAAATTTCAAGAAGTTTACAATAACATCGGCCCGTCACTAATGGTTTGAAATGTTTAAAGTGGCCTTATGGGTCCCCTTCACCTTGTACGATATTGTAGTCGAGAGTACAATGTATTGTTATCTTAATCCCCTTAAAAGATCAGTTTTGACCTGGCATGGGTGATGGCATGGTAGTCTTGTAGCAGCCGTCCTCATGAACACATTCATTTATTACAAGCAAAAAACAATCACGGCTACTAATTTTCTTTCAGGTTGTCTACTGGACGGCGCTCCACGTCCACCAGATGTTCCACCTCGAAACCCCACCATGAATCGGTTAAATGGGCGCCTAGCCACGGCTCCTCCGGCCGATCCCACTCAAGACTTCGAACCCTCTTGTCTCGTGCGGACGCCTTCCGGAAATGTGTACATACCGTCGGGAACGCTGAGTGAGTTCTTCAGTTTTATTATTGTTCTTTAACCTAGTTAAAATCGACGTGTTGAGTGATTGATTAGCGTCCACCGAATAATGAGTGCGTGTTATTACTTGTTTGGAAGTTCTAATAATATTGTTTCCGGGAGTTTATCAGTGCAAATAGAATTATCGGTTTTGACGATTGTAGCCTCAATCAACCCTAATTTGTTGAATTAAATTGTTTGCTGTTGCAAAGTCGCTCGAGGACGTTTGCGATGACAAGTCGAAAAATATTCTCCCCACATTTGCGCGTAGCACATTACCATGCAAATAAACTTATTGGGTAATAATAAACATTTCGTGTCTTACTATTCCACTTGTAAATAAAAGTAAACATTCCTGAATAAATAAACTGAATAACTTTGTGCTCTGTTAAGAGTCAAAACCGCCTTTGCGGGAATTCGCCTCGAAATTATAGCGTGCTAGTGGGTAATTACGGACTTTGCACTTTTCTGACAATCACGGTAATCAAACAACGAAATTATTTTTGTATGCAGATCACCCCAAGAACTCGACGATCGACTATAAGTCCAATTCGTCTTGTAGTAGCCCATCGAAAGACATGAAGAATTCGGACAGATGCGGCATCCCATATGGTGCCCAGGTACCTGTCCTACCCGTCCGAAACAATTTACGCCGCCCCAATTCGAGTCATTTTCCCCCAGCTAGCCGGTTTCATTTTAGGAAAGGAATAGCTTCCAAATGCACGTGGAAATGTACGGCTATTGTGTGCATCATGTTGTTGGTCGTTTTGACAGCTGCACTCACATACATCTCAGGTAAGCCGCAGATTTACTCGTAAAAGACGTCATAAAGCAAATTTTGTATCGGCAGCCTCTAGTGTGCTGAATTGGTCATATCAAGCTACGAAACCCTGTTCAGTATTGGTCGGCGAAAACACACAGTTTGTCCCACCGTCCAAAACTGCGACCTCTGAGACAAATTTGTCGACATCGAGCAGGCCGAAAACGTCTTCTTCTGGAGGTAATTTCTTAGAACTTGTCTATTCTCGAAAACGTAGACAAGTACATAACCCACCACCGCATGCTTTTGTGTTGTCAAATACCACCTACGACTCGACCACTGTCAGTTTTCCCAGTTTGAATACCACTGAGCATGATATAGATAGAGCGCATGCTAGTACCCCCGAATCTTTGCATGACATTACAAACGTCACAGACACAGGGACACCGCTTTCGTCTGTTACTAACAGCCCACCGGACGAATTAAATTACACACAAATGCAGAAGGGTGAAAACATCACAACAACAGCACTACCTCATGTGGAAGTTCCGAAAGATGTTAACGAACCAATTAGGACAACTACCAGTCAAGAGACGACCACGGAATCCATGGACGATAATTATCAGTTTGAGTTATCAGTCGAGGATCACAGTTTCTTAGAAACATCTCAACTTCAAGACGATCCTGAATCATTCTTTTCAAGTATCGACCGCGACGACGATGCAAATAATTCCGAAATCGAAGCTCAAACATCAGAAGAAATCAAAACTCAAGATTCCCCGCTCTATTCGTACGACCGTCAGGATGAAGTAGAGATCGTAAAATTAAATAACGAACCGTTCTCCACGACCATGAAAACGAAAGCGATTTATTCGATCCCCCGCGATAAAAACGGCGATTCGAAAGAATTGACCGACTCGAATTTGTCCGCGCTACCTCACCCGGGTGTAGATTTACCTATGAAACAAGCGGTAAATTTTAACGACCCCTTATTGCTGCATGAATTGCATAATGCCACTAACACGGTCACTAAACAATTCGAAGCGAAGGAGTTGGCTGAAAACCCTAAAATCAAAATAATTGAAGTGCCTCCTGTGTCTTCTTTCGGATCGGCTTCCTCCAAAAGGGTTTTAGTTAACGTGACCATAGCCACAGATCCCGATTCTAACAATCCTTACGCCGCTCAGTCTGTTTACGTGCTGTCTGTGTCCGTACCAACCGACGATGGCGTTAACCAAGCCACTAACAGCGATATTAAGCACAGCTTTCAAAAAGAAGAGGGCGATAAAAGAACCACCCAAACGCCCATCGATGCAGAAAAACACGAAGGGCCTTGGGGTGGAGCGTGTGAATGTTCATGTCCATGTATGGATGCATCAAATGAATTTACAGATACTAACAATAGCACGGATTACGACTACAGAGACGATGTGTTAGCAAGTAGTCTCAATACTACTACTAGTACATCTTCTCCGGATTTCCAGAGCAGTGAGGCTTCTTCGGTGTCTGATTTAACCGACACGACCGAAGCTTCTGAAACTGCTTTTACATTTTGTCCAGAAGTCACTACGAAGTTACCTCCGCCACCTACAATACTTATACTCGAAGGTAGGGCAGCGTCGAATAGACACCAAGCTTAGCGAATTAACGGCTAAGTGCAACGAGACTACACCCTAACATTTTTTGCATGTCTTACTTTCAATCTTCCTAGTTGTAATGCTTTTATTGTAGACAAGTAAAATTGTGCTCACCCTGTAGTGTCAAGCTTTAGCCGCTTGTAATTGGCGCTGTAGCATCAAACGATCCGTTTTCTAGAAGTTAATGTTAATAATTAATAGGTGCTCGCACATTCCCCGCACAATCATTCCCTCCGGATGGGACTACGTTTTCCCAAATATCGTTAGGGCAAAGACTTTCGAAGGAAATTCCGCCTTACGGTTATTGGAACATGCAATTCTATCAATCCGAAGCGGCTTACGTAAGATTTGATTACAATATACCACGAGGGGCCAGTATAGGTGTTTATGCCCGTCGAAACGCCCTTCCGACACACACCCAGTACCACATACTCGAAGTTCTTAGCGGATTTAAGGCACGAACTACGAGAGCGTCACACGTGAGTAGTAAATCCCTGTTTATTATTCACACAATAAAGTGGTATTTTAGTCGTCGGTTAAAAAAGAAGTAATCCACTACATGGAGCAGGGACACTGGTTCTTATCTTTGTATAACGACGACGGAGATCCGCAAGAAGTAGCGTTTGTGGCCGTTGTTGCCGACGACATGACCCATAACTGTCCCAACGGATGCAGCGGGAAAGGAGAGTGCCTTATGGGGCATTGTCAATGCAACCCCGGCTTCGGCGGTGACGACTGCAGCGACAGTGAGTATTTTTCATGGAATGTTCGCAAATCTACGCGACTAACAGCTCGAGCTTAAGCATGATCGAATGTATGTATCTGTCAGGTGTTTGCCCCGTCCTATGCAGCCAACGGGGTGAATACATCAATGGTGAATGCCAGTGCAATCCCGGCTGGAAAGGCAAAGAATGTCAACTAAGGCATGACGAATGCGAAGTGCCTGACTGCAATGGCCACGGCCACTGTGCTAACGGAAAATGCAATTGCATAAGGGGTTATAAGGGCAAATTTTGTGAAGAGGGTAAGACCGATTTTACCGCGACTCTGAATTGCAGGAATTTACTTCCGTCATTTTTCTTTAGTCGATTGTCCGCACCCCACCTGTTCTGCTCATGGATATTGCGTGGAAGGGACATGTTTATGTAAGAAAGGATGGAAGGGACCAGACTGCAGCCAAATGGATAAGGATGCCCTTCAATGCCTCCCTGACTGTTCCGGTCACGGAAGCTTCGACCTGGATACGCAAACGTGCACCTGTGAACCTAGATGGTCAGGCGAAGACTGTTCCAGAGGTAAAACAATCAATATTGATAAACAATAAATTCAATTATCAATTTATTTCAGAACTGTGCGATCTGGATTGCGGAAATCACGGACATTGCGTGTCCGACGCGTGCCAGTGCGATCCAGGATGGTCTGGAGAGTTCTGCAACTTAAAACAGTGCGATCCCAGATGTAATGAACACGGACAGTGCAAAAATGGCACATGTCTTTGCGTTACGGGTTGGAACGGAAAACATTGTACAATGGAGGGCTGTCCCAATAGTTGTTCTTCTCATGGACAGTGTCGATTTAACACTGATTCCGTGTGGGAGTGTCGCTGCGACAACGGTTGGGACGGATCCGACTGCAGTATTTTGCTCGAACAAAATTGTAACGACGGTCGCGACAACGATAAAGGTAATGATTGTTATCTTTTCATTTTTTCTACATTGCATCTTTATTCTGCATTCAGATGGATTGGTAGACTGTGAAGATCCCGAATGCTGCTCAAATCGACTGTGCGGAAGTAGTCAGCTGTGCGTCTCATCTCCCAAGCCCATAGACATATTACTGCGAAAGCAACCGCCGGCAATCACTGCCTCTTTCTTCGAGAGAATGAAATTTTTGATTGATGAAGGCAGTTTACAAAACTACGCCAGGCCGGAAACGTTCAACGAAAGGTATGTCGAGTTTAATGTGAATTTTCATTTCTATACACCTCTTGTGTAGGTGTTTTTCAATGTTTTTTCTCAATAACATGTTTGATGTGCCCTTGTTAAATGTAAGAAGTTTTTCTCTAGACGCATTGTTGTGCCCCATGTGATATTCACTTCCTCTTTGTGTCATTTAATTGATTTAAATTTCACTAATTTTGTTTTTACGTGCTTTCCTGTATCGAACTTCGAGCTCATTACCAAAACGCAACATGCAAAACAACTTCTTTTAAGCCGGTACATCAACCTAAACGAAATAAAAAATCTAAATTACTTTGTTAACGATTTGGCTTTTTTATTCCTGCTGCTCAGTATATTTTGGAATCACTTCAACACAAGGTAAGGCTAATTGTAGCCGTAATAACGAACTAGTTGACATTATTTAAGTAGAACCGTCTTAGATGTAGAACTTTGTGCCTGGTTGATTTTCATTAAAAAATCCACTTGTGTTCGTGAAATTTTTGTTAAGCTTTGATAATTTTGTGTGGTCTGCTGTTATTGCTAAATGCATCCCTTTGTGTGCATCTTAAATCAACAAATTATTTGTTTAGCCGATCTGCCGTGGTTCGAGGACGTGTTATAACCCAAATGGGCACCGGTTTGATGGGTGTTCGCGTTAGCACAAGTACACCTCTAGAGGGTTTCACTCTTACGAGAGATGACGGATGGTTCGATCTATTGGTCAACGGCGGTGGAGCTGTCACCTTACAGTTTGGGCGGGCTCCCTTCCGCCCGCAAACCCACATTGTGTTCGTTCCATGGAACGAAGTCGTTATTATCGACAACGTCGTTATGACAACCGGAGAAGAAAAAGCAGTTTCAGCCCTTCCCCAGCCGTGTTCTGCTCACGACTTCGACACTATGAAACCCGTAGTTTTAGCCACGTGGAAGCACGGTTTCCAAGGGGCTTGTCCTGATCGCAGCGCCATATTAGCCGAGTCGCAAGTGGTTCAAGAAAGTCTCCAAATCCCTGGAACCGGCTTAAATTTGGTTTACCACAGTTCTAGAGCTGCTGGATATCTCTCGACCATCCAGTTGCAGCTGACGCCGGAAACTATACCGCCGACTTTGAATTTGATACATCTCAGAATTACCATCGAAGGTATCTTGTTCGAGAAGACATTCGAGGCGGATCCGGTGATCAAATTTACGTACGCGTGGAACAGACTTAACGTATATAGACAAAGAGTTTACGGAGTCACTACGGCTATTGTTAAAGTTGGATATGAGTACAACGACTGCAAGACTATCATCTGGGATGTTCAGACGACGAAACTTAGCGGACATGATATGAGCATTTCAGAAGTTGGCGGATGGAATCTCGACATTCATCACAGATATAATTTCCACGAGGGTGAGTTTTAATCCAGAATATTACCGGATTGATAAAATATTTGATTAATGAAATGATTGAATATAAAAAATTTATTAAATTTGCGGCTTTTAAAATTACATGATATTTGCCAACATCTTTTACCTTGCCGGGCTAATATCTGGAAACGTTTCAGTTTTAACAAATAATATGACACAATACCTGGTGAGCAGGTGAACATTTTATCTAGTTTTGTTAACTTAAATATTTGATTATAGCAACCTTTTTAATTGCACTAGACATTACATACCTTAAATTAACACAGTACGAGGAGAGGCACGTAGTAGTTTCTTGTCTTTTTGAATTTGCTCGTCACCATGAATTAATTTCAACAGAGAATTAATACCATGATTTTTAGGAATTTTACAAAAAGGTGATGGATCCAACATTTACCTCAAACATAAACCAAGAGTGATTTTGACGACGATGGGTGATGGGCATCAGAGACCTCTCGACTGCAACGACTGTGAAGGACAAGCTTCAAAACAAAGACTTCTAGCCCCCGTTGCTCTTACAGCAGCACCCGATGGCTCCATTTTCGTGGGAGACTTCAATTTAGTTAGAAAAATTTTAACCGACGGGACAGTACGCACCGTAGTTAGATTAAAGTAAGTTTCTGCAGTAATTAATTTTGCCTACATAACGATAAACCCCTTTTTAGTGCAACTAGAGTTTCGTATCGCTATCACATGGCTCTGAGTCCTCTCGATGGTACTCTGTATATCTCGGATCCGGAATCGCATCAAATCATCCGAGTTCGCAACACTGATGATTACAGTGATCCCGATCACAACTGGGAAACCGTTGTGGGTTCCGGAGAGAGGTGTCTTCCAGGAGATGAGGCCCATTGTGGTGATGGAGCCTTGGCTCGTGACGCAAAATTGGCATACCCGAAAGGCGTCGCGGTCTCAAACGATAATGTTTTATACTTTGCCGATGGCACCAACATCCGTATGGTAGACAGGGACGGAATTGTGACCACTGTCATCGGAAATCATATGCACAAATCCCATTGGAAGCCGTTGCCGTGTGAAGGCACCTT
Source organism: Diaperis boleti (assembly GCA_963583935.1). Lineage (NCBI taxonomy): Eukaryota > Metazoa > Arthropoda > Insecta > Coleoptera > Tenebrionidae > Diaperis > Diaperis boleti. Next base: position 22,876,736 of record OY757246.1, on the reverse strand, counting down.
AACAATCGAGGAAGTTCATTTGCGATGGCCCACAGAGCTCGCTATAAATCCTCTTGACAACACTCTGCATATAATCGACGACCACATGATTCTGCAGCTCACTCTCGATGGTCGCGTGAAAGTGGTGGCGGGGAGACCTCTTCACTGCGCTTCTCCCGCAAGTGGTTACGACATCGAATTAGCAACACATGCTACTCTCGTGATGCCTCAAAGTTTGGCTTTCAGCTCGGCCGGAGATTTGTACATTGCTGAAAGCGATTCCCAGAGAATTAATCGCATTCGAGTGATCGGTACTGATGGCAAAATCGGTCCTTACGCTGGAGCAGAATCCAAATGTAATTGTCTTGAACGGGGATGCGATTGTTTCGAAGCGGAACACTACTTAGCATCGAATTCCAAGTTTAATACAATTTCAGCTGTTACTGTTAGTCCTGACGGCCACGTCCACATCGGCGATCAAGCCAATTACAGGATAAGATCGGTAATGGCCAGCATACCAGACGCCAGTATTTCTCGAGAATACGAAATCTACTCGCCAGAGACGCAAGAAATTTATATTTTCAATCGATTCGGTCAACATATAGCGACGAAAAACATCCTAACTGGCGAGACGAGTTACGTGTTTACTTACAACGTCAACACGAGCAACGGAAAATTGAGCACTGTGACTGACGCGGCGGGAAATAAAGTTTTCTTATTACGCGACTATTCTAGTCAAGTGAACTCTATCGAGAATACGAAAGGACAAAAATGCAGATTGAGAATGTCCAGGATGAGAATGCTGCACGAGCTGAGCACTCCCGATAATTACAATGTCACATTCGACTATCACGGCCCCACGGGACTGCTGAAAACTAAATTAGACAGCAGCGGAAGAAGTTACGTCTACAATTACGACGAGTTCGGAAGATTGACATCGGCCGTGACACCTACAGGAAAAGTGATAAGTTTGTCGTTCGATCTGAGCCTAAAAGGTGCCACCGTGAGGGTGGGTCAAAATAATAAGAAACCGATCTCGATGTTGATCAAAGGATCCAGCGTTTCGACGAAAGTGGGAGAAGCCGAGAACAAAATCATATTGTTAGCGGACGGCAGTGTTGCAAGCAATTCTCCGTGGTCGCATAGCATCACCACTGATACCGTACCTTACAACATTCTCGCGGACAAAGAACCTTTGCTCGGAGAAAGCTATCCAGTGCCAGCTAAACAGCGAACGGAAATAGGCGGAGATCTTGCCAATAGGTTTGAATGGCGATATTTTGGCAGACCCAACCAGAGTAAAGGCAAAAATTCGACGCCCAAAACTATATCGAAAGTGGGCCGCAAGCTGCGCGTCAACGGCGAAAACTTGCTCACATTAGAATACGACAGAGATACGGCTTCGATTTCGGTTTTCATGGACGATAAAGTTGAACTTCTTAACGTGACTTACGATCGATCTGCCAGGCCGGTCAAATGGGGACCTAGAAACGGTATTTTTGCTGAAGTGGAACTGGAATACGACAGATTCAGTCGACTCAGTAACTGGAAATGGGGAGATTTAAGCGAAAGTTACGGATTCGACCGGGCTGGAAGATTGTTTGAAATCAAATATGGTGATGGATCATCGTTAGTCTACGCCTTCAAAGACATGTTTAGTAGTTTGGTAAGTCTACCATAAATCACATGACTTCAATTTCATTCGACTAACTTTTTCAGCCGCTAAAGGTGACCACTCCGAGGGGGTCTGATTATCTCCTACAGTACGACGAAGCGGGAGCTCTTCAGTCTTTAACTACGCCGAGAGGACACATTCACACGTTTTCCTTACAAACATCCTTAGGTTTCTTCAAATATCAGTATTTCTCACCGATGAATCGACATCCGTACGAAATTATTTACAACGACGATGGTCAAATTTTAGCTAAAGTCTACCCGCACCAATCAGGCCGCGTTTCTTACGTGTATGACGCTGCCGGAAAATTAGAAACCAGTTTAGCCGGAATGAGTTCCACTCAATACGTTTATCATGAAACCTCCAGCCTCGTCAAAAGTATTGAAATAGTGGAACCAAACTTCGAATTAAAACAAGAGTACAAATATCATGCCGGAATTCTCAAGGATGAAAAGTTGAAATTCAGCAGCAAAAGCGGCCTGGATAATGCGCACTACAAGTATCAGTACGACGGTAACGCGCGATTGTCTGGTATTGATGTCGACATAAACGGCAAAGAACTACCACAATTACGACTAAAATTTAACCAGAACTTTGGAATCCTAGAAGGTATAAGTGATCTGAGGGTGTATAGGAACACTTTCAACAGGTCGGTAATGCAAGACACCAGTAAGCAATTCTTTACAATAACCGACTTTGACGATCACGGACGAATCAAATCGATCCTCATCAATATAAAGTCGTTCGACGTGTTTCGACTGGAAGTTGAATACGACGCTCGTAATAGAATCAAACTTCAGAAACTCCTAGTCGGAAGAACACAGTTTATGGACCGCATCTCCTACAACTCCGACGGTCACGTCTTGGAGGTGGTCGGAACCAGCAACTGGAAATACGTCTACGATGAGAACGGCAATATAATCGGCGTCATCAAAGAAAAGGAAAAAATATCTTTGGGCTATGACAGCGGCGACAGAGTAGTACAATACGGCGACGTCGAATTCAACAGCTACGATAACCGCGGGTTTGTGGTGCGTCGAGGAGAGCAAAAGTACAGATACAATTCACGAGGACTCTTGATTCACGCGTTTGAAAGAGACAAATTCCAAACATGGTATTATTACGACGACAGAGGTCGTCTGATTTCATGGAACGACGATAAAGGGAACGTCACTCAATATCTCTACTCGAATCCGAGCACTCCAGATTTAGTGACCCATTTACATTTTCCTAAGACCGGACGCACCTTCCGCTTCTTGTATGATGCTCGTAACGTAATCATAACGGTGGAAACATCGGAGCAACGTTTTTACATTGCGGCCGATCAGAACGGTTCACCTTTGGCCTTATTCGATATTAATGCAAATCTAATCAAGGAGATTAGACGAACGCCTTCTGGCAGCATAATGCTGGATACCAATCCAGATTTCTATCTGCCGGTCGATTTTCATGGAGGCATTTTGGATCCCAATACCAAACTGGTCTATATTAACAAGAGATTATACGATCCGGTGGTCGGACAATGGATGACCCCCGCTTGGGAACAGTTGGCAACGAAACTAACGACTCCAACTGATGTGTTTATTTATCGCTTCAACAATAATGACCCCATCAATTCAAAATCAAGTATCGATTATATGACCAATTTGAATAGTTGGTTGGGAATGTACGGTTACGACATGAAAAACATGTTGGGATCAGAATATATAACGGGGATGATTTATCGACCGCAAGCCACCATCACCTCGCCCCAACTGGCACCTGATTTTGGCGTAATATCAGGACTACAGTGCATCGTTGAAAAAGTAAGTCTATTATTCACTCGATTTTAACTTGGATTTAATATTTTTGGTACTAAGTACAAATGAGTTTTCAAGAATAAAAAATTTTACCATTAAACCGTTCAGTCAAGTTAAACCAATTTTTAGAGAATGAGTTTTGTTCTGGTGATGTATAAATCCATTTTTGTAAAATTTTTCAAATTTGTGTGGTAAAACTTATATCAAAATCATTATGTTTTTGGCTTAACAATCAGATTACGAACTCCTTTATTCATTACCAACAATTGACCAAAACAGTGTAACACCACAACAGTGCAACGGCGTGATATTAACGTAATGTGTCAGATCGACGAAACTTCTATGAGATTAAAATTATTATTGATATTGTTGGTTATGTCCATATTAATTTAAAATTTATTTCTTTAATGGGTTAATTGGGCAGAAAAATCTACTACTAATCATCGTTATTTTTTCTGCCCAATTAACCCATTAAAGAAATAAATATTAAAATTATTTCTTTGTGGACTTAATAAACCAGGTAAAAAATAAACACACTAGTTTGTCTCCGCGTTTATGCTGTCCACGCCAAGATAACCGTCAACCACACCTTGGTTCAACTTCTCGACTATTTGGAATCAGCAAGCCTCAAACTTCGATGTTGTGGCGTCATGACTTTTTTGGTTAATTGATCAATGCAAAAACATTTCGGAGCCCTATGCGGAAAATTGGGGAATTTCATATAAAAGTGAGGATTTAGAAACGCATTAGAAGTTATAGTGTATCTGACTATTCTTCAAATTTGGATAATTTTACCCTATTGCAGATCAATGAGAAGTTCACCGACTTGGGCTTCGTGCCCAAACCGCTGCTCAAGATGGAGCCCAAAACCCGAAACTTACTCCCTCGAGTGGCCTACCGTCGCTCCGTCTTCGGAGAAGGCGTCCTCATCTCCCGCGTCGGCAGCCGAGCTCTTGTTAGTGTAGTGGAAGGCGTGAACGGCGTCGTGCAAGACGTCGTAACTTCCGTATTCAATAACTCATTCTTCCTCAATTTGCAATTCAGCATTCACGATCAAGACGTGTTCTACTTCGTTAAAGACAATGTACTTAAAATACGTGACGATTTGGAAGAGTTGCGCCGTTTGGGAGGGATGTTCAACGTTTCTACTCACGAAATAACGGATCATGGTGCTACGGCGATAAAAGAGTTGCGCCTCCATAATCCAGATGCAGTTGTGATAATTAAATATGGTGCTGATCCGGAGCAGGAGACGCACAAAATATTACGACACGCGCACAAGAGGGCCGTGGAAAGGGCTTGGGAGTTGGAGAAGCAGTTGGTGGCTGCCGGATTCCAAGGCCGAGGGGACTGGACGGAGGAAGAGAAGGAGGAACTGATCTCGCATGGAGATGTGGATGGTTACGAGGGGGTGGACATACATAGCATACACAAATATCCGCAGCTGGCGGACGATCCCGGGAATGTGGCGTTCCAGAGGGATACCAAGAGGAAGAGGAGAAAGAGCGGATCGAGACGAGGACGATTGCATCGGCACGAATCGTGATTTAAATAAACTGTGGTGATATTATCCAGCAGAAATATTTTTATGTGCCATAAAGTCAACATCAAATCAAATCCTAGTCGTTCTTAAAAGAGAAGAAAATACATAACTAATTTATAGGAACAAATTACTATTTTTAATAAATTCGTGGCGATAATATTTTGATAATCATAAGTTAATAAAATGAATTGTGAATAAGCCATGAACTGTCCAAGTTATAACTGTGTTGTGTACAAGCAATCAAAAGGCCTATTTGATAACGAATGACATGTTTCCTACAGGGTAGCCGAATCGCCACTCTCGCGGATATCTAGAAAGACTCTTGCACATAGTTCTTCTAGTTAAGGCAATACTAAGAACTGTACATATATCAGAAGCTTTTTATATGGAAAATTATAGTGACTCGCCATGACATGAGAAACGAAATGATTTTATGCTGCAGTTTCTTATGATGATTTTACGTTATTTGGTCATCATTGATCGTAGCAATTGACTGAACTGTATTTAACGATCCATTAATATAAATTTAGCAGACATAGTCCATAGATGTACATATTTATATCGTTTTATTAAGTTTTACAATTCTATCCTCGGTGCTTGTCTCCACTTTACCTGTATCTAAAAATTAGATCTGGGCCGCAATTTTAATCAGGTCCATTAATCATTAGAATAGCGTACTGTCAGTATCCATAACATAATTATGCATCATAGAATCTGTAACTTACTGCCAATTATTATTCATCGTTTCTTTGTTATTCGTTTTTATTATTGTTCGCCATAGGTATACTGTAATAACTGTAATAGGTACAGCTGTTGTAATGATAAATGAACTCTATTAAGTTCTGAAATCCATATTGTATCCACATGGTCATAGTTTAGATGTACAATGTCGATTCTTTTCCATCGTTTATACTTTTCAGTTGGAACGAAAGACTTTTGCGAGGTGATTTAGTAAGGGGCATTTAGATGCCAACGTGGATAAGTGATATATTTTCTAACGTGACTAAAAAAAAAGCAATACTTTGTATCTTATATACGTCTTAATTACTATTAATTACATTATGTGCAATTGTTGTGTGGCTGCGGAAGCAGCTAGCACTAGTATGCATTAATGATATTGACCATAATCGTGACTATTGAGTAACATTTTATGTGTGTATATAAATTATTGTGTATATTGTTTTCATATGTAAATATATTTTGTTCTATTCAGTAATATAATCATTTATTAAATGCAGAATTATTTATGACAATAATGTGTTTAATGCTTTCCCTGCCAAGGTTACTTTTTAAATGACGCTACCAGCATTGTAGTTTTCATAATTTAAAAGCAATAGAAAGCAGAGTTATATTCTTTAACATTATTTGCATTTATTCTAACTAAAATATACTGACAGACTTTTATATTGTATTTCGTATTTTGGATATTTTATTCTCTCATACAGAGAGATTGAAGTCAAAATTGATAATGAAATTATTATTAACGCTAGAATGGTAACATTATTTTTTTTAGCATAACCAGTAACATTGTGTCACAGGTGACACATAATACTTTTTTAACCGACAAAAAAAGAATCGAAAATAAAATCGATTAGGTAAAGGAATGTGTGACGCTTGTTTACGACGGGATTGCCTCGAGGGCCAGTTTTTTAACGTGGTATGCTCCACTTGGGCAGGGGTCAACTGTCAAGTTTGGGGGAAGGAAATAAAACAAATACGGTGACGGAGTTACAGAGTTTATTTACAATATGTACAACTATTCACGTCTCGTCTCTCTCTCTCTTCGAAGACTGCTGCTAGTACCCGGCTTTATAATTACCGACTCACTACGTACACGGTCTCGGGGGGAGGGGAGCGGGAGCGGGCATGGAACTGTAAACATTTGTTATGTGAGCTGCTTTTATTTAATTAAACCCTCTGTCTCTCTCCGAAAACTCTCTCTCTTCAAAGATTGCGAGGCTGCGGTGGCTAGGAACTGGGATGTTATGGACGGACGCTCCGGCATGAAGAGACCCGTCCGGATACTGCACAGGCAATTGGCCGGCTAGGGCGCAGCGTGCCCCGTGTTTCCTATGCTGTGGCTAGATTTTTACGACTACCGGCGGTGGACCTCTGGTCAGTAGGGTCCTCTTCACGTCTCTCTTTCCCTCTCTCTTCTCCTCCTCTTCTTTCCAGGAGTACTTAGTGGGGAATCAGTGACGTCGGCCATGCGCGAAACGAAGCGCGGCGAGTGGTAGACTCAAGGTCTTATCCGTGGTGTGAGTGTTGTCGAAGCTCTGACGCGTTTTCGTCGGATGCGCGCATGTCGTCACGTTGGGAGCAACGTAGTAAAAATTGTTACTGCTAGTAATGAGAATAATGGTTCCCGGCTCCTGAATAACGGAACTGAGGAGAACGGGAGCGACCTATGGGAATGAACGAACAATTACCTTTTTTCTTTTGCGACTCCAGAATCTATTTTAATAAATAGTAATTGTCCGAATTAAAAAAAAAATGATTCGGTAAACTAACGGTTTCGAACTATGAAATTTTTATTTGTTGTTTTATTTTGTTGTAATGTTTTTTACTTTCTTTTAGAGTTGCAATATGTAAATGTTAAGTTATGTACAACTAATTATAATTATCAATTATACATAAAATATTATGTTGTTTCGTGCTGTTTTAGTGTTCCGGTTTTTCCTTCTCTTATTTGAATGTTGCATTTTGTTTCGTATTTTAATTAAATTAAATTGTTTAAATTTAAGATCCTGTTTTCATAATTTCTACTGAAATGCCTTAAATTTTTAAATTTGAATTGTAGATTATTTTTTAACAATCCGTTATTATATTTCAGCATAATTGAGTTTACAGAATGGCAGTGGCTGCTAAAATGCTACTTTATTTTTGTAACTTTATTAGAAAGTGGTACATAATTCATTTTAATAAATTAATACCAATATATCGGGTGTCCCAACTAAAATTTGTACCCCCCAACAATTCCAATTTCGAAAGACTCAGAAGCAAACGCTCGAACAGGTCAATTTTGTTGTCAAGGGGGGACCAAATTGTACCAAACTTTAAAGTCTTAGATCTCACCCCTTTAGCCAGGGGAGCCACCCCCATAAAAGTTTTTAATGGCATGGGGGGTCGTGTGATACATCATTTTAAAGCTTATTTAATTCTCTATACAGATCTACTTTTATCGATTTGTTTCTACAAAAAAGCATAAATTTGTTATTTTTCAAATCGAGAATATTTTATGTAGATTTGAAAAATAACAAATTCTTACGATCTTTTTTGTAGAAACGAATCGATAAAAGTAGGTTTGGATAGAGAATTGAATAAGCTTTAAAATTATGTATCACAGGACACCACATGCCATTTAATTTTTTTAAGGGGGTGGCTCCCCTGGCTAAAGGGGTGAAATCTAAGACTTGAAAGTTTGGCACAATTTGGCCCCCCTTGATAACAAAATTGACCTGTTCGAGTGTTTTCTTCTAAGTGTTTCGAAATTGAAATGGTTGGGGGGTACAAATTTTAGTTTCGTATTTTATGTAGATTTGGAAAATACGATTTCATGTTTTTTTTTTGTAGAAAGGAATCGATAAATGTAGGTCTCGATAGAGAATTGAATAAGCTTTAAAATGATGTATCACACGACCCCCCATACTATTTAAATTTTTTAAGGGGGTGGCTCCCCTGGCTAAAGGGGTGAGATCTAAGACATGAAAGTTTGATACAATTTCGTCCCCCTTGATAACAAAATTGACCTGTTCGAGCGTTTTCTTCTGAGTCTTTCGAAACTGGAATTTTTGGGGGGTACAAATTTTAGTTGGGACACCCTGTGTTATGTACGCATATATTCTTCAACTATAGGTAGATACTTCTTTTATTTTTTGTTATTTTTTATTTTCTTATAGAAAAAATATGTATTATAAATTAAAGTTCCCACCAATTTCTAAAATAACCGAAAGGTAAAAAAAAACAAATAGTTGTATTGTTTAAAAACACAACTACTAACCGAGTAGCCGTGTAATTTCCCAGGCAAGTGCTCCCAACCTGACGTCACACGATGCGCAAAAGCACACCATACAATACTCACACCACGGTCTTATCGCTTACCGGCGCGACGTCTTCTTCCCTACTGGGCGGCGGCGGTTCCGAGCGGCGGAGAGAGCTCGGGGGCGCGCTAACTCACTGGTCGTCGGGGTACAAGAACGGTCCCCATATGGTGCCGATATGCTATATCTGCTTAAAAAAAGATTTCCGAAGCAAAATATGGGCACATTGGTTTACGGTCTTCCGCACCAATGTCTTTGTGACATATGTGCCGACCCTTTCGATTTACACTTATTGGACATATATGACATCTCTTCTGATGATTTCCTCTATTTTCATCAACTGTATGGCCAAAACTTGGTGCATTTTCATTTTCTCCCAAGGCATCAAATATTTGGAAGCGTAAAAATGTGGGTAATGCTGAAATTAATATTAGCTCTAGTTTAAATGTGGTTTTATTAGTTGATACGGTAGGTTTTGAAGGAAGTATTTTCTTGAGATAGATTTCCAATTTGTATCATTAATTCCTACCTTTGTTTGATGTATACCGGGTGCCCCAGAAATAACTACATTAATTTTAACCAGTAGTAGAACTCATCAGTGTCAACAATTTTTCTTAATAAAAGTTTGCCCTAAACCCCGTAGTTATCGAGTTAAAATTAATTAAAGCTTTGACGTTAATTTTGGTACACGCCACTGGCACTGAGCCCCTGAACGGTGATAATAACACAAGATAAAAAACTTGGATAAAACACTCGGAATTAATTTAAACCTCTCGGCGTAAATAAAAAAAAAACTCAAAACTGACCTACTAAACGTCTTTACTTCAACATCCAATGCTATTGTGGGGCCTTATAAATAACATGCGGATTTTCGTCTGATGTCCATACGTATTATTTAAGTTGAAAATACCTCACTATGTTTTATTGAGACTGTAAAAATTAGACTCAGGGATTCATCAATTGTTGCTCTTTCAATATTCTCCAAATTCGATTTGCTAACCTTCGGGAACTGGCGGTTTTTTGCAAAACACAATGCACAACGTTTATGTAAATTAGGCACACGAGAAAAAGCAGAAATCTTTTACGATAATCACTTTAAAAGCGAAAGTAAAATACAATAACAGGTTCGGTCGAGTTCGCCGGTAAACTGATTTATTATTGGGTAATAACTGCACCCGAATTTGCAAAGAATTTAGGTCGCTGTCTTTTCCGGACAAAAACAATTGATTGTCTGTAGGTCAAGTTAAAATAAATATACATAGGCGGTTCGTGAATTTGAAGTGTTCCAAAAATACTAAAATAAAATGAAATTTCGAAAAAGTGGTAGATAAAAATTTTGTTGATCTCGGCGAGTTCTGCTACTAGTTAATATTATTAATGTAATAATAATAATAAGTAATCATTCTGGGACAGTTTGTATATAACAAATGAATTTATACTTGCTCCATCAAGCATTCCGCAAAAAGGGCCACACTTTTGGCGTGACACAACTGGTCAACCCCACCTTTAGTTGAGTTGTAATCTAAGATGATTTCTGGCTTTTGTGTTACCACATCAACTCGACCATTAGTGTGAGTAGTAGGTAAAGTATATTACTATACAAGTTCCTGTGTAAATTAGACGTTTTCTGGCACTAGGGGTAAAAAAAAACTAATAAGAAAATAGTATACGTTCCTCAGATGCGCTATAATTAACCCTACCCGTGGGTTCGTGAAGTTCTATCTATAATGAAATATATAACAATAAATACTTTTGTGACCGTTACAAGACAGCAGAAAAGCTGCTTTATTCGTCATTTAATAATTTTTGTTTAAATTTCGCGCATCTTTTGACGTCAAGTGCACAATATGGCCGCGCCCTAGATGGGGACATATTAGTAACATTGGCAGTCCATTTTAGATACAAGTTCGTGACCCTACCACATGCTTTTTAAGTTATATTTTGAGCGCAAATACTAACGGAGTTACTGAATTTATTCCTTACTTAATTTCGATACTGTATACTTTGAATGGGCACCTGCCTCTGAAGCTTCGTAGCTGCTCGTCAATGGTAATATTTGTTCCAGGACATCCATAAATCTCGAATTGAAGCAAATTTATCGACATGTTTTCGTTCTACTCTAGTTGCCTTGGTATCAAATCGAAGGCAGCTGATTAAGAATTCAAACGTTTTTTGTGTCATTGTTGCTCTGAAAGTGGCCACATATCTGAAGTGTTGAGCATACAAGATTCCAACACCTCACTCATATATAACAGTCCAAATAAAGCAAGTACTTCTTCCTGAGTCGTGACTCCAGTAAATCGTTGTTTGCTATCAAACTTTTCACCCTCTCAAAATTTCTTCATTTCTGTTCTCAAGAGATCAAGAGTAAAATGTGAGAGGATAAAAAGAAGAAGAAAAGAAGTTGTCCAAAAAAAGCAGTGAAAGGGAAAGACAGTGTGAAATAATGAGAAATATTGTGAACCTGCTGAACAACAGGGGCAACCATGTAATGATAGCTTGAAAACAAAATTTGATCAAAATGCCTTATTCAAGAGCGACGATTTTGTTATAACAAAATATAGAGATTGATATTATCCTGGTACTAAAATTTGCTATTTAGATATTTATATAAGTTATTAACGTTTTTATTGATTTCCCGACGTAGGTAAAACATAGTAAAACTAAAAAATTAATTAGTACAAAACATGAAATTGCGAAAAGAATTTTGAGTGCATTCCTTCCATCAACATAGTCTCATTTTATAGTTATTTCTTACACAAAATTAACGAGGCTTAATAAACATTCACTCCATCGTCTAACTACGGATTGCTCCAGTTCGTTGAAGTACCAAGTGCACAACACTGACACATTAATTAAAATATTGAACAGACCAGAACACACATCAAACGCCCACTCATTATGATTTGTTACTATAGAAACTTTGTGTCATGTCATGTATTATTGTTCCAAATATTGATCACACAATTCACTGAAAAGAAATATTCGGCGCAAACCAAACTACGCGCCATGTCATCAAATTTACAGAGATCTAATCAATGTGATACGTTTTCGAAAAGTTCCACCGATGAAGTTTCGGGCACGTCAGACGATAAAGAGACAGATTATGAAAATGAAAGTTTCGATGAAGATTCTCCAGAAGAAGAATCGGCGTCCGAAATAAGCCTGTCTACGCTGGAACGATTAAGGAATGCGCAGCAGCCAAGAGCTTATTTTAATAAAACTTTTAGGTCGGATCAAATTCGAGAAATTGAAAGAGACAATGAAATTTTGATGAAGAAAATCTTGGTGCATACCAATAAATCTGTGAAGCCGAAAACTTTACCCAACACGTACCATGTGACCAGTTCTGCGATTAACAGGAAGAAAAATCAGAAGAAGATAGATTGGGAAAATCAGGTGACTCGAATAGATAAAAGTTGGTATCATAAAAGCAACTTATCGTGGTTGTCCTTTCCAGATCTTATTGAGGAAGATTCAGTCAGTGAAGGCAGCTGTCAATTATCCCAAATAAATATAAAGTATGAAGATATATTACAAATACATTTTTATATCAAATTTAATGTGTACTAAATTTTAATTTCCACCCCTATCCGAACCTCCAATCATTAAGTGCTATAACACACTTCACTAGCTATTTGGTAAGAATACTAATCACCCACTATTGAAGAGCTTCCACATTCAAATCAACGACTACAATGATATGCGGTTACGTAAACTATTGACATTGTAAATTATCCAGGAACTGCGCCGATCAAGTGTACGAATTTAAGACTCCGACTAAAAAAAGCAAAGAAAAGCTGTGGTGTTAAAGGATTAGTTAAATGCTGCCGACAAAGCAACAAATAAATAGCGCTAAGCGCTAATTTTATTCAAACATCATATCATATCATGTAAATACCACATGTACACAAAAACGTAAGTAAAATAAATATTTAATGTTAAACTTTTGGGATTCTCGTGTTGTATTGTGTTATTAGAAGAACAACGTCAAGGATGCATTGGCCAATTAATTTTATTATGTTAACACATTTTCATTCGACACAGTGTGCATTGCCAGAATAAATTTAACTGCACGTTATGCATCATGCAGATAGTTTTATTGATGTTAAGATAATGTAATAGTAGCATAGCATTAACATACAAACAAACAAATAAAATTTACATTACTGTTACACTCAGTTGCTTCTATTTCGCGCGGTTTTTAATGTTTTCTATAAAATAAAGTTACATTCCAATGCAGTCAACGTTTTTCCTAATTATATGATACAAATTTTCAAAATTAAAGATATGAATCGGCAATTAACTTTGATACGCTTTGCTATTGAAACGGTGCCAGCACCCACAATGTGAAAACGGACAAGGAGCTAAATATAACTTTTAATATAATTTAAACATTTAATTCGTTTGAATGTGTATGAAAAATAAGTAAAATGTATTATTTCATTTTTCAGTTCAAAATTTCAATCTATTCTGATGATCAGTTAATCAAATTTTTTCAAAAAAGATTCCAATTAAATATGTAAATGAATAAACTGCTTCAGAATTCAGAAAAATTAATTCATTCAATTCATTCATTCACTTCTTATGTAAAATACATGTACAGATAAAAAATTGTAACTTTTTAAACTCATAATGGCAATCAAATACCAAATTTCTTCAGTCAGTATTTTGTGGGTAACTATTTCAAATTTCTAAGTTCTAACTTAAAATAACAAATTGATTTTATAGTTTTAGATGAGAAAATATAAATTCCAATTTTTTATACCTTTTTTTATAGAAAAGTATATTCGTTTTAATATCACAAGAGCCTAGAAAATAATCGATTATACTTCCGAGTCGTGAGACGTATACCGCGAAACACCACAACACCGTTAGCTGGAGTGGTGTTTTAAGGACATACCTCGAAGGAGGAGGTTAGTATAACCTGATTATTTTCGTTTGTTCGAGTCGTATTTGTTACGATTATGTAACCAAAGCGATCAAAAATGCGAAATTTTGACGGAACTTTTTTCTGACGTTTATTAATATACATCAAAAAATTGTTACTATGACAAAGTTCACATTGTTGGAGGAGGCCAAATACAAAAACGGCCATACAACGTCGACAAGGGTATAATCGCTTGTCTAAGTAACTAAGTAAAATCTGTAATTGCTATTGGCTCAATTTATTATGAGTTATGTAATCAAAGTATGTAATTGTCAATAGTCAAACTAATCAAAAGAAAGCAGTATAAAAACAACAAACTTATTTCTGACAGCTAATATATGTACCAAAAAGCTAAAAATTCCAAAAAGGATCTGACTATTTCTGTTCGTTTCAGCTTTCAAAAAATTTAGCAACGATGAAGGTGTTTTATATGAAAGTCCTGTGGATATAAATCTTCGAACACATAACATTGCACCATATGTATATTTGGGTTGAGTCCAAGATAAACAGTTATCTCAGAAGTTAGATGGCTTCTGAAATATGTGTCTACGTTACCAAAAAATACAACTTGTTAGCGTTTTGTAATTCACGATCAAGTCAGAATAAAAATAAAAAGAAAAATAACTCATTCAACGAAGGACAAGGTGTGGATGGACCACAACTATAATTATTATCAGAAAAAGATCACGTTTCGAATGCACAATAAAGCACCTACCTTTAACACTTTTTTAAACTTGATGTTTATTGACACTTTCAAACGTGTCTCTTAATTTTATTGTTACGTGTACCTACTTTTTATTTTTTATTTTATAACTAAGGGGCGGATTATATGAAATTGCATAACATATATTGTTAAATAAGATAACATATTATAGAATTAAAGGTTTTCAAATTATTTGACGTAGATTAATTATTGCATATTTTATAGTTTGGTGCATACTTCTTGTCAACTTGAGCAAATTTATGCATTATTTCTTTTATGTTTAAACATAGAACCCCAATTGACAAACTCAAGACCTAAATTGAAGATTTGAGAAAAGGGAATCGATAACCCGTCAAACTAAGTAATTTGAGAACTGAAAACTAATGGGAGTACACAACTGAAAAATTGAAATATTAAAAACCTGAGAAATTGAGAAATCAATAAACTGAGATAGTGATGTGGGGATCTAGGTATAGTAGCCTCAACCTTAAATTGTCACGAATTTTTTGTCCATTTTTTTGTCGGAATCAAGACATTGCGGGACAAGTAAGTCGTAACCGATACCATATGAATTCTAACCGGTTTTGATTGTCTTGTTGCAACTGGTCGACTCGATTGCAAGACGCGGTTTCTGTCCCGACACGCGCCATTGCATCAGAGAGGTATTTAATATTTTGTTATGAATTATTAGTAGCTAAAGTGAGGAATTTGTTTTTAATATTTAGTCCAGCATGTTTTTCTAAGGCTTGCACTTTTAATGTATTCTAAAGTTGAACAGTAAAATATTAATTTGTTACACGTACTGAGGGAAGTTATCAACTAAATCTACATTTTTTTTTAATACGGTCCTGTCACCATTCCTTTACATCTTCGCCGAAGAGTCGATCAAGAGTAGAATGTTTATTTCAGAACAAGTTTAGGACGTTCATAGATAAGTTGGTCGTGCATCATTTCCCCTCCCAACCCTGTGACAATTTAAGCTTGAGGCTACTATACCTGACAAATTTAGAACTTAGAAAACGGAGAAATTGTGAACCTGAGATCGTAAGAAATAGGGAAACTGGGAGCCTCAGAAAAAGTAAAATTGAAAACTGAGTCTGACCCACTGAATAACGGAAGCTATAATGAAACTCTGAAAACCTGAGAAAATAAGACTTTTAGAAACTGGTAAATTGAGAAATTAACAAACTATAAGCTGATGAAGTTAGTACCCGAAAAATTTGGGAAATTGAAAACCTGAGACACTAAGAAATTTGAAAACAGAAGGCGTGACCTGCCGAAAACCTAGGAGACTGGGAATTTGAGAAACTCCAAAGCTGATAAATTGAGAACCTGGAAACTGGGACACTAGAGTCTGAATTCTGTAACTTCAGTATGTGTTGTCGGTTTGAAATACGCTAGTGGCGAACCACACAATAATAGACACAGCAGAGGCATACGAGCAGAAGGATGAGAGCCACTGGCCAAGCGCCGACCTCCCATCTCAAGACCCGAAATTCAAAATTGGACCCGTCCGGTCCCGAATTTTACTTTTGCGCCGGTTTATGTGTGTGTTAAAGTTACAGAATTCACTCTCTACCTTGGAAAACAAGGTCCTGAGAAACTGGCCACCAGAAAAGGTTTTAATAAACTACATATAAAATTCAGAGAATACTACCCAGGATTAGACAGAATTCTTCAGAAATATTCATATTTTAAACTTCAAAATTTTCCTCAAAAAAAATAATTAAAAAGTTCTTTACGAGCCTTCAGGAAACTTCAGGATCATCTAGGATTGGCCAGAATTCGTAGATATTTTAGGAGTGTTTATGATTTTTCCGCAGCAAGCAGAACATTTCAGGATTTTCATTATAGTCAGTCCATGTAAATTAAACTTTTTAGAAGAAATAATTTAGAAAGTTTTGAAATTTTGGTTATGAACTCCCAGTAGGGACCCAAATAAAGATCCGAAGAGTTCCCACCTCCCCGGGGGGAGCTTCATCCCCTTTTGCCCAATAAACCACCCTCGAGCGTCACGCCATGCAGCTATTCTGCACTTTTCTCGTAAACAGTAACTCGGACGAGAAAATGTTACAGGTTTTATTATGTTCTCCATTAAATTCTGCATAAAATTGGTCTCATGAAGTTTTTGCATATCTCCCACCCAACGCTCAAAACGTTGCAAAATGATTATAGTTTTCAGCGCGAAGACAAGACCCCCGTTTTTTGCGGCGATTATCTGGAAAACCACTATAGTGGGAGTAAATAGAACCAAAATTGTAGAGCAGTGTTTTCTGTACAAGGTCCATTTTGAATAAAACATTTGCAATAAATTGTTATTGGTCAAAAAACCGGGGTGGACTAATCTTCGCACTGAAAACTATAAATTTTATGCAGAGTTGAATGGAGAACATAAATCCGATAACATTTTCTCGTCGGAATTACCATTTAGGAGAAAAATGCAGAAAATCTTTTTTAGTGCAAAAGGGGATGAAGGAAATTCTTCGGATCTTTATTTGGGCCACGCTGGGAGTTTTAACTTTTTTAACTTTATAAATTAGTTCTATTCGGCGTTTTTTCGTCCAATTTGCTTGGACTACTCAGAATATTTCAATATTTCTTTAGTAGTTTTTAGAATTCTTCAAATTTTGAGATTTTCTAGTCCAAGCAAAAGGATTCCAGATGACTTTTCAGGACTCTGCAGGATGGCTTAAGACTGAGAAGTCCTCAGGGATCTTTACGCTTAATCAGAATTTTTTTGGTACTTCTGAGATTCGTCAAGATATCTCAGAAATGTTAAACAATCTTCAGGCTATGCTATAATTTTACATGACTCTTCAGGACACTTCAGGACCCTTTTTTCAGGAGCTTTTTTGGATTTCTATATAAGTATTTCAGAACTCTTTTGGGTTTGTGATTTTGTCAGCTTTCAGGTTTCTTCAGACTTCTGTAGAGTTCTGCAGATTGATAGAATATAGAATTATTGTCCAGGTTGTTAATTTCTGACTTTTTCCGAGTAGCAGGTTCCTCAATTTCCTAGCCTCCTCGGGTTCTCAGATTTCTACAATACATCGAGTGTTTCAAGTTCTCCTATTCCTCAATGTCTCTTTGGTTCTTAGGTTATAATCGAGATAATATTCCATATTCGAAGATTGGAGATTCAAAATTCAACATTCGAGATATATTCCCAAATTCCAGATTTTCCATTCCCGATTCTGCATGGTCTTTTAGGTTCGCAGATATTAGATTCAAAATTTGATATTAGAGATTACATACTGGAGATTCTAGGACAGCGCATCCGAATTTAGAATTCTACATTATACATTGCAGATACCAAATTCCAGATTCAGGATTTGAGATTCGAGAATCAAATTCGATACCTATTCGAAAATTCGAGATTCAAGATTCAACATTTAAGATATATTACCAAATTCCAGATTTAACATTCCCGATTCTACAGGTCCTTTAGGTTTGCAGATATGTATTAGATTCGAGATTAGGGATTAGAGTCCGCATCTGAATTTCGAATTCTACATTATAACATTGCAGACACCAAATTCCAGATTAGATTTGATAATAATCGATATTCGAAGATTCGGGATTCGAGATTCAACATTCGAGATTATATTATATAATATTATACATTATATAATTATTATTATTATATTTCCAAATTCAAACGTAACCAAATAATGAATCTGATGAACACTGTGACACGCACCCAAACGAAACAGGAAGAACGAGCTCATTGGCTTAGTCAAGTTCGCGAGTGATTGTCTCATGAATTTAAGGAGGAACGTGCTCATTGATTTGATTCCTTGGAAGGAATAGCATTGTCTGATTTAGACTCAAATATATTATTGAGTAGGCCACACGACGAAAGATCATTGTCAAAAATGATTCGATTGCGAAATCTAAATTATTCCTCTAACTAACATTATATACTAATCAATTATCCTTATTCTTTATATAGTATATAAAAATTCTACAATTCACACACAATAAATCAATTCACCGTATCGTTATCGTTAGCCCAGCATGTGCTTGACCACAGTTAGGGATTGTCCTATTTAAAATGGGACCACCTTGGAACTGTACTGAACCATACTGAACCCAACGCAAAAAAGAATCATTGAAATCGGTTCATAAACAAAAGACTGTATTCAAAAACTTTCAATTAAAAAAAAATACAAAATAAAGGACATCTGTGTTAATCCCTGCAGTATGCAACGACTATCTACAGTGAGCGGAAAAATATGGAATAAAAAAATTGATATTTTTAACCCAAATAAAATTTCAATTAGTCATTTGTTTTCGAGTGATGACGTCATCGATAGTTTTTTTAAATAGAAACCCCCAATTTTTTTTTCTTGATTCAGATAGCCCTTTTAATTATCTAAACGACAGTATAAAAATTTTCTTATCTTACGTAATGAAAGTTTTGAGAAAAAAATAAAATTAGATTTTTTATGACAAACAAAAACAAGTCAAAAAATCAAGTAGGTAAATACTCAACTGGTACTGTCAGTTTCATTTGTATGTGTAAATTGTTTTGGAAACAACATTACATTGCTTACTTTTGTACAGGAAAATTGAATTTTTCTAATTTGCTGTTGCAACAAAGCTATTGACGCAATCATTTTGAATACAATTTAATTTTTTTCCTCAAAACATATATAAGATAACAAAATTTTTATACTGTCGTTTAGACAATTAAAAGGGCTATCTGAATAAAAGAAGGGGGTTTCTATTTTAAAAAAATATCCATGACGTCATAACTCGAAAACAAATGACTGCTGGAAATTTAATTTGGGATAAAAAAAAATTGTTTTTTTTTTCTAGGTATGTAGTCGGCCATAAAGTTTCTAGGCAAGCTACTAATTCCCATTGTTTGAAGCCAACATCCAACTGAAGGGAAAAGGGAAACCACGGGAAGTTGGAATTTCGACCTTAAAATCCGCTGATTGGTTCATTTTAGTTGTTAATTTAGAGTCAGTGGCGTATTAAACTCAGGGAGCATTCAAATAAATTTAAATCAATCAAAAACAATGGTTTTATTGAAATTACGTTCCATGTTCAAACATTTGAAGCATTGCTCACGCTGTTTTGTATCTCGTGGAAAGCTAAAAGCTAAAAATTATAATGATTTTCTGTACTGTTTTGTACGCCCATGACTTTGCTCTACTTACGCTCGACGTTGGACGGAGTCTCCCGAAAATAAACGAACAATTAAATGAAGTGGGAAAATACATAATAGTCCGTTTTTTTTTAAACCATTGTGGTGCAAATCAAAAATTTGAGCCTAAAACTCAAAAACTATAGTCATTAGTCAATTTCGGCTAGCAGTTTCAAACGCTGTACATTTACCGCCTCTTGTGACGTCATTTCGGGATAGCATTCTCATTGGTTCATGCGCTTCTCATTAGTCGGCACGTCTAGTAACTTGATTTTTGTCTGGTGAATGTTGTCCCGTGTTGACGTCACAAAAAGGCGCGCGTTTCAAATATGACAAATGTTTCAGATTTTTTTACTTAGTAAATGCGTGATTTCGTATAAACAAAAAAAAATGAGATATAATATTTTTTCGTATAGTTTCTAGAAAAGCTGTTTTTGAAAATTGTGGAACGACCCCATTTGTCAAATTCGAATATTACTATTAATTTTTAAAATTGTAAGATAAACCCCTCTTTTCCTATTGTTTATTACTTCCCAACTGCGCAGAAAATCTTGAACATCATTTCGAAAATTTTGATATACCATGCTTAGAATATTTTAAAGAATGCGCCGACTATATAGTAACTTACAGAAAATAAAGAAGTTCAGATAAAAAAACCTTATCTGGAATCATGTGTCGGCACGCGACTTTGATGAAACAGCATCGGAGTGTTTTAAAGGCGTGTTGTCCGTTGCATTTATGTATGCACTTCATTAATTTACGTGAATTGTGTCCGTTAAGTGCTGTATGTTTTGAAATTCTAAATTAAT
Source organism: Diaperis boleti (assembly GCA_963583935.1). Lineage (NCBI taxonomy): Eukaryota > Metazoa > Arthropoda > Insecta > Coleoptera > Tenebrionidae > Diaperis > Diaperis boleti. The sequence goes on along the minus strand of OY757246.1, from coordinate 22,856,103 downwards.
ATTTCTGTGTTGTGTTTAGTGTGTTGGTTTAATGGTTTAATGATGTTTCGACCCTGGGAAAATGATGCTAGACCAAGGACTAGTGAGGAAACTAGGAGCTAGAATGAAATACTGGAAAATATTACAGATACGGAATCGGATTTGAGTAGTGGTGATGATGAAGCTGAAACTAAACAAATAATTTTTAATGCGACTCTGACTTGCAGTCAGCAATCACGCTTTGTATAGCAGGTGAGATTTTTTATGAGAGCTTCTTTATTTTCTGTAAGTCACTATATAGTCGGCGCATTCTATACCGTTTTACACTTGCTGTCCAAAACATTGAAGTCCAAAATTTTCTGTCCACAACTGTGATTTCTAACATAAAATTAGACCAAAATATTCTTTTTTCAAAATTGTGCAAGCTTTTAATTATTACTATTTTTTAATTTAAGCCGGATGTTCCATTTTGAAAAACGGTGGCCTTAATTTTTGCGAATTTCTAGTTTTTGATGGCGATTTTTAAAGAAAAAAACGGGTTTAGCGGGTAGGTGGTGCGTATTTAGGACTCCGATAGCTCTATTGTTAAATGATAATCAGCTTCCTACTAATAAATTCTTTTTCAACCCTGCACTCACGTTCGCAAAGGTCTAAAATCGCATCAGTGTTATAATAAATGGGTTTTAATGTTTTGAAACACCAGCCGTTTAATTGAGATTAAATGAGAGCAGAGAAAATCGAAATGTATGTAGCCTATTATCATTAATTGTGCTAAGGTCATTGGTCATCGCGCGAAGGCGACGCATTCGTCCAATGTGAAGCAACCTTTGCCGAGCGAACAGATGGCAACCCACAACTACACTACAGTAATTTGCCGCAAACCTCGCACAGTCGCTAAAATTTTGACAGATTTTCCATAAAGTTGACACGACCTTGAAACTTACCACGAAAATCGGCTGTGAAATGTCAAACTAAAGAGAAACACACAAAACAATCATTATTATGTTAAAAAATCGTCGTAACAACTGCGGCCTTACATCTAGACTAATATTACGTTGTGCAATTTAAAGGTTATCTCAAGATGCATACTCGCGGATTTATTTTTTGGTTAATTTTAACTCTTTATCGATGTGATGGTGTGACCGCCGAACAGGAAGGAAATCCAGACAGAGTGAAACGAGACAACTTCAAGACTACTTACTCGGCAAGCGACTTACTTCTCAGCGACAGTAAGTATAAATTTAATCTCATAATTCAAACCCTACTAAGACGTTTCAGGTTCGACAAACACCTGTAGCATCGATGATTTCGCTTGTCTTACCATGGCTGCCAATGACAAAATGGGGCTCGAAGCCATCAAGACCCTTCATCAGAAGCTCGATGATGATGCTAATGGAAATGTAGATCTCTCAGAATCCGATGACGTAAGTCTTTTCAAAGCCACATCCCTTGTCTTTAATCAACCACTTTAGTTTTTGAGGGAAGAACTACAATATGATTCAGGGTATGAACGAAGACAGAGAGCCTTCCACCGCAATGATGATATGCACATCTCTGTCAAAGAACTGTGGGAAGCCTGGCTGAAGTCAGAAGTGCACAATTGGACTATCGAACAGACAACAGATTGGCTGGTTTCCTCTGTTGATTTACCACAGTATGTTCCTAATTTTATTATGCACAAAGTAACTGGAGCTAATTTACCGAGGTAAATTTGGAAATGTTGAAATTTTCAAGTTTAATTGCTATTTTGCAGATTGGCTGCAAATAATGTCCTTTATTTAAATCATCTTGGTATTAAAGATCCCATACATAAGCAAAAGATTGTATTAAAGGCTATGGATGTAGTCCTTTTTGGTCCTCCCAAAGGTAAGTCACTAGAATACTGATTATAAAAAGTATAAAATTGTCTACTTTTATGGTTTTTATTAACCATAAACACTTATTTAGTATTCCATGAGTAGAGAACATTTTTAATTATTACCACCTTATAAAATTAATACAATGAAAGGTAAAGATAATATCAAACTTTTTACTAAACGAAAGGCCTACATAGATTGGTTCTCAAAATATATTCTTTTTGTTATTGTTTGGCAGCTATCATTAAACACACACTTTGTTGCAAAAAATATGTTTGGAATACTTTGTACTGTTTATTTATTGAAGCAATAAAGTTTACTTCTTCCCTTTGTGATAAACACCCAGGTTCGTTCATTTCTTGACAGTTAAATTTTTTCATACATTACAATTTCCGTTGTATATTTACGAAACTCTTTGTAAAAAAGATCAAAAACGAAATTAGTTAAAGGTGGCCATGCACGAAAAGCCGCGTGTCGTAGTTTAACAGAATTATTTATGAAATGTCAGGCTGACAATATACAATTTAACAATAGGTTGACAGCCAATTGCTTAAAATGTTTGACACCATATTGATAGCCTAAAGAAGTTTTGTTGACAATTTGATGCCCAAACCATTTGACTATCCGTAAATTAGAACATTGCATGTACTATAATATTCATATTATGCACGTATTTAGATTTAAAAAAGAACGGGTTATTTTATAAGGTCTTCATGTTGCTATATAATTAATTTTCTGTTTACTAATTTGTTTACTTGATAGACTATAAAAAGAACAAACATTTTGCATGTGACTCTTACCAATTAATTTTTTTAACCCTTTCACTGGGGTACGCCCGCCGTGCGGCACATTAAAGAGTCAGTGGCACCATTAATGTAAATATAGATTTTAAAAAACAGTCAAATAATTTCTATTTTCCGCATGCACTCAACTCATCCACAGAAACGATTAAATATCGAAATCATAAACCATCACGAAGTGCCCCAAAAATAAACGAGGCTAGCACGTACCAAAATCTCAACGCAAATACGCGTCAATCGCAACAGCAGCATGACTTCGAAGCGCATATATGCGTCAGCCATATAGCGAAAGGGTTTTCTGTTATGTTGATAACATGATTCCTATCTGACTATTTGACAAAGTGACTTTAACGTGACTTTTGCTAAGTTAATTTTGTAACCATTAATGTATGTGTGTGGTATTTTGAATGGGCTCGTCAGGGGCGGGACAAGTAGGACGAATAGAATGGTCGTATTTCAGTTGTCGTTGATTTGAGACAAAAGTCTCAATCGCACGGTTTTCGAGAAAAAGGCATTATATAATATATAGAGATCGAAAACAAAATGTATCGAAGATGGTAATGCACGAAAATATTATAAATATATTATCGATGAAAGATCAAATTTAACACAGTCAACTTGACATTTAATAAATATATAATTTTATCAAACCACAATCAAACGACAAACGCCTTTTCGTGAATGACCAACTTTGACTAATGTAGTTTTCGATCTCTGTATTTGTATGCACATAATAAATTCCTAAAATAAACGTGGTCTAATCGCTTTATTGTGTGTAGTAGCGATATGGTTTTGATAAGAAAATCTGATAATTATGATATTTCATAACAACACTGAACGCCAATTTTAAGGTTCATAGATAGTGGAGTGAGCCAACTTACTTTTTTATGGAATTAGTTGAATGCACTCAAATACAAAAATGGTTTTTCTTGAAAACCGTGCGACTTACGACTTTTTATCAGGGGTATTATTTTTGCTTAACCCTCCGCTACCCGCGCTGCACCACACAGGTGCATACAGAAAATTAAGTTTTTTTTTTTTTTTTTTCATAAAAATCAAAGTTTTAATGCTGAGAATTGTTTAATATCGTGCTTCTACTTTTCATATTTTGAGCTGAGTTAATTGTCCTATTTATACAGTATGGAAATTAAGTAAGGAATAAATTCAGTAACTCGTATACAATTTTTTTTTTCATTAGTTTTTTTGACAGTTATGACAGTTATGACTTAAGTTATGTCATCAATATTTTTTTTTAATGGCAACCTATCTATTTTATTTTATATTCGCATAGTTTTTTATTCTGGTTTCAATACTATCAAATACTTAATAGGTTACATAAGGAAAAAATGAATAAAAACGGCGTTAAAGTTCAAATTAGTAAAATTAAAAAAAACAAATTTTATCGAAATTGAAGGAAAAAATACATAGAAATCCAAACAAAACAAAGTTGACAAAAGCAATCAATGAGAAACAATAAGAAAACAACCCTTAAAATTTCAAAGTAAGGCTAACATATTAACAAAATTAACAAAAAGAAAAAACTATTAAAATTTAAATATGTATACATATTCGAGTCAAACTCCACAAACTTTAATAAACGTAAAATTACAATTGTAACATGTTTCGGGAGAAAACTACTCCCATCTTCAGCCCTTAAAGAATGTTTAAAATTATGACGTTATTTTGATAGTATTAAATTTGACATTTTGAAAAGGTTACATAATAATTAATAATTTTAAACATTCTTTAAGGGCTGAAGATGGGAGTAGTTTTCTCCCTAAACATGTTCCAATTGTAATTTTACGGTTATTAAAGTTTGTGGAGTTTGACTTGAATATGTATATTTAAATTTTAATTTAAATTTACTCCACTTTGATTCATCGACATTCTTCCGGTTTAAAAAAAAACTATTGATGTAAGAGTTATAAACTAAAGGTTTTACACCAAATGTTCAAACATCATCTAACAAAATCCAAGACGATCATAAAAAGCAGCCAATACGTTTTGAATGGTTTGGGGAATGCACTCATGTCGAATTCTTGCTTTAAGATCATCCAAATTGTTGGGCCAGTTTTGATACAACGTGCTTTTTAAGTACCCCCATAGAAAAAAATCTAATGGGGTTAGATCTGGGGACCTAACCGGCCATTCTATTGGACCTCTTCTTCCAAGCCATCTTCTTGGGAACACTTCGTCCAAATAACGCCACACATTAAGGACGTAGTGTGGTGGAGCACCATCCTGTTGCACCCAGAAATCATTAATTTAGAAGTTCATTTATTATTTAATCAGAGAAAAATGTTTTATTGGTATGTCTGTTTTTTTTCTTAAATTCCGATAACATTAGACAGCTCCGTAAATTTTTTGAAAATTTATTTGAACTTTAGCGCCGTTTTTATTCATTTTTTCCTTATGCAACCTATTAAGTATTTGATAACGTTGAAATCAGAATAAAAAACTCTATGCGAATGTAAAAATGTTGATGACGTCATAACTGTCAAAAAATGTATGAAAAAAAAATAGTATACGTTCCTCAGATGCGCTATAATTAACCCCACCATAATGCTTTGTTTTATTTTTAGTGCAAATACTAACGGAGTTACTGAATTTATTCCTTACTTAATTTCCACTTTATAAAAAAATACAAAAGCGTTTTAAGCTACATAAATTCAACAAAATTTAAAAATAGCAAAAATTTGTAAAATAATAAAAACTATGCAGAAGAATGACTGGTCACATTCAGGATTCAAACATGCACTACCATATTATATTTGCATGTACTTTTAGACACGAGTTTTATCACAAAATTATAGCACTTTCTTTGAACACGTTGGGAACACATTCCAAACCCATGACATTTTTCAATTTTGAAAAATTTACACAAAACTTACCCCCTAAATTGGAATCCTTATCCTTATCCTGTAGACATAGTTCACAACTGTGTATCAGATTTGTTGACTTAAGGCAACATGTTATCAACTATTGTTAAATTATAAAAACTCCGAGTTATTGATAAGGAATAGAATGAAGCCCTAAGACGTATTCTGTTGTTTAATAAAGGTGTTTTATAAGATAACAGAGCGTATCAAAAATTGTAATTTTGACTAGAATTTTCAAACGCTGAACTTTTACCGCCTTTTGTGACGTCATTTCGGGGGAGTATTGTCATTGGTTCATGCGTTTCTAATTAGTCCGCGCGTCTAGTAACTTTTGTTTGGTGAATTTTCTCCCGTCTTGACGTCACAGAAAGGCGCGCGTTTCAAATATGAAAAATGTTTCGGATTTTTTTTACCTAGTAAACGCGTGATTTCGAATAAACAAAAAGATAGGGGTGTAATATTTTTTCGTCCAGTTTATAGAAAAGTTTTTGAAAATTGTGGGACGATCCCATTTTGTAAACAAATTGCACTTTATAAACTCAAATTTCGCTATTACAAAGAATCTTTTGGCAGTGGAATTTAAGATAAATCATTTTGTAACATTCATCCCCTGGAATCACGATTTTCTGAATACAGGGTGATAGACCACTTATAAACCACTTATCTTCCTTATCTTAGACTTAGACAGATGACAGCCAATTTTATGTTTTCAAATTGCACTGAATAATTTTTTTTAACATTCTGAGAAAGAGCATTTCTAAAATATGAAGCCATTTTTTTTTTTTCTAAAATAAATCCGACTCACAATAATTGGATAAATGCAGAATGTTTCAAGAAAAACGACAAAGCTATATATGTTTCTTAGGTACTTATTGTTTTATTTTAAGAAAATAAGTACCGAATGTTTTGGTCCTTTGAATGCTACTTTTCATGATGATATTTTCTAAATCATCTTGTATATAAACATAGGCAAAACATTTTCAAATTTTGTTTTCAGTTACTGTCTATAAATGCCATTGCCATACCAATGCTCAAATTAACGTTAAACGACTTTACTTACAATATTACAGAAAAATATTAATTAATAAAACAAGTGAGAGTAGATCTACAATCCCATTGTACAAATTTTGAAAACAAACACTTTTGTTTATCAGTTTCCTTTTTATTTAAAACAAAAAATTCTAGTTTTCAGCAGGTCATCTGGCCCCACGCCAAACAATTAGTATTTCCGATATAACTGTAATTTAAAAGTGTCAAATGCTAGTGAAGCGCGAAAACTCAACGGTTAATCCCTACAATTTCTGACGAAGAGTGACATCCACGGTCGGAATTACGCAAAACGTCCGATATAAATCGCCCCAGTTAAATGTTCCACTAACAAAGGCCAAATAAATAAAAAATCTGTTATGACATCATTTGTCCGAATTGAAGAGAAAATAATAATATGTTCAGGTTTAATAATACATCCATCTAAGATTCGACAACCTAAAAAAGTATGAAGGTTTCACGCCGGAATTATATTGTTGTCACGCGGTTCAAAATGCATAATTATTCATCATTATTCTCTAAAGAAAAAACAACCAGAATGCTAAAACTATATAAAATAATACTCTTTGATCTCTCCTCAGAGGGGGGGGGGGGAGGTTCAATGGCACTCATCCCCCCCTGGATCCCTACCTGACCACTTAATTATCTGTTATGTTCTAATTCTAAAGTCAACGAATTGAAATATTGGGTTGTCGTTCAAATTTTGTCAGACCCCAAACATTATTTGTCTTATTTGAAACGCGCGCCTTTTTGTGACGTCAACACGGGAGAAAATTCACCAGACAAAATTCAAAGTTACTAGACGCGCGAACTAATGAGAAACATCACAAGAGGCAGTAAAATGTACAGCGTTTGAAAATGCTAACCCAAATTGCGATTTTTCATACACTCTGTTATTTCACATAACAACTTTATTAAACAACAGAACACGTTTTAGTGCTTCATGTTATATGGTCTACGATATGCTAAGGTCGAATTGGTCAAATTCAATAGACGTATTGCGCGCGTCACTTGTGGTCAAAAGGTGAAAATTAGACAAATCGCAGTAGAGAGAATTGACAGAAATGTCAATCCTTTTGTCATCTTTTCATTTCCCGAAAAAGAGGTTACAGTATTTATCGTTCGTTTTATTTCTACCCATTTATTTTAACAGATCATGATACTAATATGTTGCGTGCGTTATTTTCTCACTTGGGGACATTTTCTTTGATTAATGTATAGTTGGTAACAAGAGTCCACAGGCGTCGCGCGCACCTTATTTTTTTTGCACTTTGTTGCATCGTATAATGGAATACACCCTTCTTTCTCTCTTTCACGAGACACGTCTAAAATAGACGTATCTTTTTTACCTGAGTGCGCGCGGCACTTGTGGTCAAAAGGTGAAAATTTGACAAATCGCAGTAGAGAGAATTGACAGAAATGTCAATCCTTTTGTCATCTTTTAATTTCCCGAAAAAGAGGTTACAGTATTTATCGTTCGATTTATTTCTCCCCATTTATTTTAAAAGATCATGATACAAATATGTTGCGTGCGTTATTTTCTCACTTGGGGATATTTTCATTGATCAATGTATAGTTGGTAACAAGAGTCCACAGGCCTCGCGCGCACCTTATTTTTTTTGCACTTTGTTGCATCGTATAATGGAATACACCCTTCTTTCTCTCTTTCACGAGACACGTCTAAAATAGACGTATCTTTTTTACCTGAGTGCGCGCGGCACTTGTGGTCAAAAGGTGAAAATTTGACAAATCGCAGTAGAGAGAATTGACAGAAATGTCAATCCTTTTGTCATCTTTTCATTTCCCGAAAAAGAGGTTACAGTATTTATCGTTCGTTTTATTTCTACCCATTTATTTTAAAAGATCATGATACTAATATGTTGCGTGCGTTATTTTCTCACTTGGGAACATTTTCTTTGATTAATGTATAGTTGGTAACAAGAGTCCACAGGCGTCGCGCGCACCTTATTTTTTTTGCACTTTGTTGCATCGTATAATGGAATACACCCTTCTTTCTCTCTTTCACGAGACACGTTTAAAATAGACGTATCTTTTTTACCTGAGTGCGCGCGGCACTTGTGGTCAAAAGGTGAAAATTTGACAAATCGCAGTAGAGAGAATTGACAGAAATGTCAATCCTTTTGTCATCTTTTAATTTCCCGAAAAAGAGGTTACAGTATTTATCGTTCGATTTATTTCTCCCCATTTATTTTAAAAGATCATGATACAAATATGTTGCGTGCGTTATTTTCTCACTTGGGGATATTTTCATTGATCAATGTATAGTTGGTAACAAGAGTCCACAGGCGTCGCGCGCACCTTATCTTTTTTTGCACTTTGTTTCATTGTATAATGGAATACATCCTTCTTTCTCTCTTTCACGAGACACGTCTAATAATAGACGTATCTTTTTTACCTGAGTGCGCGCGGCACTTGTGGTCAAAAGGTGAAAATTTGACAAATCGCAGTAGAGAGAATTGACAGAAATGTCAATCCTTTTGTCATCTTTTCATTTCCCGAAAAAGAGGTTACAGTATTTATCGTTCGTTTTATTTCTACCCATTTATTTTAAAAGATCATGATACTAATATGTTGCGTGCGTTATTTTCTCACTTGGGAACATTTTCTTTGATTAATGTATAGTTGGTAACAAGAGTCCACAGGCGTCGCGCGCACCTTATTTTTTTTGCACTTTGTTGCATCGTATAATGGAATACACCCTTCTTTCTCTCTTTCACGAGACACGTCTAAAATAGACGTATCTTTTTTACCTGAGTGCGCGCGGCACTTGTGGTCAAAAGGTGAAAATTTGACAAATCGCAGTAGAGAGAATTGACAGAAATGTCAATCCTTTTGTCATCTTTTCATTTCCCGAAAAAGAGGTTACAGTATTTATCGTTCGATTTATTTCTCCCCATTTATTTTAAAAGATCATGATACAAATATGTTGCGTGCGTTATTTTCTCACTTGGGGATATTTTCATTGATCAATGTATAGTTGGTAACAAGAGTCCACAGGCGTCGCGCGCACCTTATTTTTTTTGCACTTTGTTGCATTGTATAATGAAATACATCCTTCTTTCACGAGACACGTCTATTGAGGGGGACGACACCATTGAGAACAAAACAAAACTGGGATAGCTAAATTATTGTTGAATAACTCAAAGTTTTGACAGTCTAACGACAATGTGGTACCTTTTTTATACAGGGTGATTTTTAAAAAACGGCAGGCGCTGTAGAATTTTTATTTACGGGTCTATTTCAAAAATAAAAAAGTTAATTAAATGGCTTTTAATTTACTAGAAGCTGACGATTTTAATGGTAAAAGTTGAAGAAGTTGAAGGAATAAAATTTTATAAAATCTAGTTGTCTATGGTGTCAAATAAGGCAATGCCTTTATTCTAAATATATGTATGTATATAAGAAATGTAACATGTTGCAAGTGTATTTTGAATGTAGTTTATTTTTATTTTAAAAAACCATTGTGGTGCAAATAATCCACACTCTATTCTCGTTTCCATAACAACCTAATGCTTCTAATATTTTAGAAGAATAAAAAACGCATGTAAAACAATTCTTTAGCCAAACTTTATGGCAACTTCACAGTCGCGATAGCACAGTTTTTTATGAGCACTAACTTATGTAATTGAGGTTTCACTGTATACAGCTTAAAGTTTGAAAACTGTTACAATGATTTCAGTTGATCGATATTATAACGTATACAATTCCATGAAGAATAATAAAAATGTTATTTCAGTATCAAAAGGCAACTTAATTTTTTGCTTATTTTGTTCCGAAAATATCGCATTAGACCAATAAACTGGCAATGATTTATTTGCCTGTCTTTGTTTTTGATGTGGTTCCTTTGTTAGCATCTAAAGCGTAACTTGTTATTTTCAAACATTTTTTAATAATAAATGTACATAATATATCCTAATAGTGCTATGAGACATTTTTGGCAAATAAATTTGAAATGGGGAAATTTTATATGGCATTCCTATGCATAACTCAACGTTAAATCTCGTGGTACGACCCAATGTCATAAAAAGACATGGGAACCAAAAAAATCCGCACAAAAGATGCTTTAGTATCTAGTCGTATTATAAATAAAAAAAAGTGATTATGGTGATGGATTGGAACGGCTGATTTTAACATTTGAACATAAGCAGGGTGATCGAGATAACAGTTTCAAAAAATTATTTTAACCTGTTAAACATCACAAAGAATATTGAGTACGAGAGCCAGCAACGTTTTCGAGAAAGAATTTTAAGACGTCTGGCTTTTTGATATTTCCTTTCTTATCGAAGTTAGGTAGCGATGGGGTAGGTCTGGCAGCTAGGAGCGGGTGCGTTTACCTGTGCGCATCAAACTTTGTGGCCGTACTCTTCTAACTCACGTATTCTCCCCGATACTTAAATTGATCTGGCTAAACAACCGAATTTCGATCTGGCAAATTTATATTATCGTCGGTGAAATGTGTTAACCTGCTAACTCCATTTGACAAAATTTTAGAGGAGACTATTAAAACGCTTGTATTTCGTAGTGTATTTTAAACTTTTTGGAGATATCAGCTATTATTCAGACAAAATGTTTTATGTTTTTTCTAAATAATACCTGCTGTCTCCAAATGGTTTAATATAAACTCCGAAATTCAAGCGTTTTAATAGTCTCCTCCAAAATTTTGCCAAATGGAGTTAGCAGGTTAACACATTTCACCGACGTTATATTCTTTGATTATCGAACTGTATCGTGTTAAAATTTCAGCTATACTAAACTGGTTTGAAAATTATTATTTTTATAATTACTAAAATTACATCTGGCGTGATGTTAGAAACGACAAAATTGTTTGGCAACTATAAATTTATATTGCTAAAAGGTTATAGCAAATTTTGAAACAACAATTTTTTGTTTTAAAATTATTTCAAAATTCAGAATTTTTACCTGTGCAAAGGAGATGCGTACAGGTAAACGCACCCGCTCCCAGGTGCCAGATCTATCGCTAAAGAAAAGAAATATCAAAAACCAGTCGACCTAAAATAAACTTTTTTGCGACGTCGCTAGCTCTTATACTATAACGAATATGCTGAACATTGACTTCCATTGTAAACAAAGTTATCTACGAAACAATTGCCTGAAGAAATAATAATTAATGCTTATAGAAAATAACTGGTTATGCTGTTGTTACGTAAAGTTATAATAATAATTATTATGACACATGTTCGAATCCAGCAAAAAATTGGCGGTTAAAAATGTTTAAAGACAGAAATAATAACAACTGACTTTGTTTGGTTCATACGAAAAAATCAACGTGTTATTCGTTAAAATTAGACAATGAACAAAAATGGTAGACCTCCGTCCGTTTTGTCAACACCCTATATATATTTTTTTAGTCACGATCTTTATTACTAACTCGCTAATGGCAACTGATTCTCATCGCTAGATAAAACATGTTGCATAAGAGCTTTTATTTTTTGTACATTTAAGTTTTTATTTACATTAGTCATCATATGACTACCCACAAATTATTTCATGTATCTTATCTAAGAAAAATTTGTGGTACCTCTCCCGATGACCTCGTCTGAAAAGAGTAAGAAGTCGTTATAATAAAATTTTAACTTTTGATGAATCCCGCGTTGTAAACCACATCTCGTCACATGTTCGCCAGGATGTTTCCAACGAAACCCGTCAAAGCGTGACAACAATGGTCCAATTATATAATCATTACCGGCATTAGTAATAATTTCTGATCAGTTTTTTTTTGTGTTCGGACTAAAATATGTGCGCGAAAGAGAATGTCGGGACCGACAAATGACCACCTTTTTCTTGTTGACAGACCAACCGCATTGGAAAGACTTGACCCTCATCGTGTTGATCATCGGTGGCGGCATAGGGGTATGGTACGCTTTCCACCAGAACAAAAAGTTCAAACGTCATTTAAATCGCATGAATCGGGACATGGACAGCTTACAGAATGCAGAGAAGGCACTAGAAAATTTACAAAAGGAACTAGAACAGGCTAAACAGGCACAAGAGAACGTTATCACGGAGAAACAAAATTTAGAAAAGAAACTGCAAGATTCAAAAACGGATCTGGACACGTTGCCGAATTCGTATTCAGATTTGGAAATTACTCAGCTCAAGGACGAGATCGATGTGAGAAATGTTTCTTATTAAACTATTGTGCTATTTGACTGATTAATCTACCCGTAGATGCTGCGAGCCGAACTCCTAATCACCGAAGGAGCATTGAAGGAGAAGTGCTGGTCGCCTCCACCGATGCTCCAGTACTGGTTACAGCTGACCCACGAAGTGGAGAATAAATCGTACATTAAGAAGAAAATATCTGCTGAAAGACAGTTGCAACAAGCGCGCGAAGCTGTATGTTTCTTACTGTTATTTAATATCAACTGAAAGTTTTTTATTGTAGTGTGAAAAATTGAGGAAGAAGAGATCTAGTCTTGTCGGTGCATTCGTATCGACTCACGGGAAGTCGATCGACGAGGTGGACAGGAGTATTGTAGAAGCTCGGACGGCTTTAAATGAGGTCACTCAAGAGTTACAAGAACGTGTGCTGAGGTGGAAGCAGATCGAGCTCTTGTGCGGATTTAGCATCATCAACAATAATGGATTGCAGTTCTTGGAGAACACCTTATATCGGAACAGCAACGGAAGGGCGTCGACAGTAAGAGGTTAGACTTCGTTTTGGTTACAAAATGAACCGCCAGCTTGAAATTGGGTGTACGCTCAGTTATATACCCTTTTTGGAAAGAGGGTTTTTTAGGTCAACCATACAGGTGTCTAGTGATCTTATACCAGATTTAGAATTGATTTGGAGACAGGAATTTCACATGTAAAAACAAAGGTCTGAGAATATAAGATGTTAAATATAAAAGTTGTAGAGTATACAAAACCCCATGTACATTCGTTTTTAGTTATTCTGGCTGAGCAGTAAAATAAGAATAAAGTTAAAGAATTTTGGGGGAATGGGAATTGTCAAGATCACACATCTTTGCGAAATAATTTAATACATTTACAAAAATTTCATAATTATTATACAAAAGGAAGAAATGAAATCAAAATTATTAGACCTTTGTTTAAAGATCATATCAAATTTCTGTCTCAAAATCCATTCTACATCTGATGATTTTATTGAGATTTTGAGCTTGATGAAATCAACACTTCTCAGATAATGATGCGAGTTGTAGAAGTCACAGACAGCTCAGCGCTCTTTTATGCCGCATCACAAAACTCTCCATATTCACTTGGAGAAGTAGAGACCCCGTAGTCTGATCTACTCTTCAAAAATCAAAGCGCTGAATTTCCAAGAAACATCTAGTCATCCTTCAGAGCCCAACCCGTATTGGACGTAATGTATTGCTACACTACTGGAGAACATGGTAAGTCCTTTCTCCAAAATAACGTGGATGACGCTGCAGCTTTTTCTCGCTTCTACAACTCGAATCACTTTAAGTGCAACTTCGAGCACCCGGTAAAATTAAACAATCAAAAATCGTCATGTCTTATCAAAGCACCTACAAATTTTACACCTAAGAGCCGTTTGACACTACTTATTTCAATACTGATTGCAGTCCTTAAGTTTCAGTACAAGAAATTAGGACATGTTCTAGTTTCTTGTATACGAGTTTGCTTCTCGTACTGAAATCGAGCAGATCAGCTGCGCGTTGCACCAATCAGCTGATATACTGACCACTCACAAAATTATTTGCTACAGTCAACCATCTCGCCCATTTGCTTTCTCAAATGCGACCTTGTCTAGGAAATTCCCAAATTTTATTATCTAATTCATTGCCAATGGGGTGTGGGTGGCTCCTCGGCGTCGTAATCAATATCGTAAAAATAAATAAAAATTTGGTTTTTCATTTTCTCATTTAGTTTTCAAAATAAACCTATAATTACTAAATGGGCTGATTTTTTTTCTTTTTTGCACCATTATCATAACAATGGTAACTATCGAAATTGCTGCCCATACATATTTTAAAGATTTAAAGAATAACCGACAGCACTACACGACGGAAAGATTAGATGTGGTATATTAAAAAATATATTGAAAATTGCCAATAGTGGCACACGGGGACGCAGCTCCACTTCAATTTTGTGAGTGGTCGGTATATCAGCTGATTGGTGCAATGCGCAGCTGATCTGCTCGATTTCAGTACGAGACGCAAACTCGTATACAAGAAAATAGAACATGTCCTAATTTCTTGTACTGAAACATAAGGATTGAAATAAGTAGTGTCAAACGGCTCTAATATGTCTTATTTATCATTGATACAGGTCGGATCAGCAGTCAAGACGATCTGGATGACGATACGGGTTCGGTTTATCAAGGTCATCAAGGTAAGGTTATTTCATTTGATGATGATTCCTATGATACTGATTAAGTGTACATTAACAAATTAAACCTCGAGTTGTATTTTTCCCTTTAGTTGAATGGTAGGATTGTTTATTATAAATAATTTCATTAAACGTGTTAGTTTAGGTTAGTGTCGTTAACAACCTCATGATCCTTCTGAATCTCACTTATTTATTTCTCTCTCTTTTACTATAATACTCGATCTGTCTCTCTATGTCTTCCACATGAGGTTGTTACTTCTAACTTAAAAAATGTACCTGGAATTATGCTTAATGTTTGGTTCGTTGACGAACGCACAAAGACACCTTTTTTTATCGCTCATTTCGACAATTTTGCTAACCTAATCTGACATCGTGTTTTTAAACTCTGTACTTATTTTTGATCCAGTTTATATATTTTTAGCTGTTTTTGCTTAAATGTAATTTATTTTTATGCTAGGGGGCTTGTATTACCACTTAGTTTGTAGATGGTTTCGATCGAAATATAAAAGCCTATTGAATGTTTATTAAATTTTTTATTTTTTGTTTTTTTCCGTCTCCTTTCGACTTTATTTTGGGGCTATAGGATTCTTGTTCGAAATAGTACAGGTAAGATACACGTAGGTCTTTTAATGCTTGGTAGGCTTAAGAGGTTGCTCTTTTAATAAACATTAACTGCAAACGACGAACCAAATATCAAGTAATTACTAAATTGCATGCGGGTAACTAATTTCGGTGTAAGATCGGGCTCTATCCACAGGACACTCAGAATCTGCAGCGCTCCAATCCTGTAAGGAGGGTGATTCATCTGGAAGTGAGGCTAGTCGACAAGAAGACGATTCACATGCCGAAAAAGCAGTTCACTTCCTGGTGGGAGGGGAAATGTGAGGTTCTAACTGATTTTACTGTTCAATTC
Source organism: Diaperis boleti (assembly GCA_963583935.1). Taxonomy (NCBI): domain Eukaryota; kingdom Metazoa; phylum Arthropoda; class Insecta; order Coleoptera; family Tenebrionidae; genus Diaperis; species Diaperis boleti. The sequence continues at coordinate 22,840,274 of OY757246.1, read as the reverse complement.
TAATGATTGTTTACAGCTCTAATTTTCCTGAAGAGTCAGTTCCAACAAAACCTAGCAAACTATCTTCCAATCCAAGAAGTATAAGCAATAATAATATTTTCGTTCCGAAAAGCTCCTCGGTGATCAAGCGATCATTCTCACAAGATATAAATGTGGGAGTTCTGGAATCTGGAAGACCGAAATCTTCTCAGTCGGATACTAGTTTGGACACTCCAACCAGACCGAAGTCGTTAAGACATACACCAATTAAGGAATTACCAGCTGCGTCGATGGAAGACGATATTTGCTCCACGGATTCATCATTGATGGACGAAGATATTAAAAAGAAAAAGAAAAAATTGTTTGTTTTTTCGAAAAAGAACAAGGGTAAAAATGACTGATCTAACCGGCGGTAACAGGATGACTTCCATCCTCCAATACAGGGACAATGTAACTTCATTTGATTGGATTTTGTTTCATTTTCTAAAACATATGTTCACAGATTTCCAATATGTCATTCTTGTACTTTGATGCTTTGTAGGATGACATATTGAAAATACGCTTTTTCCCAAGGAAAGTTGACTTAAACATGTACAGATATTAGTCTTCCATTTAACCTAATTCATAGTTGTTATTTTGTATATTTTGGAGAAATCTAAGGAATGTTTTGTTCCTCTTTTTCCAATTTTATTTATTCCAATGTACTTATAGATCGTGACTGAATCATGTCCTAGCGCGCCTAAAGTGTACTTCAATTATTGTGATCATAATTGTATTTTGTTTAATTGGAATTACGACAACTTTAAATTGTGATAAATTAGAAAACGAATATTAAATTTTCGTACATTTATTTAAAGATAAAATAAAGACAGGGGTTTTACTTGTTATTGTTTTTATAATAGTCATTTACAATCATTGAATATTGATAGATTTGTTCCTGGTTTTGCATTATTTTTGACGAAATCCACTAACGCTCTTGACTGACAATCTCCAGACTTCCAGTAATATTCCCAACTGTTACCCTGTTTGACCTTTGGACAACCGTAAACTGGTTTAGAGGACTTCTGAACTACACCATCGTAAATTTGCTTGCAAACAAAGCATTCAAATGCTGGAATTGGATGGTCGTCATTAGTCTCAATGCCAAATGGGCCCTTCATTAGGGCACCCTTTAGACGTTCATTTGTTACTATACCAGCTTTATGTTCAAGGAATGTTTTGTACAAAGTATCATTCATATTGACTTTTTTGATAAATTGGGCCAATTCAGCTGGAGCTCGAAATTTTTTCTTCAGAATAGCTGAATTTTTATTAGGCAGCCAGTCCTGTCATGTAGTCTTTAAGTCACAATTAAAGTCTCAAAGTTTAGTTACCGCAATCGATGGGGACCCCATATAGATCGGAACGGAACCAACCATCAAGGGACGCCATAACTTTTCGGTGATGTAATCCTCACACTCCGCATTTTCAAAAGCTATGACAAATTTATACTTTGCTACAAACCTTAAAAACTTGTCATTATACAGGTCCATTGCATTTATATCTGCTATCCTAAAAAAAACAATGTCGCGTTCATTAATCACATTGCAGTACTTACTCCTGTGGAAGCTTTTTGTTATTAAGACATGCCCCAAATGCATCGACTTGTATGTGCTTCATGAGCTCCGCAACATATGCATCTCTTTCTAAGGGAGTGTCACAATCTGACTGTATGTACAATATAGGAGCATTACTATTCAAGAATTTGTTCTTTTCTTCTAAGTTAACAACGTAACGGGTATCTAAAACTTATAGATCAGTTAAATGCTCTCATTAAAAGGCCTTTGAAGAGCACCAGTAAGAACATCTATATTTTCTAGATATTGTAGTGTTAAAGGAAAATCACTGTTTCTACTAAAAGTTGCTGTGATGTCAAAAAGGTCGAAAGTCCGTTGGTACAAGAAAACCGCAACATTTCGTGGAGATTCTTCATGATAAATGGCCCAGAAATTGTTCTTGGGCAGGGGTAAATCACGATAGTCGAACAAGCTCCCATAAAATAATAAAGCCTTGAAAATTTAATTATTGAAATGAAGACTAATAAGACAACATTTTACTTGCAAATTTGTATTGTTAAGGTAATTTCTGTCCTTTGTTAGAAGGCACGTGTACTTGTTGGGGCATGTAATTATTCTCTCGTTCTCTCCCATGAAAGGGGTCCACCAAATTATTACAGGGTATTTGGCGACGTTTTCATGTAAGCAGTGTAGTACAAACTAGAAAAGGAGAGTGATTTGGTTTTTCTAAAAGGTGATGAGATACCTGATATACGTAAAAAAATACCAAAAGTGCCACCGCGATTATGAAAATATTTTTGGTCTTTATTTTGTGAAAAAGATAACCTAACAATCTTTGTGTAATACACCATATCTTCATCTCTTTAAAAAATTGACCATCAATAACAATGTAAATTGACAATATTTAATCAACCACACTTCATTAAATAAAATTCACTAAACATATTTTAATTGTGAGAAGCTACCTATGAATTATGGAATTACTAACAGAAACAGATAATAAATTATATCATCTCTGTGGTATGCATCCGTGTGATAATGTAACAAGAGCGTGTTATGGGTTGCAGATTGATGACCATGTACTTTTTCTCTTCTTTTTCCATCTTTTTCCATCGATTTTATAATAAACAAGAGTTTTGAATCTGATTTACAGTAGACAGTAGTGAAATCTGGTATAAGGGAACCATTAAAGATTCTTTTATCCCCAATTTCAAACACCATCCGTAAATTGGCAGTCTTTCGTTTCGTGGTTGCACCTGACAAGATAATTTTTGCCAATCAAGGTGTATAGAAACGCAAACAAGGATTATAACTTGGCACAGAAAAGGATGAACAGTCCTTGGAATAAGTGGGTTGTAGGAAAAGTATAGTGTAAATAATTAGATTTTAAAAAAAGCAACCGACTTCAAATTGTCATTATATAAATAAATCAACAACTTTCTAGCGCATCAAAAATTCAATATCAGACCGTCAACGACGTCTGTCCATTTGGGGTGTTTTGCCCAGCACGAGCCCCCCACCCACGCTCACCGTTACTACCATATATTTATTTGGCTTGGCACCGACTTCAGTCAGATCAGAAGGTAGCACATGTAATAATACATGTACTCAGTTATTTTTCGCTTTTTGAAGTCGGAAAAATTTGAGGATTGAGGATTTTGCTCGATTCCCATCATGGGATCTCCTCATCAGGTCCTGTCTTGGTGACAATATATATGGGGCATTCTACGCCAAATCGGACACCATTTGGCTTTTGCATCTCCGATTTCTTTCATTCTTTTTTATGTTGTAGTATCCGTTGAGAGAGGCCTCCCTGATTTTTTTCAAGTTTTTTGTACAGCCGTTTCCGAGATACCGATTCTTCAAAAAAAAAAAAAAATAGTACATTATTATACGAGTTTAACAAGAAGCTTCATTGTGACATGAGTGGGTTTGGGGCACGACGAGCGCAGGGAGAAGTGCCCCAATAGAACGAATGTCACAATGCCTCGTTAAACGAGTGTAATATACTATTTTTTCTACTTTGGAGCTCTTCGTTTTATGAAAATGTTAAAATTATGGTTTTTAAATATTCTAGGGATATTTAGGATTAGGTAGTACTGTTGTGTTTGTAGTTATGTTTTTTATCTGAAAAGTTGACACTTGGCTTAACTTCCACAGGAGTTGGTTAGAAATGCTCAATACCAACGTAATACGTATCAAATAAAAAAACCAAAAGCAGTTTCACAAAAAGTTCCTTTGTGACACTACTTTTAGTTTCACAAAAACTAAATTATGACACCAAAGTAGAAAAAACGTATTTTTTTTTAAATGCCCATAACTTTGTGAAAAATGGGCCGATTGAGACGTTCTTTCTTGCTAAATTTTTCTTTTTAAACACACTTTTCAAAAAATATATCTAAAAAATTTTCAAAACAGTATTTCTATAAGATTTTCAAGTTTTTAATATTTGAAGAATATAAAGAGAACTTAAGAAGGAAACAGCTACAGGAAATAGAGGCCAGGAAAAAATGGGAAGGGTTTAAAAGAACGATAGAAGCCGCAATAATAAGAAAAGAGAAAATAACCACACGACGAAACTATAGGAATAGAAACGACTGGTGGGATAAGGAATGCCGCGATTTCAAGAAAGAAGTGAAGAGGGAACTCCGGAAACTGAAAGAAAACAAAACCGAAAGAGAAGAATACATAAAGAAAAAAAAGAACACAAGCAAAAATGTATAGAAAAAAGAACACATGGAGCGAGAAAGAAAGGGAAAAAACTGAAGCACTAACCCGCCAGAAAGAAAGATGGAGATATATAAACCAGGAAAAAAAAAGAAAAGGAGGGAGTGGACAAAGATATAGGAATGCACACACGGAAAAAACATTTCAAGGAACTATTGGAGGGAAAAAACCACGGAACAGAAAAGACGATAGAAATAACGACAATACAAGAAGGAGAGAAAATAACAAGCGAAGAGATCAAGAGACAAATAGAGAAACTAAAGAAAGGAAAAGCGCCAGAGGAAGACGGGATAATGAACGAGGCATGGATTTATGGCACAGAAGAAGTATGAGAGAGGCTGACAGAGATACTGAATGAGATATGGAGGGGAAAAGGTTTCCCCGAGTGAATGGAGGGAGATAGAGTTCCTGTATAGTATTTAGATAAATTTGTGAGTGCCGTGGGCGGGTGGTCCGCCCTGTGCACTATACTCAACGACTGACTAAATGGTTGAGAGATGACAACCATTTATATATTTTTTTCATTTACACCAGAACACACTCCGCATTTTTAAGCTGCCGTCAGAAGCTTAAAGAAAAAAAATGGTTGTCATTCCAATACCATTAGTTAATCAGTCAGTTGTAGATGCAGTGGTACACCCGCCCACCGCATTCACATGTGGTGCCATGAACGACATGATTTTCGTCACAAAGAAGAACTGTGCAATAAAAGAAACAGAATGTGGATACAATAGAAAAATGGTTGTCATTCCGAACCAGTTTGTCAACCATTTAGTCAAAAATGTAAATTTGAGTATATATTTTGGTGTAATTCTCAATTTTTATTAATGTTCTTTGCTCGTATATTATGTTTCTTTGTGACTAAACAGCGTATGGTTCTGGCAGCGTTTGTGAGTGCGGTGGGCGAGTGGGCCGCCATGTCAACTATACTCATCGACTGACTAAATGGTTGAGAGATGACAACCATTTTTTATTTTTTTTTCATTTAAACCAGAACACACTCCGCATTTGTAAGCTGCCGTCAGAAGCTTAAAGTCAAAAAATGGTTGCCATTCCAATACCATTAGTCAATCAGTCAGTTGTAGATGCAGTGGTACACCCGCCCACCGCATTCACATGTGGTGCCATGAACCACATGATTTTCTTCACAAACCCTTGACTACGGTCGGTAATGAAAATTGCGTTGGATTATTTGAACTTATTATGTTGTTATATATTTCACTAAAAATTAACGGTTATTATCCAGTAAATTATTGATATATATCAATTTAATTTCATAGATGACAATAACTATTACTGGTGGGCCTAAAAAAAGGTCATTTATTTTCAGTACTGATAACTAAAACATGAAAAATTAAAAAAAAAATAGATCCCATCGTTATCCCATTATCGGTCCAGGCCTAAAAGTTGCGGACTGTGTTACAGTTTTTTAGAAAAAATTTCAAGAAAATTGATCCGTACGTGTTTTTTGGAAACCAACATTTTATATTAAAAACTTGAAAATCTTATAGAAATACTGTTTTGAAATTTTTTTCGATATAATACATATTTTTTCAAAAGTGTGTTTAAAAAGAAAAATTTAGCAAGAAAGAACGTCCCATAATCGGCCCATTTTTCACAAAGTTTAAAAAAAAAATACTTTTTTTTTTTGAAGAATCGGTATCTCGGAAACAAAAAATTGAAAAAAGTCAGGGAGGCCTCTCTCAACTGATACTACAACATAAAAAAAAATGAAAAAAATCGGAGATGCAAAAGCCAAATTATGGGTATACAGGAGTATACCCTTTCAAATATAAAAATAATTTTAAAAATAGGTCCACAATAATTAATTTATTATTGACGAAGAAATCGGTGAACATACATAAAAGGAAAAAATTGAGGATTTTGCTCTATTCCCATGGGATCCCCCATCAGGTCCTGCCTTGGTGACAATATAGATACCTCAAGAGTATGCCCATTTAAATATAAAAATAATTTTAAAAATCGGTCTACAATAATTTATTATCGAGGAAGAAATCGGTGAACATACATAAAACGAAAAATTTGAGGATTTCCCTCGATTTACATGGGATTCCCTCATCAGATTCGGCCTTGGTGACAATGGGACTACCTCCGGAATATACCCTTTAAAATATAAAAATAATTTTAAAAATCGGTCCACAATTATTGACGAAGAAATCGCTGAACATACATAAAAGGAAGAATTTGAGGATTTTTCTCGATTCCCATGGGTTCCCCTCATCAGGTCCTGACTTGATGACAATGGGACTACCTCAGTAGTATACCCATTCAAATGTAGAAATAATTTTAAAAATCGGTCCACAATTGACGAAGCAATCGGTGAACATACATAAAAGGAAAAATTTGAGTTTTTTATGGCTCGATTCCCATGGAATCCCCTCATCAGATTCGACCTTGGTGACAATGGGACTACCCCTTTGAAATATAAAAATAATTTTAAAAATCGGCCCACAATAAATTATTGACGAAGAAATCGGTGAACATACATAGAAAGAAAAAATTGATGATTTTGCTCGATTACCATGGAATCTCCTCATCAGGTCCTGACTTGGTGATCATATATATACCTCCGGAGTATACCTTTTCAAATATAAAAATAATTTTAAAAATCGGTCCACAATTGACGAAGAAATCGGTGAACATACATAAAAGGAAAAATTTGAGGATTTTATTGCTCGATTCCCATGGAATCTCATCAGGTCCTGACTTGGTGACAAGGGGACTACCTCAGAAGTATACCCTTTCAAATATAAAAATAATTTTAAAAATCGATCCACTATTGACGAAGAAATCGGTGAACATACATAAAAGGAAAAATTTGAGGATTTTATTGCTCGATTCCCAAGGAATCCCCTCATCAGGTCCTGACTTGGTGACAAGGGGACTACCTCAGGAGTATACCGTTTTAAATATAAAAATAATTTTAAAAATCGGTCCACAATTATTGACGAAGAAATCGGTGAACATACATAGAAAGAAAAAATTGAGGATTCTGCTCGATTACCATGGAATCCCCTCATCAGGTCTTGACTTGGTGACAATGGGAGTACCTCAGGGGTATACCCTTTCAAATATAAAAATAACACTGGTCAACAAAATTTTAACTTTGTCGTGCCACACGGACTTTTTTGATATTTTTTACTTTAATTGGTGGTTGTAAGTAAAAGCAAACAGTTAAAAAAATTTGTTAGCCAGGAACTTTATTCTATTGAGTAATTTAAAATATGAAGAAAAAATACTGATCTCGTAAATCAAATAGTAGTTTATTATACGAGTTCCTGTGTAAATTGGACGCTTTATCCCACAAGGGGTTTATAAAAGCACGAGTGAAACGAGTGCTTTTGTGAGCCCCGAGTGGGATAAAGCGTTCAATCTACACAGGGACGAGTGTAATACAACGTTTTATCGTTCGACACCACCGGGAATGCCTTTAAATTGCTTAAAATCCCTAAAAATTGTGTGACGTTTATCTGTCATTTTCATTATTTCATGACAGAGAGTGTTTACACAAGCGAAAATTTGAAAATTCTGACAGTGTCGAACGATAAAGTTTATTTATTTTTATTATGAAGTGATGATTTAAGATTTTCTTGAAAATTTAGCTCCTGGTTATTCCCTTTTAATTGTCTAACAGTAATCTGCTAACATATTTGGGCTCCATTTGCCCCCTGGTATCGCTTTTCCATCTTAGAAATGTCCAGATGGAACCTCTCCCCATGCTCGATGCTGACAGCCCCTAAATTGTCAGGGAAAAAATCCAGGTGAGTCTAAAAAATGAATATTGAGTGACATGTTGCAACCCAATGATTAATAAGCAAACAATAGCTTGCTAACCAACTTTCTGTAGCTGTCACTCTTATGGTTACCCAAAAAATTTGCAACAACATTCTTAAAAGCATTCCATGCAGATTTTTCTAAATCGCTCAATTTTTCTTCAAATCTTGGATCTTTTATTAACTTCCTAATTTGAGGTTCTACAAAAATTGATTTTATTTATTTTACGTTATTTTGTTTTTATTGCCGTAGTACTAGTTATGAGTATTACCGCATCACAAGAAATCTGAGGCTAATTAACATATGACAACTGCGATTCAATAATGAGGGCAGATTGATAAAACAGAATTAGCTGTCAAAGTTCGTGTGGCAAAACCAGTGTTGACCGGTGTAATTTGCAAAATCGGTATACAATAATTTATTATTGACGAAGAAATCGGTGAACATACATAAAAGGAAAAATTTGAGGATTTTGCTCGATTCCCATGGGATCCCCTCATCAGGTCCTGACTTGGTGACAATGGGACTACCTCATCAGCAGTATACCCATTCAAATATAAAAATTATTTTAAAAATCGGTCCACAATATTATTGACGAAGAAATCGGTGAACATACATAAAAGGAAAAATTTGAGGATTTTATTGCTCGATTCCCATGGGATCCCCTCATCAGGTCCTGACTTGGTGACAAGGGGACTACCTCAGGGGTATACCCTTTCAAATATAAAAATAATTTGCAAAGTCGGTCCACAATTGACGAAGAAATTGTTGAACATACATAAAAGAACTCGGTAAGGAAGGAAAGATTTGAGGACATATAACTTTTTTCTTTATTATATCGACGAAAACAAAAAGTGTTGTAGGTATAAATAATGAAGAAAATGACAAATAAACAAAAAAGGAAAAACAAAATATGGAGGATGCAATAAAGCAGGAACATAAAAAATAAAACAAGGGGAGAAAACCGAACAACGATGAATAAAGGATGAAAGGTCAAGACAGATAGATCTCGATTCAGGAAATGGTAAACAGGACTAAAGATGCCCGCACATAGTTCAAGAAAGAATGTTTTTTTAAGGTCCCTCCCTTTCTAATTTCAAAAAATATTCCTGTTTTGTGAAGTGTGAATATCAGAAACCTAATTCGCATTTTACTTTGCTTTTGGGTTGAGCTCTCAAAAAGTAAAATTAATTTGTATATATATTTTTTTGGCTTTAATGGTCCAAAGCATAGATTTTTGAACTTTTGAAGTAAAAGTCTATCTGAAATGTGAAAAAACTTGGATTCAAAAAGTGCCAGAATGTGTAGCTATTAAATAATGAAATCATTGTAGCACTAATTCTCAATCCAGTAGAACCTGAAATCAGGTTTTGAGTTGTTTTGTGGGTCCAAATTGATTTGTTTTGTACAAAATATAAGGTAAAATAAAAAACAAAATGACCAAAAGATGTGTATTTAGGCATTCTCAAATTACATGAGCTCCTGCAGAATAAAATAAATTTAAGATTTCAACTTCTTCTTGGGGCGGAGATTGTTTGTGTGTCCACACTTGGTTTTGCGACAGTTGGTCGCACGTGGATGCAATCTCGCGTAACATTTACGGCAAATCATCTTATCGCAATTGTACTTCTGTGCCAGCAAACGCAAAGAAGGTTCGATAATACCACCTCGCAGACGCAAGACTAAGTGAAGGGTGGACTCCTTTTGGATGTTGTAATCTGACAGAGTACGTCCATCTTCCAACTGTTTGCCGGCAAAAATCAAACGCTGCTGATCTGGGGGGATACCTTCTTTATCCTGGATTTTGGCTTTCACATTTTCGATCGTGTCCGAAGGCTCGACTTCGAGGGTGATAGTCTTACCGGTCAGAGTTTTCACGAAAATTTGCATGGTGGCGACGCTGAAACAAAATATGCAGGAAATATGGTTAAAACTATAACGACGAAATGTGTTAGTTAAACAAAAATTTAGGAAATTAATGAACATAACCTCAAACTAATTTCTTCAAAAATAACAGCAGTTCAAGCGAGAAAACATAATTAAAAACAACGTAAAGATTAAATGAACTATAACTACACTAGTTTTAAACATTATTAGTAAAAGTACGGCTCTAAAACTATTAAATTAAGACTTACAGATGCTACAACGTGGTCGCCACAATTTTCTATTCCAAAAGAGATGTAAGAGGGAACTGCAATACCGACAAGGCGCAACGCCGGTAACAAAATGGTGGCAAATTTAAAAAACAATATTTATTATTTTCAACTGATTACAACTACTTAAAACTAGCATAACGTTGATACATAGCAAGAT